>CM056381.1:73990126-74005126 GCA_029718625.1 Synaphobranchus kaupii | reverse complement strand
TGAATGAGGAGATGCGAACCCAACAATTAACAACAAGCTGCAGTTCAACAGAGAACAACATCCAAGAAGAAGACTGCACACTCACCGCTCCTTCATTTATTGAGCAACGTGCAACAAACGTTTCGGCACTGTGTGCCTTCATCAGGATCTGATCAAATCCTAGCGCAGGCACACAGCACTGATGAAAGAACAAAGTGAGTGTGCAGTTTTATTGTAGATATGCTTTTTAATTGCCTTGTTGAGGCCACGTCAGGCTGTTGTTTACGCAGTTTTCTCGAACGGATTTGATAAATCGTTGGACAGGCAGACAGGCGAACAATGATATGCACGGACAGGGCAGATTAGGTTATTGTCTTCCGCGACCCCGTTACTTGCAATGCTTAGACATTACGCACCAATCATATTAATCACCACTCCCTCAGCCCCGCCTTCTCTAGCTATTTTTGCAGAGTAAGAATCTGCCTTTTGCCAGTCAGATAGAACATTCTTCCAAGACGGGTGTCTCCATAAGAATGTTCTCACATTGAGGGCTGATGTACCATGTGTAGCAGGCACTTTAAGGTTGGAACCATTCCTGCGAACCATTGGCTGTGATAAGGCTACTCATTAAAAGACTACTACTCATTTTTGTCTCTCCTGTAAATAATCCAACTGGAATTACATTCAATAAACCCTCATTAAATCAATTAGCTGATTGATCAAATTCCAAATGGCATTTGTTTCACTTGCTATCAAACTATAATATAAAAATCTGTTGGATTTTGGCTCTTGAAGATCGCACATTAAGAGCTCCAATTGAGATCATTTTAAAAAACCATGAATTATTCATACAGTTTTTAATATCGACTAATGAGTTTTTGGGTGAATTATAACCGGTTCCCCCTCCTGAACATGCCGATGGACCAATGTCAGCCTTCCCTGTGGAAATCTCCTTCCCTTATCTACAGTCAGCTGGCTCTGTATGCCTGCTGTCTGAGGAGCTTGCAGCTTGAGAGCTCCATGTCTGCTTTAGCTCACCCCATACAGTGTATATCTACTCTCCTCTCTCCGTGCTATTTAGGAACAGCCCGTGTTTGATCAACACATTTATGCAATCAACGGAATTGACAGTAATCCAAATGATGTGTATTCGTAGAAACAGTGAAGGGTATTAACCATACCTCACAGAGAAACGGAGAAGGATTAATCTCGGTAACTGTTTCCTTTGAAAATAAGCCATCTTAATAAGATGTGAGTTGAGATTCGTCATGAATAATTCTACTCTCTAATGGAAATACCTTCTCCCACTTTGATGTAGATGTTCTGGGCGACCTTGAGCTCAGAGAAGGATGTGACAGCCTTGTACTTCTTTTGGGCCCAGGACAGGAGATGTTCGTTGTCATGGGGAAGAGTCTCCTTCACCACCTCACAGGACAGGGAAAAATTCCCCGGCTCAAATTGGATCTCTGAGCCCTTGGACACCTGGAGGCAGCAATACAATAATGCATTACATTACAAATAATAATAATAATGATAATATAATCTCTCAATTTTGTCATCAGTACAGACAAGTAGGCACTTGAAGGTGGCCATTAGGTGCAGCACAGACCATTCCTTCCCTCTTGCTGTACATATGGAAGTCCATCTGCTGCTCATACAATTCCTAGCCTCAGGAAAATTCACAAAAGGAGGCCTTCAGGACCTCTACAACTATGACTGACATTTATTAGCATGTCTTCATTTGCTGTTGACATTACAGCGGCCAACTCAGGTAACATGGTGAGTTGGGTGCAGTGGGGTGTTACAGTGTAACACCTTTCACTCATTAGTGTTGCCGGGGTGGAATATCGCAGGATGGGTCAAGTATCCTAATTTAAATTTACAACTGCTTTTTTTGAAATGGAGTTTTGAGGAATTTAAATCCATTCTAGTTAGAAGTAAGGTTTTACATGTTCACAGAAAAAAGCAGGCTGAGGTCATAAAGATTTAGAGTCAGTACTGATTTAATCTTTGTATGGTTATGATTTTAAGGCAAAGGTTGCTTTTTGACAGAAAGAGGTTAAAGACAGTTACAGTACATTTGAAATATAAAAGCAGCTGCAATTTACCATGCCATTATTTTTTATTACTGAAAACTGAACAATGACATCACTACAATTTGCAATACTGATATAAACACAAAAACTCCAATAAAGTATCACAATAATGTGTCTAACTCCACAGGAAGAGAGCCAGTTATATTTGAATGAAGTGCAAAGAAAGATTCAAGGTAACTCGAGGAAAAATAAAAAAGAACTACGCACTTCCAAAATGAAATCTTCTGTCTGTAGTCAGCCAAAGCACATCATTCACACTCAAGTTTTCAGCGTTACTTCGAGGCCTCCAGAAATATGCTCTCCTTATTTTCACTCAGGGTCTTCTTGCACAATATGGTGTTGAGTTTCCAGTGTTTATATAATGGGTTATTGTGCGTCACCAGGAATACTAGTGGGAATTTCAAAATGGCTGCCACACTGGCTGGACTGGACTGTATCTCAGAGACAGCATGGCTACAGTCCTTTAAAGTCCATCTGCTTTACATGATAAAACACTTCCAGTCTGTCTGCAACTCAGAACACACCGTCCCTGAAGGGACCACATTTGAATACAACAATGCCCCGGTCACATCTCAGCCCTGTGTGTTCTTTGATAGGCTACTCAATTAGACCCACCTCCCTCCACACTGCTCACCAACATGTATACAAAATTACAGTAATTATACATCCTAATAGTTAACATTTTTAATTTACCAGTGTAATAACCTCAATGGAAATCAGGTTATCGTGCGACAAAAGAAAAACAGCAGACCACAGTACAAACTGAAAAAGTGTCCAAAAAGGGACTGAAACACATCTGTGCGAAGAGGCCCTGACAAGCAAGGGCAGGGATATTGATGAAGTGATGAAGATTGGGTTTTTTTGGCGGGGCGACTTGGCCGGGATCGTTCCGCGGAGGAAAGACCACCCTTTTTGACTCTTAATGTGCTTCATTTGAGAGAGGTAAACATTCACATGTGCAGAAGAATCTACTGTACACCGCAGTGTCCCTTGAACATGTTCTAGACAGCTTCTCCATTGTAGCATGTCCACTGTATCGTGACTAATGAAGCCAGGTCATTGCAAATGGAAAAAAAAAAATGCTGAGTGGCTGCTCGTACCTCTAAATGAAAGTAATTGATGACAAGCAGAGCTCTGGGTTTGAATAGTCGCCATAACTCTGCATGCAACAGAGTTTTTCAATGGGGAAAAGTGAGGCACGAGGAAGACAAACACACGACACCCCTGTAGTCTTCCGGTTCGTTCGGCATTTTCTTGTTTCTCCGTGAGGCAGATCCGCGGCAGTGCGGAACATCTGCGCGACCTCTGACCCGATCCCGTCGGTGCCTCTGGCTTTCTCCACGAAGGTAATAAAGAAAGAGAGATAGCAAAACGCAGTGTTGTGCATGACTTTATTTAGTGTAATCTTTTTACTACTACAGGAAGGAGGAAGAAAGATAGTGTTCCGCGTTTTACTAGTGCGACGTGTCAGGAAAGCACAAGGAATTTCATGTGAGAGATCTTCATTTGGTTTTCTAGGGGAACCCCTGCCAAACTCAGCCCAGTTTGTGAATATAACAACATGGACAGAGACAAACTGGTTTCCACAAATTACAGAAAATGAATCACCTTCTATTGAGTTTATGGGTCTTGATCTGAGGCCCGTTTACCCTTATATGGGGTATATCTCAACCGCATGTCTACCAAAGAGGGAAGCATCAGAGCAATTATAATTCAAGTCCTAAACACAGTAAAACAGGGAAGGGAGTGTGTCATATCTGCGTTATATCCTGAAAATTAAACTGTTACCATTAAGTTTAACGAGAACACCTCTGCCATTCTGTCAGACTTATAAAAGGCAGAAAGTGTTTTAAAACTATGACCAACACTACAACAACCCAAATATTTAATTTCCACGGTGCATCGCAGGATCAGAAAGGTGTTTAAAGCTTTAGGGCGCTCTGTGGTTGCTCATTTTTGATGCATATCACCTCCTCAGGGGTTTGCTCTTCACATAGGAAACAAAGATCTATGAGGCATTTACCACAATGCTTTTCAGGTGAATCTTGTGCTACTAGTGGCCAGGTGGTAAAACAGAAACACTACGAAGTATTTCTTTTAACATTAAATTCATCTTACAACACGAGGGAGGTTTAGAAGAAGCAGCTTCACCGACTCTCTGTACGGTCTGTGCATGAATTATTAAAGAATCTCTCAAATGTAACAGTGCTGTGCAGTGCAGCCTGCATAGCAAACCTTAAAGGGTCAAACTTCCTTCCCGTGGTTCAGGTCCCTCTAAAAAAAAAAAAACAGCTCCCTGTTTCCGCTTTGTAAGCCCAATTCACTGTGACTTCCTGGTGTTCCTTCCTTCCTGGCGGCCGCATGTTAGCGCCACACGTGCAGAACGCAAAGGAGAAAGCACTCGATGCTTCATGTCATTTGTCAAGGTCTACGATGCGTGTGCTAAGCAACCCACAGGCGTTTCCGAGAAGGCGGCAATGCCCAGTTAGTGAAGGTTTTTTTTTAACTTGGTGCTCGGGTGACACACATGCAACAATGCCCAAAAAGACATCTTAATTTAATGTTAATATATCTAGTTTTCAGACAAACAAAGCTCTTGCTGCTTTACCGTTTCTGTTCCTGGGGAACAGGCAGATACGTGCCACAAAGGAAACGGCGTGTCGCTTCAGTTTAAAACCAGCGTTGCCATTCACTCACTGCTTTTATAACCAATCAGAGAAAGGCTTTCATTGCAGGTCCTAAAACAATACAGGCAGGCAGTCTGGCAAATTCTGAAATGCTCTTCCCATGAAACAGTCTGTGCAATGTTAACCATATTATTTATGTTCAAAGACAATTACTTTTCAAGTTGATTTTAAAGTTAATTTAAGAATTTAAGAGTTAGCGAGATCAAAGTGCCCGCCATTTAAACCCAAAGAGCAAGCTGGTTTCATCACAGTTTCAATAACAAATATAATGTTATTGTTTTGTCCTTTTAGTTTCAAATGTATTGGAACATAAATATTAGATCTGAACTCAAACCCTCACTAATTTAATCATCATCAGAAATTACAGCCCAAACCATGCTGCGCTCTAGTGAATTGGCCACAAAATTAAATTGGACCACAACCTTAAAAACTTTTATCTCACTGGCACGGAATCCAGCTGGTCAACACAAAACATGTTTTACAGCATCATGTCTGGACGGAGTACTTCAAAGGCTGTGGTGCAGGCGGCCAATACCAACAGTCCACTCTTGACTCTTTAACCCAAGCTCACCCCATCTGTAAAACTGGAAATTGGAATGTAAACTGAGGATCACCAGAAAATGAGAGCTGGCAGGCCTGTTTTGAGACCAATTTTCCTCAGGAAAAAGCCTTTTGATGTGGGTGCTATGGCACAGGATTTGGCTGTAAGGGCCACTTGACAAGGTGTTAATGACTACAAGCTGAATAACTGTCTTATTAAAAATGTTATCCTATCACCAATCCAACTGTCTTTCCCTCTGTCTCCAGATCCGTGTCTTTCTCCTTTTCTACTTCAGCACTGAGTCAAACATAGTGGACAGGCCAGGTATCACCATCTGCTAACTGGAATCACATTTGAAGATGTCCCATATCATTACCATTATGCTCTTGGAATCTTGTTTGAATGTTTATGGACTCCAGGTTGTTAAACTCTGAAAGGAGCAGGCCTCCGGGAAGGAGCCACATGTACAGTACTCTGAAATTCAGCGCGCGGGACGCCGGTGCAGTCTCCGTCTTTCTCCCATAATGCAGAGGGGCCAACGGGCAGGTCAGGTGAGGCCAGCGGAGAGCTGAAAATGGAACGCGAGACTTTTCTAATGCGCGTTCGGGCTCCGCGGTGGCATGTTAATGAGTCCTCCCAGTGGAGCCAGCCTGACATGCGTTGTTCTGCGCAGAGGGGCAGCTCCCCAGCTCCAGTTACTCCGCGGTTAAGCCAACGCGGCCGGATCAAATGTGCCAGGGGCCAATCAGGTCGCACTGAGCCGGCTCAGATATGTCCGTCAAAAATGCCGCCCCGTTCCTGCGTGCCACTGTCCATTTACGGTACCTAGTCTTGTCATGGATAACACAGGGTACAACTGTCCATGCTACGCGTTCGCCACGCTAACTCAGGGTCGGCGGCGGCGAGGTAGTATTGTGTAATTTGTGCTACGTGTGCTCGAGACGTCTTCTGCGAGTTTGGCTGCTATCGGGGCCTGCAGTGAGTCATAAGACTGTCCCCAAGGAGAGTGCTGGCTCTGCCTCTAACACTGGGAAATGTCCACCAGAGTGGACGTCCCATCCAAATGCATGGCCAACAGCATTAATCATAAAACATTAGGTCTATGTGTCAGTTTTTGTTAAGTTAGATTTTCTAAGGCGGCAAAGCAACCTTTTTTTTTTTTTGCTAATGAGTTGGTGTGAAATGGCCCTGTAAACTTAAACAGGCAAACTTAAACTGAATGAAACGACAACGGGTGATGATTAATTAGAATGCCGAATAGAAAAAATATCCCAGCACTAGTGTGTGTGTGTGTGTGTTTATGACTTCATCTAGGCCATTATCATTACTCAGAACTCAAGACCTTGGGGGCTTATTGATGGGAGAATGACGCTTCATGAGCCCAAAATGAATGGAGTCATCATGTGCCATCAATGACTCACTGATTTGATTTGGAGAGAGAGAGAGAGAGAGAGAGAGAGAGCAGTGGAATAGTCGGTTGACATGGTGCTTTGTTTTTTTTAAAAGTCACAATTCAGAATTTTTTAAAATATTGATACTGACAATATAATTTCACCAATATAATCGTATTAAAACATATGCCTTTTCTTATTACTTATAGTATCAATACTATTTTGGTATTGTGTTGTATCATTGTATTCAATTTACAACATTTCAATGAAGCACTATTAAAATTAAAACTAGCGACTAAGGATCGAGACGAGAGTGAGAAATAGACGCAGCGAGGTGATTATGGAGCAGACCCATAACAATTTTACACCGAGCTCGTCACCCCATAAAGAGTTCAGTTGCCGTCCACCAGCTGTTGTTTTTACACAACGTGTAGCGCTGAAGGTACCCGTGCCTGCACGCATTTCACATTATCTCTGCGCTCAGTGCTCTCCGCTGACAAATCTACCCACACACTGAAGTGGGCGCCCAGGGACGCGGCTCCACACAGCAACAAAAAGGTCTTAACAAGTGTTTTAGTCTTGTAATGAGACTCTTTTTTTTCTAAGAAAATATGAGCTACTTTTTGCTTGACAAGTGAAATTATTTTACCACACTAGCAAATCCTGAAATGAGAAATCTTGAAATGGGTAAAACTCACCCCTTTGGCAATCTTTTTGTCTTATATAGCGCAAAAAGTAACAGAAATAAAATTCTAAAGTTTAAATATGAGATTAAAATGCTTGTTAAGATTTGGTTTTTGCAGTGTACAGAGAAAGAGACCTACAGAGACAGGCGCACGGCTTCGTCCTGAGGGCAGTAAAATGGCACGAGCTCGGTGTCATCTCAGACGCTGCTTCACCCCACACGCTGTAAGGGAGGCTTCCTCCTTCCTCCTTTCATCATATAGCTGTGTTAGATATGTACCAACCCTGTGAGCCTGTTGCATCTGTGCTGGCATTATAGCTATTGCCGCCTGTGTACTCCTAAGCTTTAGGCTGTGTTATGTGTGTGCCAATGCCTTGGCTGCATTACATGTATTCCAAGCCTTTGGCTGTGTTAATGCATGTGTCAGCCATTTGGCAGTTTACAGTTTCTCTCAATCGCTAAGATGCATTTCCCGAAACCCTAACCTCATTCTCAAAAAAAAAAATGCAATTCCCAAAAGAGTAAAACAATTACTCGTAACACTATACCATCCGTGCAAAAGAACCTATAACGCTCAAAATGTTAACCACAAAGTCAATCAATCTCTACAACGCTGTCAGCAAATGTATAGCATCCTTCTGATCATTGCGTAAACCCTGACACTAAAAATTCAAAATATTTGCATCGAAACTGGATGGACTGTGTACACTGTGTTGCTGTCAATACAAAAGATTTCCCAAACACACAAATATGGAGAAAAAAAAACACTACAGTATTCATCAGTCTCATTGGGCATCCAGTCTCTCCTCCCTGTTAGGCCACAACACGTCATCAACATCACACCTCATGTCTTGCCTTTCAAGTCACAGCGGGAAAAAACCGTCTTGCATGTCACAGCCACCCTCAGCAATCCTCAGCTATGATGTCCTCACAACCAGCATCCATTGCCTCCAGTAAAGACAACTGGTTACGGGGCTGGCGATCATAAACCTTCCACCTCCATGCTGAGAAGAATTCCTCAATTGGAAGGGTGAATAGGGTGGTAGGAACTCCATCAACATTCGTTGGTGGGCAGCAAACCATTCCCTGACAAGCCTGGAGCGGTGAAAACTGACATTGTCCCAAATTACCGTGTAATTTGGCAAGTCGGGCCTCACCACTCCCCTCTCATTCTCAGGGATGAGTGCATTGCAAAGACCCCCCAAGAAATCAACAAGATGGGCTGTGTTGTAGGGTCCGATGGTCAGAACATGGTGGATTACACCATTCTCTGAGATTGCATCACACATTCTTATGTTACCACCACGCTGGCCTGACACATCCACTGTGGGTCAATGACCTATGATGTTCCTGCCACGTCGTCTAACTTTACTTAGGTTGAATCCTGCCTCGTCCACATACACAAATGTGTCTGGGGTGTCACTTGTGTCCAGCTCCATCACCCTCCCTCTTCCCCCGCCTCCCCGGCCTATGTGTGCCCCTCTCCCTCCTGCCGTACCACAATTCGGACAGCTCTCGCAAGGCGGGGTTTTTGCCCTTGTCTGACACCAGCTTCTTGTTCCATTCTCAGCAACACCATGCATTGGAACCCTTAGCATTATATTTTCTTGTGAGTATTTAGTGTTCACAATTTGCACCTTTGGGATGGGATTGACAGTGTGTGTTCTCTGTTACTCTTCAATTGCGGGAAGGGAAGTGACCCAATCACACATCATGCTGACCTTCTCTTTTATACAAACACAATGCTCATTGTACATAGTATTTTGCATGCAATGATTTACCCAATGAACAACTGTGTCCATGCAAGTGGGAAATGTACATAGCTGATTCAGAAAAAAAACTCTATTTTTTGGCTGGCATGTCATAGCTGAATGAGAATTGCATATACACGATGGCAATTGCGTTTAGTGTTTTGCAAAATGTGCTTTAGCAATTTAATTTTGTGTGAACACAATGAGAACTGAAATAGCGATGTGGCCAATTGTAATAATGGTGAGGGGTTTTGAGGCACTGTTTAGAGAATGAGGTTACACATTTGGTGATTGTGTCTCAACGATTGAGAAAAACTGTAACATTATATCAAGCCTTGGGCTGTGTTTTATGTGTGGGTGTGTTTTTGTCTTTGTGTATACATGTGTACGTGTGTGTACGTATGTGTGTGTGTGTGTGCGTGTGTGTGTGTGTGTGTGTGTGTGTGTGTGTGTGTGTGTGTGTGTGTGTGTGTGTGTGTGTGTGTGTGTGTGTGTGTGTGTGTGTGTGTTAGTGTTGCCAGTACTGCAGCTGCAAGTCTTATGACCCTTTTGCTAACTGTTTAGTTTAAGCAGTATTGTGCACGTGTCTATTTCAACAGTCTTTCGCCTGTGTGGTGTGACTTCTAATAACTGTGTTTTACCCATATGTACACTGGAGAAAACCCACACAGTGACACACTACTGGCAGTGGAAACTAATGAACCACACAAGAAGACACCCCAATTCAAAGTAAACCCTTTTCACTTCCAGTGTTTCTTCTCGCAGTATGTTCATTTTTTCCTTCAAGGCCTAAAATATGCATCAGGTGCTGTGGTCTGGATCGTACGCAAAACGTGGCATAGCTAAAAGATGGTACGTGCACATAATAATGTTATTATGTGGCATGATATGGTATGTTAATAATAAGATATAAAACTTCATAAAAATGTGCTTTGAGGACAGTTTTAACAATACATTTGGAAATGATTACCATGTAGAACCACAAGCTACATGAAAGTATTTGAAGTACGTACACTACGGTCTAAGTATAGTTAAGGATTGGTCCTAAGTTCAGATGAGGTGCCCTCTTAGTCTTACTTCACAATGATTTTCTCATGTGATAGGGTGTCTTAAGCCAAGAGAACTAGGCCGGTCCATTTTATTTTTCTCCATAGGTTTTAGAGTTGGGCCCCCTACATTCCAACTAAATATATCCCAAGAGTTTTCAGAGCGGGGTATGTACCCTTCCTCCAAGAATACCCTATTCCCAAGCTGTGCCACGCAAGCTTTGCGTCACCACAGAGCCTGGGATCGCCCTAGATAATCTCAACTGATTTTCCCTGTCCAAACTCTACTGACCCATGTGAAAATAACTGAGAAACAGTTCTGAAGAACTGTGACAACTATGCCGTTAAGGGGTGCGGCACCAAAAAACGCTAATCTCGCCGCTCCGCCGTTATCATCCGCATGAATATGTTTTTATCCTCAACGGATTCAAAGTGGAAACCACAAGCCTGTTCCTATGACAACAGCAGGGACCGTTATATACACTTTGGAGTCGAGAGGAATATATTCGGCTCAGCCAACGCGAAAGCAAAGTAATGTGTAGTAATAAGCCTTTGAAAATGAAAAGTGGGTAAACGAAAGTTTCCTTTTGCAAGGTGTAAGCGCACGGGAGGTTCTGGCGGGACCGCTAGACTTTCCTGTCAGCGCAGACGCTTGTACAGTGTGAGAGGCGTGGGTTTACAGTGAAGAAAATGGAAACGGCTTTAAGCAGAGATATACTCACACTACCAAACCACACAAGCCCCTTGTCCCACCCCCGGACCCACTTTCACCAGTTGCAAATTAAGACTGATGAAGCAGATTGTAGACTGCTGATAAAGTGGGATTACATAGGGCTGCCTTTTACAACAAGACTAATTAAAACCAATACCGATAATTTAGTCAGTTTAATTTAGATTAAAATATTTTAAAAATCGCAAAAGAGCTTCCTTTGCAGTAGAACGTTCTGATCAGGTGTTTTGATGCATGTCAGTCTGTGCAGAGGAAGGAAAGATTTCCACAGGAAGGAAGTTTGATCTAAGTCACTGACATCAATGTCAGCTACCACTGTGAGGCATTTACTGGGTCATGGAATTAGTGAGAAGAAATTTGTCACATAAATAGAAACTAGATGAGAAACTGGATTGGGTTCAGTTGGTAGAACAATGTGGCACTTTTGATACTGAAATACCGTTCCCAAAGTGAAAACACATAATAAATCAAATAAATATGCACTGTGTTTTTTACTTCTGGTTTCATGTAATAATAATCGTTGTTTATTATTATTATTATTTGAGGAATTAATGTGTGCGCAACATCATTTTAAATCCCTCTCTCCTGCAGAGCGCATGAAATTGAATGTCTCCCATTCGCCCGAGTTTCAAAGTAGCCTCAGTACCTGCATTCTGAGTACTAACAGAATGCGCTTTCGATTTCTAAAGAGGTCTATGAAAGGCCCCGAACAGAGATTCTAAAGTCACCTGTGAGCTGAGGTGACATTAGGACGCGCACCGAAATGCGAGAGAGAGATGAGAGGGGAGGAAGTGCTAGTGAAAGTTACAGAAAGTCGGCAGAGAGCGCAGAGGAGAGGGATTCAGAGTGACTCACGAGAAAGGTGCGCTTGACGTGGGGAGCGAGCTTGTCGGTTCTCAGCTGCCACAGCAGGGGCCGGGGGGAGTTGAGCAGGAAGACCAGGGGCCTACGGTGGACCAGGAGGGACTGGATGGGCTTCAGATGAAGGATCACCTTCATAGAGGAGGGAGAGAGAAAAAGTAGAACATATATTAGCAGGTATATTAGCACATTAGCAATCTTCCCAGCAAGCCTTGAGGCCACCATCACACTACATATAACTATATCACAGTCAAATCAGAAGTGCTCTTTTCAAAACAATGTGGCTTTCCTGTCCTCTGAAAGTTGTGAATGCTGCCATTTTCAGATCTTTATCAGTGTTTTCTTTTCAGCGTTAACAGTTTCCGATAATCACACGTCACTTATTCAGGAGGCTCCAGCTTTCACACACACTCAGCGGACAGCTAAAGCAAGTCGAAGCAAGAGGGAGTCTAGTACTTTGCGCACTCTGAGGCACGCATGCTGGCATCCAAATTTATTTCCGCCTTCTACGAGTGACAGCAAGAACCGCTCCCACTCATGTTGTTCTAAGCTGCCCTACACTGCTGGCCCACGCAGGGTCCGCAAGTCCAATTTTAGCGGGGTGATTTAAGGCCGTGATGTGCAGTGAAAGCCAACCCCTTTAGGGCCACGTTTGAATTCGGCCCCATCAACAGGCTGTCAACGACATACAATTAATCACAATTAATCATAATCTTTGTGTAGTGAACTATGTCCTTTTTTTTGGGGGGGGGGGGGGGGGGGGGGGGGTTATCTCGCCTGAATGCAAAACAGTTTCTCTGGAACGGACTGACCTGACTGAAGTGCCACAAGTTTTAATAAGCCTGTGGGGAAAAAGGCAAACCGTTCTAATAATGCATTGCTGTTACAGCCCCCACCCCTCCAAAGACCCACTGTAATTCCCCAGACTGATCACATTAGGCACTTCCTGCATGCGAAAGGCCTATGCCCTTCCCTTCATCCGGGGCTGCCAAGATTCCAGTCAAAGTAATGTGATTCACTCTCACTCTCTGAAACTCAATCACCTCTGCTTGTTTGGACAGCCTCGCCGAAGAGAAGGAAAACAAGGGTTTACTCGGCGGTAATCGCTTCAAAATATTTTGATTTCGTTCGCGGACGCAAGTCCCCGTCAGAAGCGCGGCGACGAGCATCAGAGGATGAAATCCTCCTCTGTTGTGCTCGGGAGTTCAAAGTGCTTTTGATCCCCTCGTGATACCAGTGTTATGTATAAGCGTCGTGGGGAGAGGTCCTAGGACAAGTCCCGTCATGTGACCGCCGCCCCTCCATTTCAGAACGCTTAAGCCATTCAACCGCTCTGCCCACGGTCGAGGTCTGAGCACCGCCAAAGCGAAGATCCTTATCCTCAGCAGGACGACCTCGCTTTTGTAGTTTGACCGTAAATCAACCGCAAACCGGCAGGGACTTGTCATAACAACACGAATGCGATTAAACTCTATAAACAAAGGCGCTGGCGTAACGAGAGCACGAGGCTGTCTCGCTCTGAGGACCCGGGAACCTCTGTGTTAATCATCGAGACACGCAATGTTCAGCGCGAACTCGGGCACCGTGAACACAAACGTACATTCTGCCTGGACAATAGACATTTTCAACCTGCTGTTGAACTGAACAGTAAACAAAACAATGCAAGGTAATCCTTTTTAAAGAGGACAAATTAATACCTTATTTCCTTGAGAAAATGTCCTACACAACAGGCTAAATTACAAAGGAACCCTATTGGACAACAATTTACCAATTTTGGTGGGATTACATAGACACAGGCACACTAACTTGGACAGGGATATCACAATAGCAACAGACAAACAGGCCCCCTCTTGTAAAAAAAAGTAACATGCATATACAGTGCAAAATATGGATCTGCATGTAGGCAATCCTATTCACTTTGTTGCATGTATTTTACGAAAATGTACAACGTGCTATGTACATATAAGGCACAAAGCCAAAAAATGCTGATCATTTGGAACAAGCATACTTTTTTATGCTTGTGAGAATATAGCAAAAGACTTGAACAACTACCGAGACAAGCCTTAATGGGGCCTTAACAGTCCAGAATACTGTAGCTGTGGGGGTCTCTGCTCTAACACTGTTCCCCTTGTCCCGTCCCCTCTAGCTTACAGGGAGTGTCCAAGTGGGGCGATATGACAGTGCCCCCATCCTAACACATCTGTCTCTGTCTCCGCTGAGAAACCTGTCTGTCGTCCGTCAGAGAAGATCCTGTTTTGTGACCCAGAAAGGAGTTGTCTGCACGCTCGTTTGGCTAGCAGGAGGCAGGCACGGTACCTATATCTGCCATGTTGTGACAGTTCAAATAAAAACAAGATAAAGGGACGGGGACTAAAAGCAGGCCTTCAAAACACGGGGAAACACTCCCGCAGACCGGCAGCTGGGATGCGTGCGTAAATAACGGCATTTAGCAAGGCAGCCCCATAAAAGCGCAGCAATAATGGCACCATAAAAGACCCCGAAGAGAGGAGAACGGCAGCCAGGGCCTTGGCGGTCGCTGCACAAACACTAGGCGTGTGCGTAGGAGGGACAGAGACCCGCGCGTGGATACGACGACTTTTAATTCTAATTCTAAATCAACTCGGGTGTCTACATTGTGGCTCACGTTCCGGGAAGAGAAGTGCATCCCGGTTATGAAACTAAAAAGCCATCGCTACGTAATAATACCTGCAAACGTTGGCTTCGCTTCACCTTCCGTGAGGCCTTCCAGAACAAACAGCGATAAAGCTGAGTCAGAGAGAAAGGGAAACGGGGAGCAACGTGAGGTTGTTAAAAGTTGTGGAATTTTATCAGATGCCAAATTATCCCAACATAAATAAGTCATTTAAAATGACATAAGTATCAGTTTCACGGAGAGAGAACGGCAGAGACAATGAAGCCATCGGCGAAAGTGACCCTCATATCCGTACTGCCAGTGCCCGTGGGCTACTGGATGAGGATCTAGGCCTAGGAAGCCATGAGCCACCATCCAACACTCTTTCCTGCTTTGATGCGTCAATATATGTACAGACAGAGAAATGAAATGTAATATCCCAAGTCACAATACGCACAGAAATTGCCACGGCAACCAGAATACGAAAATAAGCCGCAGGGCCTGGTAAACAATTTAGTCTACTCTGCTGCTAGAGGAGCCCGGGACCAAAGAGTGGATGAGGAAAAAACAGAAGGATCAAAGCCAGCAAAGAGAAGCCGTT
>CM056381.1:73967626-73987626 GCA_029718625.1 Synaphobranchus kaupii | reverse complement strand
TGATTCCCATGCTGAAATAGTTTCCTCGCTGCCCGCTTTATGAATGGCAGATGTTGTGGAGCGCAGGGCCAGCGTGAACACAATGTCCAGTTACCAGGGAATAATGGATGCACTGTAAATGGGAGGACTGTGGTGAACCAGATTTGATGAGGAACAGCTAAAAAATAAAAAATAAAGTGTGTTGTAGCGCGGAGGATACGATCCTCACACAGTAGCTCTTCTCTGGTCCCACTCCTTCATGGGAGCGAGTCAGAGTCAAGCCTTTTTGACAGCGCTGAGGCACCGTCTCCAAGCGGTGGGAGAAACTCGCTTCATAATCCCGTTTGTGTGGTAAGAGCTTGACAGCTTCTCCAGAGGGGCTATCTAAGTAAACCCACCTGATAAAACATTTGCCCGCCATTACTCACTTTGATTCTCAGCCAAGAGAGCTGGTTGGACGCTGCAGTTTACTAACGTGATTAGAGGAAGGTTGCCTGCAGGAGAGATTAAACAGTCAATGCAGCCCAGTCTGGTTTTCTTGTTTGTTCTTCGCATATCAGCTTATCGTCTTCAGAAGTACGATAATCAGTCCTGGCTTAAAAGTGTTTGTCTCTGTAGTTACAAGATAGAAAAAAAGACATTTTCTTTTGTGTTCCTTTATACATTCCTTCATACACACAGGGCAAATCTGAAGTTATAATGCCTTGTAAGAATTATCTTTGTGCTTCTTATTTGATACACTGTCCTTTAACGGATTGTTACTCTGCTGCAGTGTGAGTCCAGAGTACGGAAAACCATGAGACTAGGAGCCGCTATAGCAGTCGATGGTAACCCTGCAGTTAACCTGCATTGTGACACAGCAGAAAAATACATGAAGAGAAACTATGAAATATGAGAAAAAGGCACAGGGAGGTGTAAATCAGGTGGGATCATAACACTGAAAGAAAAACAACCCGTAGTCTCAATCAGCTCATTTTACTCACAGTTATCGCCTGGTCTCGACCCTCCAGTTCACTGCAGGAAACCGTACAATAAGGTCAAAGCTGAAATATGAGACACAAGCCCTGATTGTCATTATGGACCCCTTTTTCTACCAGCTGGGAGACCTATTAACATTTCAGACTGAGCATCTAATCTTGTGCAAATGTGCCACAAAATAATCCAGCCACTTATCTGAAAACAGCATTAACGTCTGTCTCACTTCACTGTCTGCCGCCTAATGTTTTTATCAGATATTTCAGGCGGTGCAGAATGGTGGCTTTGTTGCTTTTTTGTTTTGCTGGTTCGTAAGGAGGTTAGGCATGCGCTCAGGCATACGTAAAGGCAGTGGCTTCTGGAACTCCCATTAGCGTCTGTTTCGGCAACCAGCTGAGGTCACTGTTTTTGTCATCGTTTCTAGTGCACCCCGTTCCAGACACTAACACACCGAGACCAAAATACTACTGCCTACTACTGATGCTATGGATCAAAACACACTCCAGGTGGGATCTGAAAATGTATTAGGGTGACATTTTGTAGTCACTACAGTACTGTAGTACCGGTGAGGTAGGTTGGAAATTTAATAGGTTTAATAGGAAATTTAATGGAAATTTAATAGTTTGTAAATTTAATGGCAGGATCATTATACGAATAAAGATGAAGAAATAAAGATGCAATATGCTACAAAACTTTCAAACTTAACTCAATAATCTATAATGTGAGTGCCAGAACAACTAATCTGCATTTTGTACAGTAAAATATACAAATCTCAGTTCATAGCAGTATGTGGTAAGTTGTCAAAAAATGTTATACCTTTTATGGCCTAAAATAAACACTACGAGATTACTTTCCTTTTAAGGTGAATAGAAGTGTTCAACATTGATGGATGTTAAGGTACACAGACTTATTCTGTGAAATATAGAACTCCAAATGTTTAAAAGTATAAGAATGTGTTTTTCGCATGTGTCATCATAGCTTAAGTGTTGTTTCTCTTTGACTTAATTACCAAATTTAGACACAGAAATCTCATCGAGAAAAAAAGTTTGCATTTCAAAGAGAGCACAGCTGTGTATTTTACTTGTTATTAACGAGACATCACAGTCCAGGTTCGTTAGGTTATTCCCATAAAATATAAGTTCATCTCAAGAACGCAGGAAGCAATTAATTTGTTGCACTGTTTTTATGAAAGTCTAGGAATCACAAACATGGTTTCACACCAGAACGCTAATTCGAGTCTGACGCCTACCAGCTGGCGTGTGTGTGTGTGTGTGTGTGTGTGTGTGTGTGTGTGTGTGTGTGTGTGTGTGTGTGTGTGTGTGTGTGCGTGTGCGTGTGCGTGCGTGTGCGAGTGCGTGTGTGTGTGTGTGCGTGCTTTCTGTCTTTAATAGGGTAATACTCCAGTGTCACCACCCGAGGCCCACTAGTCACTGACGCTGGCCAAGGGTGATAAATATTCAACATGTACAGTACATGTATAAATATGTATAAATCATATTTTAATTTTTTTTAAATAAACAGCAACAAAACTCCTCCCACCTCCATTTGTCATTTTAGGTTACTTTTAAAAGATTACTGTGGAGGCACTATTGAAACTAGCTTCTCAAAGTCTATACAAAAATCCAGATAAAAGTTTTCAGAAATCGACAATAGGCAATTGTATTTGAGAATAATCATACGAAGAGTATCAAGTTTCAAAAAAACAAAATCAAATCCAGACAAGCCTATTTAACCACTAACCGTTCACTTAATACCACTCATTTCAGTTTCAATTTCCGCTAAACCGTTTGTAGCTTCGAGTAAACACGTAGCACATAGGGATATTTTACACATGACACTGGAAGATTAGTATTTGTTCAAAGTTGACAGTTTTCCCCTCCTCCTGATAGGTGATACTTGGCGAGGACTTGGGAAAATTCAAAACAGGAGTGGTTCAGAATGTCTCAGCCAGATTAATTATTATTGTTTGCAGGGTACGACATTCATACTACACAAGTTAGGGCCATGGTATGAGCCCTGCTTATACATGCTCATGAGTTTCACATAGAATCAACTCTGGAGAGAAATTAAAAGAGCTAAAGTGGTTGGTAATCCTGTCATTTGAGTCAGGATTAAACAGCACTTACAAGAGGATATGAATTACTGGTGTATTTCATCAAACTATTCATCCCAGTCTTCTCAATTCTGGCACAATGTATGGCGGCATGAATCACAATGAACTCTCATTTTAAAGAACACCAAGATTCACCTGTATCATGGAAAATGCCAAAACATCAATAACCATGCATTAGGTGGTATACTATTTTGAGAGCAAGAGCTACACACTTATGCATTTTTGTGTTTAATGGCGTAGTGTTGAGAATATCCTAAATTCCCTAGTGTTGAGAATATCCCAAAGTATTTCTTGATTCCAGCTCACCATACAAGTACGCACTTCACAAATAGGCACCACTGCTTTGCAATACTCACATACATTTCACAAAGACTATTATACAAATGAAATAAATATGCAATGGATCTATCGCTGAATTCCAGTAGCTGAAGTTATGGGCCATGTTCTATTTCTATATGTATTTCTATTTCTATTGCATTTAGTTGTGGAACTAAATTTCTAGACTTTTCAAACTATAATGGCACTACTTACTAGGAATTCTCTTACAAGGAGTCAATATGTCCGTTAACGAAAATGGTGGCTCCGGCTGTTTTCAAACAGATACAAAAGCAGTCATGTTGAACTTTTAAACTTTTATAATTGGTGAAACTCAAGTGAAAGCCATGATTCTGCTTTGATTGAACTTGCCCTCATAGAGCAGAACACTTGCAGGATGGAAAATGTCAGTAAAAAAATGTGCTGTTTGGATTGACTGAAGAGGTTCTCTCCGGCACTTTCCCTTTGACATGTAAGCCCACAGCTCAAGGCAGTGGGAGGACTCGGCCGAATTACAATGATGGAGATGACCAAGTTAAACAACCCGCTTCACTCAACTCCAGTTATACCGCCTATATCATTGCGCGCCAGCACAGGAAACAGACCAAAATGGGATATGAATCGCCAACTGGCCGGAACTAGCTTTGGGCCTTCAGCTCCGTGCCCAATGGAAAGTAGCAGGTGTGGACAACACTCTGGCCACACAGAGAGGGGGACCCTGGCCAACAGGAATGGGATTCTCCCACACCTCATTCATCAACCCGACCACAGAGCCCACTCTGTAACATCAAAGGAAGTCTCGCTGAGCGACAGAGAAGATGTGGCCCACTCCACTTAGACCTCTGCCCACTCCACTTAGACCTCTGCCGTCAAACCTGATGCATTTCCAAAGGCCCTGAATACAATGGGAGTAATTCCAAACGTGATAATCTCAGATATTGTGAGATACCGGTGAAAAAATACGACGACGTACAGGAAACTTTTAATTGTGAACCAGTTCATCTCTTTTTTTTCTTCTTCCTTCCAAACAACCACATTGAAAATCAGGCATACTTGAGCAGAGAGGCTTGCATGTATCCAAATGTGGAAATTGTCTACGCTGCCTTGTATATTATTTGTCTTCTCTCCTGTCCTCTTTACAATAATCAACTCTCTGTCACCCTTCAAACTGGATATATGTATGTATATCATCAGAATTTAACAGGAAGAGAAGTATTACTGCATTACTGAGAAAACAACATCAAATGACAGTGTCTTGGAGGTAGCAGTGGTTCACAGATGTAAAAGTAACATTTCTGAAGAATTTCTGGATATCATTCATATTACCACCAACAATATTAATCAAATTGTAATTTGTTCAAATAAGCCTCCGGACTTTACTGTAGCAGAAAGAAGTTATCTTTTTCCTTTTCAGCCACCATAGGAATATAGCTAATCAAGGGTCAGAGTACTATAGCTAATCAGGGGTTAACTTAACGTTGCTCTGTGGGCTTTACACACATGTTTACGATCTAAACCTTGTGACATAAAGAGTTATCTGTGATGTAATATGCCAGATCGATGCCTTTGGAGCAGAAACCTGGCTGCCAGTGGCATATTTTCCGAGATGCCGGAAAGGACACAGAAAAGCCCACTCTGCAGTAATGTTTGGGACACAAAATTGCAGGCTCCATGTAAACCTTTCCCCCAACAGAGAGCATCTTGATCATGTGTGTTGCTGACCACAGACCCCTGGTTGTGCTGCAGACCACTCTCTAAACACTGAAAAAAAAAAACCTAGAATAGTCTGGCTGACACACTCTTTCCTTCAAGGTCCTACTGGACACTATTTGAATCGGGGAAAGAATCCTCGGCTGAGCCATGTACCGGCCACCAGCCACTTCTTCACTGACTTGGAAAATAAGCTGCCTACTATTTCTCTCCAACACAAATACAGAGAATACCACATAAAGCAAAGCCAAATCCATACAAAGATTTGCGGGGAACTTCTTTAAAGGGCCAGCTTGTTGCTCGAGCTCGAGGCGCCTGTACTTACACGTGAAAATGTATTTTGTTTTCCCTTTGTTCTTCTCACACAACATGGAATCCACAATATTTGGGAAAGATAGCTTTCCTGTTCCTTTCAGTGTCAAAGGAAGCTGTCTTTACCAAAGCCAAACAAGCCCAAAGACAATAAGGACTTGCTGCAATAATTCATAGCCTGAAATCAAGATACATACTACCTGGAAATGTGCATGGAAAACTGAAATACTTGAGCGGTTGGTTTAAAACTGTCAAACCACAACACTGAATAAATCAAAATGAATTGCTCAACACTTTCCCTTCAGGAAAAATATGATAGGCCATGAAGTCATAAACAAACTGCATGTATTAAATAAAACTTGGCTTGTTCGCTCGATGTACCTTGAGGAATTAAGATATTGGTTGATCAAGAAGATGACAAGTGGAACTATATAAACTCACTAAACTTTCACTTTTGGAATACTGTAAATAGCAGTGAGGCAGTAAATCACATATCCTGTGAATTGTTATTGTCTTTGAGAATTCCCTATTTGACACTTGGGGTCACTTCATGAGACCTGACACCTGAGGGGTAGCTCACAGAGATAAATAACAGTCTAGGGTGAAGTGGGTGGAGGGGTACATCTGTGGCAATGTCTCAGGTAGGAGCCCGTAGCTGTCTAGGATATCCCTCACCAAGCACCCAGCTGTCATAGTTCATCCGCTAAGAGTTAACAAAAGCCTTTTAATCTACATCCAGGCCTGGGCAGACCTTCAGCGTGGCTAGCGTCCTGCCAGCCCCTAACCTCCCGCCCTCGCTGTGAGGACCACACAGAAAGGGGGAGCCTGCCCATTGGCCGGGACGGACAGAGCGTGAAGACAGGGTTGAGTTTCACAGGCCAAATGCAGAGAGGCACCATGCCGAGACGCGGCGGCCCGCCCCTTCTTCCAGCGCAACCTCACCTCGACTCATTAGCAATAAACCAGGCGAGTCATCAATCTATTGGGCCCCGGCATTGGAGACCCGAGGGAGCAAAGATCTCTGGGAGAGGGACCAAAACTAAGAAGCCAAGCGTCCGCAATCCTGATGGACCAAGAGATATGGAGACCATCGTGTGCTCTATGCCCAAATAAACAAGGGCTTCCCGGCTCTAGGGGTTAAAGTGGCTTCACTGCCACAACATGCGACCTCATTTGTTATCCCTCGTAGTTTTTCCAATGTGGATAGAGATGCAAAAGCACAACTGTGATGTCAATTACTGTCCTCTGAGAAAACAGGAATTTGGCTGTGAACATGCCAAGGAAGAATCCTTTGTCCTCTAGGGCATGCCCTCTAGAACGTATAGGTTGTCCCATTAATTGTTTACAAGAAGTCAGGACCAGAAAAAGACTTCAGATCACCTAGTGTTCCAGGCACAAATCAATCACCAACTAATAATTATTGCTAAAACCTGCGAGAGCGCTGAGCGAACACTGTAGCTTTTCGCTTTAGGGAAAGTGACTGATATGCTAAAGGAGATTTTAGTGGTTTTAGCTGGAGTCATTTGGGTTAGATATAGTACTACCAAACAGTGGTTTTTCCACATACCATATATATTCTCTTGTCACTGAGCCCTAAATCTAACAGAAAGGGTAATTTGTGACTAGCGAGTTCTGGCCCCCAGATAAGATCTCTGTTGAGGAATGCACATATATCAAGCTACTATTAGCTTTGTGTTTTTTGCCATACAGTCTGCATTTACAGTGTACAAAAACTGTGCTTATCATAGCAAGGTTTTTAACACTGAGAGTGGAACAATCTTATCTGTCAGTCAATGTGACAAGGCTAACCAGCCATTCCAAGACACCGTACACACAATTAAGATTTGCTTATTGACAGGTAAACAAGCTTTCTAAAACAGATGACTTTTGGTTAAACAAAACCAAAATAATTCCTGTTGATTCTGTAAGATTGGGATATAGCGCTTGATCCTCAAATGCTGGTCACTAAATATGCTCCATGTGCATATAAACTGCAAGAATGACAATCACAACAAGAAAGCAATGCAAAGTAGCCAACTGCAAGAGCTTACAAACCCCCAATAACACACTTACTTTAGCTGGTGGAAAATGCAGTAAATATTGCATATTTCTCAATATGTTCAGACTTTAATAAAGACAATCAATCAGAGAGAATTCAGCCAGGTTTAAAAATATTCACAAAAATGAAAATTCCTTTCTGAGCCATGATAAATAAGACAAATGTTATAAAACAACAAAAAAAATATGATGCAACACCTGTGGAATTCTCGTCTGGTCAAAATCCCAGCACACACCATGAACTGGAAGACAAAACCAGACCCTCTCAATACTCAAAGGCTGCATTGGCTCTCTTTCCAACAAATCTCGCAGTGGAGTCTGCAAAGAGGATCAACGTATCACTTACTATGCTCATAATTATGAATATTATTAAGATTAAATGCGCATAACACCTTTCCAGCTCGGTTTAAGTTAATAATTTACAGATACTTGAACCGATCTTGTAATATTGTGCAACACCTCACGACTCTCCTTTATTTTTTAATGGATATTCATATAGATATAAACTGGCATGTAATTTCATATGCATATAATCTACACATTTGTGTCCAATGATACACTATGCATGTGTCATGTGATGCAATACATATCTGCTTCTCCTGTGACGACCAATCATATTGCAAAATGTTTTGCTCTGTCCTTATTCTAAAAAATGCAACATATTTAATATTGTGAAAAGACACAATCAGAGTCTTATATACTTTACTTGTGTAGACTAATGTTCAGATGATCTTCATCTCAAGCCTGGACTACAACGTGGTTCAAGCCTTCATTGGCCTGGGATGCTAAAATGCTAAAGCACATTGAGAGACGAGAAAGACGGCCAATACTTTATGAGTCATGGGGGGAGTTTCATAAGCCAGAGTCTAGCCATTCGACAGTCCAAAAGTGAGCCCACTCCCAGAGTCGGCCGTCTTTCGCAACAACCCCACACTCCCAGTCGCTGCCAGTGGGAGGAGTCGTACAGAGCAAAAACTGTATAAAAAAACTCAAGCCAACAATAAGAACCCAGCTGATATAGATAACTGTTTTCTTAAGTCTATGGTAAACCGTGGATTATTTCACCATCAGATTTATTGAAAAGAAAACATTTTCCAGCTTTTATTTGCATATTGAAGGTGGGGCAGTACTCGTACTTGAACTGTACTCGTTCAACTCGCGCATTTAAAAATCCATTTGTTCATCATTGTGCGCAGATGCCTGCAATGTGTTCATTCAATAGCACGCTGCTGTTCCAGATGGGATGATGAAGTCCTCTCCCTTTGTCTCGGCGAGGACAAAAGGGGACCCCAGATCTTTCCACCATGAGATGGAGGCGATAACGTTTTCTCCGCTATTGTTTTTAGTTTTTTTTACGTCGCGCGGTTTCCGACAACAATCTGATCTTCGGCGGATGTTTACGATCTTCTCCTCCCTTGCTTTGGCCGGGCGAGCCGTCCTTCAGCTTCCTGCTCGCAACCGGGGAAAGGAACAGCCGCCACTCGCAGGACTCTTAATTACAATGGGGGGGACAGAGAGGGCGGACAATAGGCGCCAAGACACAAGGATCTGCGGCTGTGAGCAGTAGGATAAAGGCCACTGTGCAGACCGCGTGCACACGACTTCTTCATGGTATTTCTCTGTAAATCGTTAGTCATGTGCATCCCAGGTAATTTACGTGGCTTTATTTGTCATACAGAATGCCTGCTTATTCGACAGTGAATTTCCCAAAGCAAGTTAGACTGTGGTCCTGCATCAGCCAGGATTTAAAACTTCGACCTTCTGGATCCGGGGTTGAGTCCGGGACTCTACCCTCTACCCCCACAGTGTTGCCATCGCTATGTGTGGCTGCTATGAGCCTGCGAGCACTGTACCACTCACGCAACACCCTCTTGCTGCTCACTGGCACAGAGACGCACATACTGTACAGTCATAAAGCAGAGATACACAGACAAAATCTGCTTTTGTCTCCAACAGCAAGGCAAACATTAGCTTGAATGCCATCTAAGCTGCGTGCACGTTGGATTCCGGTGAAGACGCAGCCTCAGATCGGCGTGGCTGATCAGGCCTAACTTTCATCCCCCCCGAGCTCAGCTATCTCTGCCGCTCTCACGAAAGAGGGCTGAACCCCTAAGTCCATCTGGGACCCAACTGAGAAAGGCCCGGGGCCACATGTATAAACAGTGCTGAGCAGAAAAACGCCCTCAGAATACTGCGTAAGCGAGTTTCCACGCAGAAATTCAGATGTATAAAATAAGAGAATCTGCGTACCTCTGCACACGCTGGGCACCATACCTGCGCAATGTTTGGAGTCAGGTGTGATATGGCGACACCATGATGAAAAGGCAGAGGTAGAAAATGCGAAACTTTTGCGTAAGCAGATTTCCGACTCTCTCCCTGAGCATTCTTTTACGCGTTCTTTGACTCAGAGTTTTATACATGTGGCCCCTGGGGTTGTAACTCCTGAAACGAAAGGCTGCGTGGCTGCTCCCATAAACTCCGGCTAAGCATTCGGTTAGCGTCATCAAACCTAATGAACTGAGTTAAGCTGGGACAGAACAGCGTGCGTGTCAGTTGAGGGAGGAGGAAACGCACTGAACTAGATACACTTTTCACATTCAGAACCAAGGTGAGGCATGCTAGCAAGGCTTCTGTGCTCTCTCAGTGCGCAAGCTGTTTAACCCACAAAAGTAAATGGGAAATTACGTAGCGTTCGCATTTCTAGAAACGCCGTCAGGCTATAAGCGTATTCAATCATTTGGGTCAGCAAACAAAAGGAAGTGGTCACATCGTCTCTGCCTGCACTGAGCACCAATCAGCAGATGGGACGAGGCACAGAAACCCATTTCTGTAGTGAAACATCACACTCGACTTGTTCCGCTACATCCCATGTGATGCTGCACTGGCCAGTGAAAACATTAAATCTTTTTTTTATGGACAATTGACTGTTTTAAACCCAAGATCATTTATCACATGCAGCTGTCAGCTCCAAACACCAAGACAATCTGGATTGAGAAATCACATTATTTGCCTGTGTCCGCACATCTGCACCAACCAGGCAAAAAAAAAAATTTAAAATCTAGGCTGGTTAATGTTAAAAGATTTTCAAAGATCATTATAATATAAATTTTTACCATTAGAAATTGCTATGAATTCCGGCATCCAAAGTAAGCAACATGTGAATTTGACTGAGTAAAAAAACAGACAGCCTAAATTACCCTAAATTAGCTATGTGAAACTGCGAGGAGAAATACAGCTGAAGGTTTCACACTCCAATGACTTGTTTATTATTACATTCTGTAGAGGATTTCTGTGATTTCTCCTTGGATTAAGGTTTCAGGCTGCATGATGGTCTGTGTGTTGAAGGTTAAATTATGTGCGCAATAGATTAGTTATGCAGCCGCAGGAATGGTTTATATGCAGGAGTGAGCTGTCTGGTGCAGGAATGGGTTGTGTGGTGCAGGAATGGGCTGTATGACGCAGGAATGGGCTGTGTGGTGCAGGAATGGGCTGTATGACGCAGGAATGGGCTGTGTGGTGCAGGAATGGGCTGTATGACGCAGGAATGGGCTGTGTGGTGCAGGAATGGGCTGTATGACGCAGGAATGGGCTGTGTGGTGCAGGAATGGGCTGTATGATGCAGGAATGGGCTGTGTGGTGCAAGAATGGGCTGTGTGGTGCAGGAATGGGCTCTGTGATGCAGGAATGGGCTGTGTGGTGCAGGAATGGGCTCTGTGGTGGAGAAATGAGCTCTGTGGTGCAGGAATTGGCTCTGTGGTGGAGGAATGGGCTCTGTGGTGCAGGAATGGGCTCTGTGGTGGAGGAATGGGCTGTGTGGTGCAGGAATGGGCTCTGTGATGCAGGAATGGGCTGTGTGGTGCAGGAATGGACTCTTTGGTGCAGGAAATTTACCTCAGCCTGCCTCTCTTCAGGCCTCTCAGGACCGTTGCTCTTCAGGTTGATGATGTGCACTTCCTGGGGGAGGCCTGTGGTCCCTCTGCTGGCACAGCCTGACACCGCAGTGAAGCTCTTTTGCAGAGCCTGCACGGGGTGCCCCTCCCCAAGTGGCAGCAGCTCGCAGGGGCTCCGGGACAACGGACCTGCGTGCAAACACAGAAACAGGTTAAGCACAGGGTACTCTTCAACAATAACTACCGAGATTCAACACAAAGCAGCATGTGTCTACTCACAGCGCAAGCAGGTATATGTGCCAGGTCTTTCTTAAATGAGTACTCTATCTTTGGCCAATTTATTAGTCTCAACTAAGATATCTGGAGATATTTCATATAAACTCACACTGTATAAATATACCAGAAACACAATGTTATTTAATAAGACCTAGGTTCTACTACCAAAAGAGGGGGATGAGGTCATTACCAGGTCTCAGGATAGCCCAGGAAATTCAGTATAAAGGCCTGGCTCTGTGCTCCAGAACTCCACACAGTTTTTTTCAAAGGTTTTTCAAAGTTCACCACTAAAAACAACAAAGTGAGCCTTTTGTTTTACGCCAAATTAAGTCATGCTCTTCCCTGGTTTGGCTTAAGTCAAACGGTCACGGTAAGCCAGGTTTACACAGAAGTCTATTAGCGGATAGTGTCCCAGAAACCATGGCTGGATTATCATTTGCTTGCTTTTTTAATTTCTCGCTTCTAAAACACATCACATTGGACCTCCTCCTTGCATCTCTTACAAGGTGGACGTTAGCAAAGTTGGCTCTGGAAGTCACTGAATTTGTGGCCAGCTAAGGTCATCAGGGCCCAGACGGAGGAGCTGTGGCTCGGCCAGCGTGTAGGACTTTTGCAAGAGACTGTCGGCACTTTTTCTCCTGACCCAAAATGTCAATGAATGGGCACAGGCAGTACATTCCCATGACCTTGGTAAAAATTACGAGAGCTGTTAAACTAACAAGGTTTCAGAACTACAAAACCCAGGAACCCTCCAGATAATTACCACAAATTGTGGCTTTTTAGAGCAGGTTTCAACCAGGTCCTGACGAATAAAAACCCGAATGGGTGTTTTTAATCATGTGATATGCACAATTTGTCAAGTGCTTTTATTTTGTAAGAGTGATTACCTTCAAGTACAAATGCATTGTATCATCATATCATTTATTTTTGTTTTAAACCATAGCACTGATTACTACATATCTATATAGCAGGTGACTGCTCAACAGCAAATTTTCGAGACTTGAGTAATGTCAACATATGCCCTTAAACTAAGATATTTCTAGTAAAAGCAGCGGGGCTCTAGTCCAAAAAGAATCCCTCACCAGGGAAGATGTCTCGCTTCAGCCCTATGATAAATATAGACAATGTTTTCCTAAGGAACAGCAATAGGTCTTATTTGGGGAGACAACACAGACTGTGCTGTGTTTTACAATAGCAGCTGAATCACTTCTAAGACAGGGTCAAGGATGAAACAGGGACATGGAGAAAGGTAATAAATGACACTGGAGCGTTTTAGCGACCGATGTGAAACGTTGCAAGAATGTTACGTGTCAGTCAGGCTCGGCTCCTCAGCCAACAGTGCGAACCAGAAGGGGTGCCGTGTGTGTGTTATGTCTGTGGCGTTAAAGAAGCAAACTAGGGCTCTCCTCTGCTACTTGTACTGCCGGGAGCCAGGGAGTCAGTCGGGGGGGTAGGAGGGCGGGGGGGTAGGGGGGGGGGGGGTTTGTGAGAGGGGCATACATGAAGACACACACAGGCTTCCCTGGGACAGGCACTTGCCATGTCTTGGCCTTCATCAATGGCCACCTGTGTGTGCTCCGCAGACCTGCAGTAGACCTCTCCACCCAAAACGCAGAGAAACATCACAGAACATAAAACGTACCAACCTTAACAAAAAACATGGGGGACACACACACAAAACACCACACTCCTTAAACACAAGGGTTGTAGTAGTATGACCATTTCACACAACCATGGGTAAGACAGTAGCCAGGCATTCTCACCAGTAACATTTGGCCATATACTTACTTTTAATTAAGGGACCAACAGGAGTAGGTAAATAAAATGTTGGGGCACCAGCTTAAGCAGGCTGGTAGAGAGCAATGGCACTAAAAAACAATTTATTGTAACAATAAAAATGTAATATCTGGGATTAAAAAAAGTTCTAAAGTAAAGCCTCTGATTTGCAGAGGCCTGTACAATCACTTCTCGAGACGGCCCACATCACTTCAGGAGAAGTTGCGATGACAGAGCTTTGTTTTTTCATTCACTTTATGAGTAAAGCACGACGGCTGACTCAGTTTAAGCTTCTTCCATTAGCCGATCGGAGGCCGTGAATGAGTTCACCAGCGCAGGAGACCGCTGCTTTGATCCGATACAGGGGCAGCTGTTTAAAAGTTCTACCAAAGCCATGAAATACGAAATGCAACAAAGGGGGCGGGCCTGATTGTAAAAGCGTGTATCAGATGCTTTCCCATGGGCACGAGTTCCCATCATGCCTTGCTCCCTGACCCGAAACCAAAGGCCCACCAACTCATACTTTCCTCACTGAAGGAACTGTGGAACAACAACTATCGGCCGGACAGAAAAGAAAAAAGAGGCCCCCGTAGTCCCTGCACACAAACAAAAAAAAAAAGAAGCTTTTGGAAGATGGCCAAAAGATTATAGTGCTTATTCGGCAGTGATGCCGTTTCTTTATTTAACCTTTGAGAAAGTACATTGTAAAAAGAATACACAAGATCTGCACAATAATGGTAGGAAGCCCCCACTTGTTTTATAGTCAAACAAAAGTGGAATCGGAGTTGTATGCAGTAAATGAGAGTGTGTTGCGTTCCCATGCTACCAAGAATATGTTTTTGACACTGCAAGTACCCATCCACTGTACCTGGTCCACATTGTCTGAACTAAATAGACACATAAATTGTCCAATTGTGAAATTTCCTTTTTTTTTCTCAATAGATCCAACAAAAAAGACTGACTAGAAGCACTGTAATATATGTCTACAATTTAACTTGTATGAGGTAACTTGCTATTCCTCGCATTTCAAATTTAAATATAATCTAGGATAATTTAATAGTTTAAATAGGCCTAATAAATACAACAAATAAAATGACTCCAATGAATGAAATAGAATTGTACCAATTGTATAATTCTACAGCTATGGGAAATACTGTGAGCTTATTGTTTCTTTCATAGCTTAAATGGGACCTCTCCTTAGAATTTAATGAAATGCATTGGAGGGAAGAAAGGGAAAAAAACTTGCAGTAAAAAAGTAATTTTTACACTTTTGTTTATTTTTATTTTTTCTCACTTTCATTAAATGAGAGAAGAGACTCTTGTAAAAAATAATAAATACTTTATATTCCTAGGCGTATCATAGATAACAGTATTGTTACAAACAGCTGTGGATCACTTTAAGGGTTGTTTCTCCTGACTCATTCTCCTATTGAGCTCTATGGAAAAATAAGTCAGGAGAAACAACCCTTCAAGTGATCCATCCATATTACTGCATATCTGGCAGCCATTAAGCCAACCATGTGTTCCATACTATTCCCATGTAATTTACAGCTTAATCTAGCCCCGCCCCCCCCAATTCCCATAGAGATCCATTCAAATGCAGAGAGGCTATAGTATCGCTTGTAAGAGTACCTGAAAATAAGATATCAAGAGTCTTTTGATGTTGTCGGTCACAGACATCAAGAAGTTATGGCATGCAAAGGATATGCAACCAAATATGAAATAAGATTACTTTATTTAAGTTTATGTTCATTTGTCCAATTACTTTTGGTCCCCTAAACTTGGGGGACTATGTATTAAAATGGCTACAATTGCTACTCGATATGGATGTAAAAACCATCACATTAAAGCTGAAAGTCTGCACTTTAACCTCATGATCACTGTTCCATTTCAAATCCAATGTGCTGGATGGAGGACAGAGCCAAAACAACAAAAAATGTGTCACTGTTCAAATATTTACAGACTGCACTGCACGTGTGTGTGTGTGTGTGTGTGTCTATGTTTACATTGTAGACATACTATATATTATATAATATTCTATTATTAGGATAATTTTCTGCGGTAGCCTAAAAAATAGAGTGCGTATCAGGTGCCACATCTGGAATTGTATTCAGAGCCTTTGCAGGACGGATGAAAGGGGAGCTGCTATTGGCCTGCTGGCCTCTCCACAGCCTCCTCTCCCCGTCACCTCCTCGTCTCCCCTCTTTACGACCGCGCTTGCCCGGGCTGAGCACAGAGACCCTCTGTCTGCCGGTCACGGTTTCACAGCGGCCCGGCAGGGCGCCCACCGGAGAGGAATGGGACGAGATGTTGTTCACCGGGCGCGACTCCGCCTACCAGACAGCCCGCTGTCACAGCTGCCCGCAGACTGAAGTCTCAGATACTGATCTCCTTGATGCTTAACCACTGATTCTTATGTGTATGTATTTCCCCCCCACTGTCCAACAATGAAGCGAGATCTCCATATCCCCCACATTTTTTGTATAGGATATTACTCATTTATGCATACTTCATAAACGAGGCCTTACAGTTTATTTATACCTTCACGTTCTCTTTAATAAATTTCAGAAAATCTCACTGATTTTGCACAGCATTAATGTGGCTGATTCTCACATCCCTGTAAGTTCATATCCGCCTAAGACCCCGCAATGCATTTTTGTCCCCTGTAGGGGACAATAGTCTGTGGTCTTAATATCAAGAACCATATATTCTATTCTGAAACCTACACGACAAGGAGGCATTCAATAAAAATAAAATAAAGACTATTTTTGAAAATATTTCCACTTCAACATGTTTTTGTCATCTAAGACACTTGTAGTGTGTCAAAAAGTTGAAATATTTATACTTTTTTTTCTGCTCGTTCTCAGGAGGATGTAACAGGAAAGGTGGCTGTCCGTCTCTTGGCGCTAAAAAGCTTGTTAAAATATGGCTGCTGGAGCAGGAGGCAGACGACATTGGGCTCAGGAAAATGACACAGAACTCGGAAAATGGGAACCATTCAGAGCACAAGGTGTAAGGCCCAAGGACAGCTAAACGCTAACAAACCCATTTAGAGGCACACCCCAGCCCCTGTAGAGAGTCATCCTTCCCGCCCCTACCCCCGGACCCCCGTCTGAGTCAGATCGGTACTGCCAAGGAGGAGCAGAGTTAGGGGCTGCCCCTGTCGAAAGACGGCACACACCTGGCCATTTTAAAAACCCAAAAGGGACATTCCCGTTGACCCTGCAAGTGGCGGAGAGCTCTCCGATGGGTTGCAAAAAAAGCAGCGGAGTCAGGCTCGGTCACCTTGGTGGAGTTTGGACAGAAAGACGTGCAGTTAGTGTCACTGTGTGACAGCTGAGGGAAAAGAGCCAGCAGTGGTAAGCCCACAGACAGTACACACACAGGATGTGAACAGAGCTGTGTGCTGGGTATTAGTTTACATCATTTAACAGTGAAGGAACACCGTTTCTTATGGACGGCAAAAGCTTTCACAAGCTTTTTGGATTGCATTGATAGATTGTAGGCCTTGATCTCATGATTCCAGTAATGACTACAGTCACAGAATGAGTTGCTGACATCTATATTTTTTTATTACATAAATGTATAAGCATTGGTTTGAACACTAAGGTCGTCTGTGAGGGTTCAGATCAAGTGGATTTATGCAGCAGTAGCTAGGCATAACAGCTGGATCATAACAGCTGAAACCTTAGCTCTGTGAGTTCCAAAACATCTGAATTAAGAAAGGCAAAATAATATAAAATTTTAAATTGTGACCAAAGATCGGGCAACTATGAAAATAATTACACTCATTGTTTTACTTGTCAGCTGCATCTGTTTCCACTGAACACCTCAAAGTCACAGGATTTTTGTACATTTAGGCTACTGCCCAATACTGCACTAAAGAAATATGTTCCAACAGCTTTAAAAACCATTACAAGTTTTTTTGCTCTGTTCTACCACCTATCCTGGTCTCCAGACTCTTTAAAACGCCACATTTTCCACCTGAACAGAATAGAAATGTGAGGAGGACCATAACACATCCCAGCATGCATCTCAATCCATACAGGAAGCTTCTTGTTCTGATGTCTGCAGAAAATGGACAGGGGTCCATGAAAGAAAATGAATCTTAAAAAAGCAGTGTACAGCTATTTACTTCCTGTGGCCAGGCAGAAGGTGGAAGGTGGAAGAAGCAGACTAATGAGGTGGAAGAAGCAGACTAATATGTGGCTTTGGTAGATTTTCATAACAGTGACACTAGCATAGTTAATCTCCAACAAAAATACTCTCAGCAGGAACAGATGCCCGGCACAAGGTTTAGAGCACAGACAAAGCTGGCCCAAATGGGAGCTGGGCAACATTTTCTCTGTACTTTTCAGTGCCCAGCATTTTACATTAACCCAATAACTAAAAGTAACTAAATTGACACTGACTACATTTAGTGTCACTTTTCCTCTGATGGACATAAAACAGGTGACAATAAAATGGCAACTGTGCTAGTTTGGCTAAGAAATGAATGTATCACATGGTGTACGTTTTGTTACTTTTGAAAACCGCAGGGAGGTAATGTGCCTTTCTGCATAGGAACCGCGTTTTCAAAGAAAATGGCAGAGAGATGCGTGCTGCCACCCACATCTTTAATTTTCAAACACCACAGAAGATTCCGCTGGGTTGGCAGGGGGCGGGGAGGAGGCGGCGTGTTGTGGAATGACTTTTCACCGAGGCACAGAGAGTAACAGTGAGTAATTCTCTTCATTAGATAAGGAGCGTGCAGGTCGAGCTCCCGGTCAGCAGCGCAGAGCCAGCAACAACACATGAACGGGCTCCTGGTTAGGACTGCCGTACTCAAGCACGGCTGTAAAAGAGCCACAGTAGTCATTCCTGCCTAGTCACAAACCCAGTGGAGCCCCCCCAACTCATAATGCTTCACAGAGGAGGCGAGAACGAGGGCAGTAAATAACATTCTGGATATGAAACAGTGGTGAACCACAGACACCACGCAAGCTCATCACACACACGCCACACCTGCCTGTTCCTCAATTCATTGGCTACTTTTCATTAAAAACAAGATATTATCACACCTGAATATGAATGAGACCTTTAGGTTATTTTGACAAATTCATCCTGTTCAGAGGTGAACTATGTGGGGTATCCCAGGAAGTGTTTATACAGACATTGGATACAATGGCAATGAAAAGTCCCAGGCACTGAAACTACAGGTACAGTTCTACCACAAAGTGCTCCAGGATTTTCACAGAGTGACACATTTCAGACCTACCTATCACTAGCTCTTGAAAGACACTAGCTCTGTACCATCTCTTCCACTACTGCTTTTCATTTGGGATGCAAACTTAGCAAAGAATGCAGCTGCAATCAATGCAACAAGGCAATACTTTGCACATTCCAAGTCAAATATGTTACTATGAAAGTAATACCAAATGTGTATTTCTAACTAAATCATCATCCAGTGGAGAGACAGCTACGATGAATTATGAAGTGCAAAAGACAAATTGTAAAGTTATGGCTGTGCAGAATCAACCTCAAATCTGTTTTAACCGTACAAACCAAAAACAGATGATTCGGTCAAACACTGAATCAGAAAATACTAAATCCTCCCCAGCGGTTTTCTTTTCTAATAATGCATTATCAGCAATCAATCCGGTCTCAAAGCTAATTTGCTTACCATGGCGACAAAATACTGGAAGTGACTAAAACGTTTGATAAGGACAAGCGCAGGTTTGATTGATTTGTTAGCTTGTGATGTGTTTTTTAGGACTCATTTGGGGCTGGAACAGCAAAAGGAAGAGAGGAGGAAGTGCAGAACAGGATGAAGGTGGGCGCTTTGTCGCACTTAATCATGGAAGCAGCAACTTTCCCAGCAGGGCGTGAAATCTGAAACAAATGCAATCCTGGAAAACCTGTGAAATGCATGACAAGGACCATCAGATCATCTCCAAAAACAAATGGTTTTCAACAGGAAATTTACTTTTTAACCCGCTGGTCAGAGTGGCTTGTGGATTCCAGCCATTTTCAACATTTTACCATTACATTTTACCTTTTACAATATAACACAACCTGGTTGTTTACCTGCCAAAGTGGCTGCTAGAGTAGAAAATCTTACCAGCCACAATCAAAATTTTACTGGTGGCAGGTGTTAATTTCAGACCCTGGTTTTCAATTAGAAAAGCTTGCTGCTCACCACATTGTGAACTTTTAGAGGGATTAGTTTGCCTTCTGCATACCCAGGTCTTGGGGCTGCACTAAAGCTTAAGCAATTTCTGGTAGGGCTGGTTCCCCAAGCGCCAGCTGTAGGCTAAATGGCAGACTACACACCTCTGTTCAGCCAGCTACTTTTAAACATATAATAGGTTTGTTAATTTCATAAATATGATGTCATCGGAACAATTTGTCTCCCAGCGGCCAACACCCCTAGCTGGCTGCTTTTTTTCCACCTGCCTGGCTAGTCAAATATTTGGGGAACCCCCTGTTAAAGGAAGAAATCGTCAGATTAGCTTTGTTCCCTGTCCAAGGCTGTGGGCTAAGGCTGGATAAAAATCCTACTTGCGGCAAACTATGACTGCCTCAGTGGGACACACCTTTGATAACAATTAAAATGC
>CM056381.1:73683143-73967126 GCA_029718625.1 Synaphobranchus kaupii | reverse complement strand
TCTCAGCTGTATATCATGAGAAAGCAGTAGCATGTTGTTCTCTCTGCTAAACAGTAGGCTGCCTATGACACCACCTGAATAAACTCTCGCCTCTGAGCAAGGGACAGCTGGTAAACACAGGAAAGCAGCCTACGGTAACGAGAGCGACACGCACACGCGTGTTACGGTCCACTGCTTCCTCACTCCGTCACTGGAACCATTTCCCACTCACTTTGGACTTAAGGAAGTTACTGCTACGTAAACTAGGGAATTGTTTCTCTGTGGTCCTCTACCATTACGGGCGTAAACTTCACATTCACGGCGCCGTCTCTGCAATTGACTGCAAATTACTGCATCCATCAACCTCGACAAATTACGGCATCCATCGTCAGGACAAATTACCCGCGTCCACCGTCGCAGGAGGAGAAAATGTACATCTTGTGTCCCAAGAAACCATGCTGGGAAAGAGGGGGGGGGCATTCTGCTGGCTTTGCCTAAATCACCGTAACAGGCTGAACAGCATGGTGGACAACAGGCTGCACTGACGAAAAGCTGTACGCTGAAAGCTGCACCTTTTTAATGCACTGAGCACTTTTTCACCTTCCCACTCTTTCGAACTTTTCAATATATTTTCGGCAAATAAATCTGCTAAAGAAGATTTTTGACTGGGAAACAGTATGCAGACATGCATACTGTTTATTTACCTTTCTTTATTTTTAATTTAACTTTTTTTGTTTCCGCTCTAAGCACCTGTTGCTAAAAGCGGTTCTATTCTATGTATGGAAAGCGTGGCAATTTCTCTGTTTGTTCGAAACAAAGAGACCCGCCTCGTAAAATAATGCACAGAAAGCCAGGGAGCTCGCTGCTAAAACACAAATGGAAATAAGCAATCGTGCAGAAATCACAAAAGACAACGTGGGCACAAAAAATCTTAAAAGTGACGTAAAAAAAGTTTGCCACAGTGGTATAAGAGTTCTCACTGAAATCACACGGCATCGTAAAAGCTTTGATGCAAACAGAAACACGTATCGGTTTCAGTAATCCTCAGTGCATGGCAGAGCTTTGGTACGAGAGGACTTAGACCGCATTCTGATCTGTATGGGGATTGCCCAAATCATGTTCGTGTAACAAACACCTGTAAATCAGTCTTAAAAGTATGTATTGCAGAAACTGAGGCTGTGTTTACAGCACTATTAACTGTGATAAGCCCTACCAAGCAGGACTACAACACTAAAAATAATAGTTTCCCGTTTCATGGGCTACCCATAAGATCTACAGAAGCATCCATGTTTTTTTTTAAGTATAGAGGTAGACAACATGAATTGGAAGGTTAAGCTTGGTGTTGAAAAATGAATTGTGAATAAGCAGTTCATTATCATTCTTGGAGCCACTATACACCCTTTCCCAAGTGATGCTCCATTTATGGGACACGTCAGTACAGCAGAGGGGCACAGGTGGTAGACAGCATGGCCTTCTGGGAGTGCCAGAATGAGGATGGGAAGACGCCCCCGAGAAGCTGTCTGCTCGCACCTCAGCTGTGATATGGTGGAAACCGCCATTATGAGGGAAGAAATAGGGGTGGGTGGGGACTGGAAGGAGGGCGTGGTCAGTCGCATCCACGACATGAGAAATGTACCGGGCCACAAATCAAATTAACAGTCACTAAGGGTATATAGGTTAAACCAGAGACTCCGGGTGAGCTAGGGACAGAGGAGTCAAAAACCTCACCTAGTGTATATAGCGATCGTTACTCTCGACCTATTTTGAGCCGAGCCACCAATAGCACATTAGAGAAGTGAAGGCCAACTGACAAAAAAGTGGGCAGTGCTGAAAGAAATGGGAGGGACATGATTGGCTGAGGGTGCTCTGTTTTAATTCTGTAGAATATGCTATTGCCTGGGTGGAGTCCATCACCACAGCCTATTTAGAAACCACTCAGAATCACTCAGGCCCAGGAAAAGATGGAAAAACTGACAAGAATAGACCACGAGTATGGCGATCAAAACACCCTCAGATGTCCTCACAACTATAGCAGGGGGAAAACTGAGACTCAACTGTGAAAAATAACATTCAACCTCAAAAAAGAACGTGGCGCACGTCCTTCACTTCGCACGGGCGGGAAAAAAAAAAAAAAAGAAAAACATCTCGTACCTGCTGAAGCAGGCTTGTTTTTATAGAACGAGCTCCCTCTGTGAGAGCTAAAGAGAGCCCTGGCCAGATTTATTCCTCTCTTTCTCTCAATGGAGGTGTGCATCAAACAGCGCCTTCTCGCAGGCCTACAGAGACCGGCTTTTTTCACCGCTCCACTGAATACAATGGAAAAGGCACGGTCACACCAGCTGGGCCATATTAGCGCTAGCCCAAAGTGATTTAAATGCCTGCTTACTGGCAGTGCTGCACACACACATGTGTGTGTTTTCCATATAGGTTGAGGAGGTAGTCAGGATGGAATTCATCAGTCGGGCCTGTTTATCACTGCAGATCTGTTTCAGGGAACCTGGGACTCTGTGTAATCAGCTCGCATAGCGAAGCAGGGAGAAGTACTTGAATGCTGGCCAGGTAGTGTGGGTGTGTGTGTGTGTGTGTACGTGCGTGCGTGCATGTGTGTGTGTGACTGTGTGCGCGTGAGTGTGGGTTTGTGTGTATGTGTGCATTTGTGTGTGTTTACTTGTGTGTGTGTGCGTGTTTGTGTGTGTGTGTGTGTATGCATGTGCATGTTGTGTATGCATGTGCATGTGCATGTGTGTGTGTGTGTGTGTGTGTGTGTGTGTGACTGCGAGTCTGTGTGTGTGTGTGTGAGCGCGAGTCTGTGTGTGTGTGTGTGTGTGTGTGTGTGTGAGCGCGTCTTGTATACTGGTGTACTTGTGAGGTCTATGCATGCGCTTGTGTGCACAAGGCCTGTAAGAGACCTACTATTTACCAGGGCAGGAGCCAGAACCAACCCATTCCATTCACTCGTACAGTATGTACACAGCACACAAGGCCGTTTCAAAGCAACGAACCAGAAAGAATAGTATCATTCATCACTCACTGTTGTGGAAAAGTTTAACCATGTTAAACTTAATTAGATACCAATTTTCCATGCGGTTTCCCAATCAATATAACAGCAGACATATGGCATGTAAACCCAAATTCCATACATATAAATCGCACATGCTGCATAATGTAAAATTTTTAAAAAACTACTGGATGAAGGCACACCCTGCCATCATAACTATTAGAATGGCTCCACTCAACGAAGCATGTGGAATATTGTAACCAGGCCTCAGACCTTCTCTTAGCTGGCAGTAAAGCAAGCCAACACAAACACACAGTAAGCTGGCCAGTAAACGAAAGTAATAGTGGGTCTAATAAGTAATGCACACACAGTGCCGATTAGAAGTAGTCAATTGCACAATTCGTCTCAGTAATGAACACACTTTTTAGCCCCTACCCCCTTCCCTCAAGAGGCTTTGCCAGGCCACCATTGCCAGGCCACCATTGTAAATAGGAATTTGTTCTCAACGACTTGCCTGGTTAAATAAAGGTTAAATAAAAAATAAATAAAATAAAAACACCCGAACAGATGCAGTGAGAATTCATCAGAGGTATATAAGAGGATAACTCGTACGTGTCTTTAATGGTGGGGGGTGAAGGGGACTATGAAGGAAAAAAGTGAGAGAGGGTCAACTCAGCACTGTAGATGGTAGATCAACGGCTATATCCAATACTGAGCCCTCCCCTCTGACAGCGTTTCCCAGATGCTGTGCGGCTCGCGCTCCAGCGGAACGTCCCGAGCTGCAATTAAGCCCGTGTGCGGCTCGCCGTTTTTTTTCGGTCGCTACGTAAACATTTCCGTGCCGCCGTCTGAGGCTGCCAACCCTGCGGCCGGGCACGTCGGCTGCCAGGGGCCCGCGGGGGCCGGGGGCCCGCAAAGCAAGGGAGTCGATCACGGGCGCCGCATCTGGTCCGGCGCGTCCACGGGGGCCCATTCGGAGCGAGTCGACCGCGAGCGGGAGGAGAGGAGAGCGGAGCGGGGGGAGTCGGCGTGCCCCTCCCGCTGCAGCGCCGCGGACCAATCCCGCTGCAGCGGTTGCGCAATCGGTTCTTGGCGTCACCTCGCCCGGGACTCGGCAGAGTTTAGTGGATACAGATTGCGATTATGACTCTAACCTTTTCGTTTCGACGCTCCATTCCAGGGCCTAATGCAGACTTCCACAAAAGGGGAGGGCTGTCTGAAAGGCGGAGCGCAGTCAAAAATGAAAAGCAGTTCACAAGTGGAACGGTACCCGCTGGTGCGCGATGCGTTCCGAGCACAAATCAAACTGAAGGGAGCGTTTTTAATCGCTGGCGCGTCCCGAAATCTTTTAAGGCGGCGTGCGATTGTTTTACAGCAACCCATTTCCTGCAGGAGTGGTGATGAGTTTGAAGGGTGTTTCCTGGACACGGTTGTAAATTTAGACTGGCACGTTCCTCGCTGGCTTTGCGATAGTGGCAGAAAATCAATGGGAAAATATAGCCTTTCACAAGGCCTTGCTGTCAGCTTTACCACTGTTGTCGAGCGATAAACCTGAGGTAACTTTTACTCGTAAATTTATACCTCGAATGGGGGTAGGGTAGAATCAGATGTACATTTTGTACGTAAGGAAGACTTAACATTATAGACTAGTTCTCCTTGTTCTCTTTACAGAGACAGTAATACGGAATCGGAAACATTTTCATTTAACAGATATTCTGAACTTGAACACAAACTTTTAACTGATAGTTTACTTGTCTTGCAGTCCCCTTCAAATGTACTGAGTCATCAGAGAGTGTGATGTCACTGTTGAAAAAGGAGTACCTCCACTGCATCTGCAGGCTACAGAGCGCAGGAAGAAAGCGGGGCTCCGATCGGTTCAGCACCATCCGTCCATGTTCATTTTAACACAGGGGTGGGGAACCTCATCCGAAAAGGGCTGGTGTGGGTGCAGGTTTCTGATTTAGCCCAGCACCAAGACACCTGATTCAACGAATTAACTAATCACTGTCTTCAATCAAGACCTTTATGAGTAGAATCAGGTGTCTTAGTGCTGGGCTAAAACAAAAACCCGCACCAGCCCTTTTCAGACGAGGGTCACCCCTGTTTTAACAGAACGTTTCACGGAGTGAGGTATTGCGCAACGACGGCACGGAGGAGCGCCTCGCCCCGTCAAACGTGAGTCAGTTTTGTTCTCGGTCACGTCTTCGTCTCAAAAAAAAAAAACCCCACGGCAGCGCGGAGGGCCTTCGGTACTGACGGCGTCCTGCCGGAGTCCTGCCAGAGCTGTTTTTGGCAAAGCTCAGCGAATGAATTTCTGGCCCCCTGCCCTGCTGCACTTCTCCCCCCCCCCCCCCCCCATTATTTTCGTTATTTTATTTCGTTTTTTCACCGTGATACCAAAAGCTTCACGTTGGACATACAGTACTTTACAGGGACTGATTTTTGGCAGGGGCCACGACAAACGGGGGGGAACCGCGATCGCGGACAGGGAGCGAGGCAGCGCAGGTTAAGCCCGGGCGGTACTTTTTTTGGACGCGGAGCGTACAAAGCTCCCCAAGACGGGGCGTTACGTAAGCGCCCCTCTGATAGATTTAGAGCTTTAATATACGGACGTGACAAAGCCGCCAGGAAAGTGTCCGCACTCTCTCCTCTGTCTTTCTCCAGGACGTCCTCTCTCCTCCACAGCTGCTCCGCCGCGCCTCGGCCTCTGCGGTCACGTTTATTATTCGCCGTCAGTACGACGACGACAAAAAAAAACGTGCGTAAGAAATTAGAAAAAGAAAACTAAAGCTTAAAATGGCAGTGAATTTGTTTCTGGAAGTGCATTGCAGAGAGAGCTAGCTGGGCCCAAAACCAAACATTTTAATAATTACCCAGAATGCCTATACAATGTAATATCACATCTTGAGTCGCCTTCAGTTTTTCGCTAGCCAAATGACAAGCAATGACAGACGCAATTACAAATGCCCAAATCTTTTTTTTTTAACCAAGAAATCAAGTACTGACTTAATTTTTGGTGTTTTATATCTTAGACACATGATAACTGACTCCAAAAATCTCACTCGTGACTCAGATCAACATCACGATCATAATCACAAACAGATTTCCAGGTTCTGGATAATAATACGCATGAATCATCGGTAGGTCTCTTATGGAACGTGTGTGTGTGTGGGATGGGGTGGAGGGGTAGATAAAGTATTTTACACCCCGTTTCTCCACCAGATCATTTTTTAAGCGTTAGTCTGGTGGAGTGATACACCCAACTGTCCAGAAACAATGCTTGGCCACGGAAATGCCGATTGTGGTCCCCAAGGACCCACAGGGAAGTGCATATATGCCCATAGTGTAGTCAAAGCAGGAGGGGTTCAGTCACCCCACCCTCATTGCACACTAGTGCCACTTATGATTCAGAATTTGTAGCAATGGATGTGGCATACAATTCTACATAGAGAGAAAAAAAAGAGTGGGATTATGTTCAGAAGAAGGTATAATATTATCCATTAACGTACACCTCCTCACAAAATTATTTAAATTTTTCACCATTACATTTCCTAATTAAACCTAAACTGATACAATAATTCTAGCATGGCCACGAGTCTTACGAAACCGCCCTTCATCGCGAAGAGGAAAAAGAACACAGTTATTAGAAGATTCTGATATTGCAACCAAACCCGCAAGTCACGGTGAATGCAGTCACCGGAGGTCATGGCATGCCTACCTGCCAGAATAAAATTTTAGCAATTAGCCTGGCAAGTTTGAGCCCCTCAGAGAACCTGTTGACACCTGAGCGCTCCTGAACGTTCTTTGGCAGGAGGTTTATGAGAACATGCCGACAGATCCATCCAGAGCAACTACAAAAAAAAAAAACTCTCCTTTGATTAATTAATTGAATTTCCCCTTTGAGGTCTATTTACAAGGATTTTATGCCGTAGCTGCATCGGTCGGTATTCAAAGAATGCAGACCTTTAAATATTTCTGTCTGGAGTACACAGAGAGGCTGTGACTGAAAACCGAAAAAACATTTGGGCCTAAGGGTCATTCATGCTCAGGCCTTTCAACTCAGCCACTGACTACTTAATGGGGCCGTGGTCTTGCGGTGTCTCGGTAGCGTAGCGCCATCCATATGCTCATCATGAGCCGCCATTTGTCACATGTCTCTCCCTTTCTCTTGGGTCCCATTCTTCCTGTCTCTGTGCACTGTGCCATCCAATTAAAAATATAACTTCAAAACAAACACACGGCAGAATTTCTAAATAAATGAGGCTACCTTGATTCAGACAAACAGTCGACTATGCTTTAGCCTTGCAGTAGAAACGGACGTACTGACGTCACGCCCACGTGAAGAGGAAAAACAACGCTGGCACCAATGGTAACATTCCACAGAAAGGCCTTGTTAAACGGCGCATGGAAAAGTTGAGTATGAGCTCACAGCCTTAGCGAGGAGAGGAACGCTGGAGATACAATTAGCTTTACACGCAACAGACGCCGTGCTCGTTCGCCTCGCAATCACCCTAAAACTAATGTCTTAGAAGGATCTATGGCCACTTCTGCACAGCTTCTGCATTGGGACGTCAACGAAGCTTCATTTTCACATGATCTTATACACCTATTCCACACAGACATACTTATCACAGCGTCTGCTATCAAAGGGCTCCATGTAGGTATGCCACCAGATACCGAATATGTAAAATTTGAGAGAAAATGTAGGCTGCAATAACAGTAGATCAGGAGATGGTACACTATACACTAGATCAGACAAATTGTTTATGGTTCACAATCCATCTGTAGTATCACTGGCAAGAGAAATGCTGGAAGTAGGAGTCACCGCAATCCCCGGTGCGCGTTTTTCCAGACCTTCCTCGTGAGCCACCCCACGCTGTAAGTGTTTTCCAAGACTCGAGAGGCGCGGGCCTCAAACCGTCAAACCCCGAAACCACGACTACACCTCTGCTATTGTTTTTTATGTTGGGCTTGTTTTCCTCAACGACGACACAAAAACTGCCAAAACGACTGCCAAAACAGAAATGAATTAGAGCGCTCATCACCGCCCGAAATAACATTCCCATCTATCAAGCGTTTGCATGGAAAGTCACAACAAGGTCGGGAAGTCATCGGAGAGACGTCGTCTGCGGACTGAGAACGAAACCGTCAGCATTGTGGAAGCGCTGATCTCTCGGTCTCAGCTATGTGAGGGAGGCTGTTTGGCGGCACACCCAGGAAGAGGCAGTTCGGGGAGGAAGTCCAAGAGGGGCTCAACAACAACAACAAAAAACATCGTTCTACAGCAGAAAGAAAACGCTGTCGTCAGCCGGTCGGGTTCGCTCAGTCGCGGCTTTGGCGGGTAGGCGCCCCTTCGCAGCCGATCTGACTACCGCTCTCGAGTCCAACATCGCAACTCAAAAGAACAACATGCATGCTTCAGTTATAGCCTCATATCAGCTAGTCATAAAACAGTCCTCTGTGACAGATACATTTCCATTTCAAATCCCAGTATGGGCAAAGTGGCTTACCACGAGTGCAGGCTTAATGTCGGAAAAATAGAGGAGCCCAGCCAAAAGAGTGCAATGTATCTTCTGCTCAATAACAATCCCTTTAAAAGGAATCACTCGCATTTCAGAAAGTACCTAAAACACACCCAGATAAAGTACTCTGCCAATAAGAAGGAATTGTTTGATCGATGGGAGTCCAAAACTGCTCCTGTTTTGGTGAAGGCCTGATTCAGAGAATCGCCTTGGTTTAGACACCTTTGTACCTCTTGCTAATAGAATAGAATAGAATAACTTTTATTTTCCTGTGAGGGAACTTCAGTTGTTGCCACAGTTGTAGACATAGACAGTGGGGCAGACCCACAACACAAAAACAAACATATCAAATAAAGACATTCGATAGAATCATTGAATTAATCAAACAAATTAAGTGAATTAAAGTGAAGGTATGAGTCGAGTGGAATACAGCCAAACGTCAAGACTAAAAGTTGAGCATCAAAAGCAATAACAGCTCCCCATCCGCCCCCGCTGCCCCAAAATGTCCAATAAAGTACTAAAAGGACACTTACCAGCAGAGGCCAGGCAGCTAAATGCGAAGACCAAACAGAACGTGACTTCTCTTCCCGCCATTACGGTAAGGCTGCGTGTGTAGGAATTCTCCTCGTTTGCGGCGAGACGTATCTTCCAGCAGAAGAACTCAAATTCCTCTCTGTGGAGAAAAGCAATGAAATAACGGTCAGTGCACACAGGGCCGTTACAGCAGGGACAGCAGGCGGGAGTTGGAACGGCACACTGGAACTCATGAGGACACACAAGAAAGTCAACAGTCCAGGGACACGGGCTTCATGTGGAGAGGCTAATTGCACCTCGTGTGAGTTTTTCAGGCAGCTCCTGGACTCAGCTGGCCTACTACTTTTTGAACCGTTACTCGTAAGCCCTGAGGGCGAAAGGCTTGTGACCCGGAACGCGATACTCCGCGGCAATTTCCGCGTGACAAAAATTCCACAAACTGGAAATCGTCAATGGTCTGCTTGGCCGAGTAAGCAGATTACACGCGGTCTCGCATTAATCGCCCTGACCACTAACTGGCCCTTAAGAGGGGGGGGTCATTTCTGGTCAAGCCCTGAAAGGTAGAGTGAAGCGGGGGTTAAACATACATAGACCCCAGGCTCAAAGTTGATATTATTGGCACGGTTTCCTTTTTTACTTAGCACACTTGTAAAAACAACCGTCAAACAATCTGACGCGATGAAAATAGAGACAAATGCTTTGAGTACCAGATTCCTTTTGAAATTGTAACATGCCCTCCCAAAGGAACAGGACAGGCAATGGCTTGTTTTGGTGATTCAGTAAGGGTGTCCGACGCTGCACGTGAAAGGCACTGAAATGCATAGGCTAATCAGGATCCTCTCCACATGTAGTTTTACTCTTTCCCACAGAACCCACAGCCTCCGCATACAAAAATGCAATATACTGCCAACAATAAATTAAAATACAATATCAAGATCATTGCAAAATATAATATATTGCAACACTTCACAATACCTGGGAAGACATCCAAATGACGGCCAGTTTTTTGAAGACATATCACTGTGAATTATATTTAACATATATATTTTCCCAAAGTTCATACATTCACAATATATTCAAATACAGTACATTCCATTTCTGTAAAGGTCCATCTGAGTTCTGTTCTCCCTGTTCCCACACAGTAAATCAAAGTGCACAGTGTTAAATTAGCTCTTATAGAGTTTGTATGAGCCCAATACTCATAGAGTATGGACTCATAGAAACTCTGTTAGAGTTTCATTAACACTGGAGATTTTACACCAGGGCGCTATAATGCAGCGCAAAACCAGTCACCTTGACTCAGAAGTGAGAAAAAAAGAAAACTTAAATGAAGGTCCGGATATCTGAAGAGGGTTTGTCACCCAAAAACGTGTTGCGGCAGTCACAAGCGCAGTGATCTAGCCAATACTGCGTTCCTTTGTTTGTGCTTTCGTGTATTTCAACGCCAGTCGTAGCCGTGGGCTCCCCGCTGGCTAAAACTGCCATTCAAAAAAAAATGTCTCTTGTGAATCAAGGTGACTCACTCCCATCTTTGTTTTATTGGCAGTCTAAGAGTGCTTACTTTTCATACTCACAGTATTTCTTTCATGCTTCTTCTGCTGCTACGTATATGCAATTTTAACTCTTTTCAAAAATTATTTAATCAGGTCATTTATAAATTAATGGTGTGCTTTATTGCCTGTATGTAATTTAAGGCTTAAACAGCAGATTGAAAATGATATTCGGAAAATTTAGAAATTTTGTTGCATGAGTCTCCTTTATGTTCTGTAGGCAACATTTCTTACTGGAGACATCACATCTTTCATAAAAATCACATGAATCATAAAAATCAGTTAAAACCATCCACACACAATCTCACTAGTGTAGAGACAAAGATTATGAGGCCTCTTTCATGTGGTTATGCTGAATAATTCAAGTTAATCATAAAGAAAAAATAAGAGCACGGCCATTATACGTTTAGGGCCGGTTTCCCGGACAGGGATTAAACCTAGTCCTAAACTAAAATGACCTTTTAAACCATATTAACTCAAATTGGCTTTCTCAGACATGGTTTAAGATAATCCTAGATTTAACCTAGTCTTGAATCAACTGAACCGATTTCCTGAAGGAGGATTAGAGCCACTCCAGGACTAAATGAAGGCTTAAATTAAACCTCCAAGAAGGAAAGTTTAACTTCAGATTAATGCTGTCTGTCAATGTTGGAGACACATGGATTATGTGGACTATTTCAATGAAGACTAGCAAGCACCACCAGCCAGTAACAGTAACACACTCAATCATTTTGATGAAATCAGTTTCCGAGGCCGTTTTCGAATGTACACAGAAAATTCAGTGGAGATCATTTCACCGCTGGAGCCCAGACTGGCATTACTGTCACAAAGAGGAAAACCTATACCCCCTTCTCTCCAAGTGCTGATCATTTCAAGGTTTTTGACATCTGGCACCTTTCACCGTGAAACTGGAGATGTATGTGGTGTGCAAAGTAGTTCATAAAGTCTGCAGGGCCTTTTGTGAACTGAAATATCATTACATCAAGTTCCCTGATGCTGCAGGCCAAACCAACTACAAGTTACAATCCTATGAATATGGGAACTTCCCAGGAGTGATTGGCCGTATAGATGGATGCCATATTCCCATCAAGTGTCCCTCAACACCAGACGCTGAGGAGTACGGGAATGGGTTTTCAATGAATGTTCAGGGTGTATGCGCTCCATATTTACAGTTCTCAAACTTTGTTCCTCGTTGGAAAGGTGCGTCCCTTGATTCAGGGATTTTCCTCAACCCCCGTTTGTTTATGCTCAGCTTGAAAGAGGAGACCATGGTGAAATTTTACTTGGTGATAGTGGGTATGCTCAGAACAACTACTTCTTAAAGAGAGCAAGGATTAATGTCATAATAATCCACTTTGTGACTTCTAACGAATCTGACTGCTACACTGCAAAAACCAAATCTTAAAAAGCATTTTAATCTTATATTTAGACTTCAGAATCTTATTCCTGTTACTGTTTTTGTAAAAAAAAATTTTAAAAAAAGACAAAGATTTCCCAGTGGAGTAAGATAATTTCACTTGTCAAGCAAAAAGTAACTTAAAACAAGCTAATATTTTCCACTTTAGAGAAAAATAATTACTTTACAAGACTAAAACACCTGTTAAGACAGACATGTTGTGCAGTGTAATGCAGACACTGCATGAGGTGAGCAGAGCGCACATGAATGTGTGAGGCTGGCCTCTGGCAGCTTTCACAGTGCTTCTGGGATTACCATACAAAAGGCTCATATGAAAGCAGAGGGCCTCATGACAAAAGAGGTCTAATTCCCCCCACGCGACACCATGGCACGGAGCTCTGTCCCTCCCTACAGGCCTGCGCCAGTCAAATTAGATCCTGGGCAGGTGACCCAGGCCAGCCGGCAAGCAGACCTCAACCCTGTTTTCCTCCTGCACTGAAATAGGCACATTATGGGAAAAGGAGGAAGGAATTATGGGATGGCGAGAGTCCCATGATGAGATGCCGCGGCCACAATGCAAATAACAGCAGGACGGTGACAATAAACAATGGCTTCGCTGAGCGGACAGGCTGAAGGAGAAACGGCACGAAAGTCAGTCCTCCCCGAGCGACGGCCTCGCTCAGCAATTCCGTGCCGTATAAAACTGAGCGACATCCAGCGATGCGGCACGGCCGACCACGCCGTAACCGTCAAAACACGGCCCAGATACCTGGCTCCTCGCCAGAGGAGCTGCCCTGCGAATGTTCTGCGCCGCATTTCAATTAAAACGGCACGTTAGGTGAGCGACGTCGTGGCTTCCTGTAAACCGACGCAGTGGAAAAAAAACACGTCACGATTCCCACAGCGGTTTCTGCGGCGTGATGCGTGGCTTTGTAGTAGGTGGGGTGGGGAGGGGAGGGGAGGGGGGTTGGGGGTTGGGGGTTGGGGGGGGAGGACTGGCAGTACACACAGCTGTGGTAACAATGAGTCTTTCACTGCCTGGCAGCTGCAGGAGGCATACTGCAATTTTTAGACCATCTCCACAAATATTATACTTTTAGCAGTGGGACGGCGTCTGATTAGCTGCCCCTCTTTAGCCGAGGGGGGGGGCGCCGTAGTGGGAGGCAAGTCGAGGGCCACATCAAGGGCCACTCACACTCCCCCATGCGAGCTGAGAAACAGCCCGGCAACCGCTGGATACATGAGACTACGGTACGTGTGCGTGTTCCACAAGCAGGTTTATTTCTAGTTGTTGTTACATGCAGGAGGTGAAGAGAATAACAGTAAAATTATTAAAATACCCTCCCTTGCGTAATCCCCCACCTTCCAGGTTGCAACATCACAACGAGTGCACGCCAACTACCTGCCCATGCTTAGAATTATCACCTGACACACCAGCTAAAATCAAGGGCAATGTAAACTTCAACTTGAGTGGGATTTACTCTGACAGCTCCCCTTATATGACTCCTGTAGCACAAGGGGCCAGACCTCCATTCTCACTTTGTACCGCTCTGGAATACCCATTAAAGAAGTAGCACAGAGCTACATGCATCCGCTAAACGCCCAAATGTAAAGGTCGTTTTTAAAAAGCGGTTTTACACAGCTGTTTGTTCATAGATATCCATGTTCAACTTTGTCTTACAAATACAGGGACTTCGAGACCTTCTTTTCAACAAACATTTTTGACTAGCTATTTGGTGATCGCTGAACTCAACAAACTGTGGAAAACATAGCTACAACGTTAATTTATTCTAGAGCCAAAGCTCACACGCCAGATTCTACAATCAAATCTTAATAAAATCGGAATTAAAGCTTAATTCCCTGGAGACGACCTTAACCTGTCAGTGCTGAAGCCCCCGCCTCTCCTGACGAGGTTCACATGGAAACGGTGAAGCCAAGGGCTTGTCAGCAGAGTGATGGTGGATGCCTGTCCTGTATTTACCACAACAGGCCGCCAGTGATAAACACTGGAGACAGCTCGGACCACAGCCGGCCAGGTCCTTGAACTCCAACTGCCGCACATCGACACGCAGAGAAAGCATCAGGAAGAAGCAGAGGATGCTGGCACTCCAGCGCTGGAGCGGAACAGGGACAAACCCACTTGGCCGCAGAGAGCTTACGAGTAACCGTTTGACGTGTTGCCTAAACTCAGCCTAAACAAAGTGAGGATTCGCTGTTTTCGACAGCCAACAGCTATGCAGGGACGTAATGTGTTTACAGTCGGACATCTGCTCTCGTGATAAACACGGAGCCACGGCCTCAACGGACTCCCTCGCGCAGGAGGCTAGCGGACGAGCCAGTGCGTGGGACCTCGCTCCACTCAGCGGGCTGCGCGGCTGAACCCACCACACTCCGGCAACACATGAAGGCGGACTCAGACCCAGGTGAAAAAGTAGTATCATTTAGTGTAATAAAAATATCATTTAAGTATACAAAGGTTATTACAAGTATACTTTAACTTTTGTACTTAATTTGAAGTATGTTTAAAATGTAATTTTAAAAAGTGTACTTCAAGTATAGTCTCAAACACACCGTAATACTTTAAAAATTTGTTTATACCGCCCTGGTGACACAATCAAATTGTACTGCAAGTGTATTTAAGATACCAACAAATCATACTTTTTGTTAGTGCACTTAAATATACTTAAGTACACTAAAAAATAGTCCTACTTTAACATACAGACATAGTGCACTTAAGTATACTAAAAATAGTCCCATTTTAACATACACACTGCACTTGAAGTACACTTAAGTACGACTTAAGTTCTACTTTTGAACAACTTTAGTGCACTTAGTATACTTAAAGTGCTGCCAATTTAGCACAAAGTACATAATTAGTACAAAAAGTACTAAAAGTATACTTTGAAAAAGTATATTTCAAATATAATATTTTTTCACCTGGGGAGGACCGCCGCTCTGCTGCAAACCACCTCACTAACAAACAAAACACATCACATACAACTACAGGCAGGCCCCCACGCATACATTCCTATATTGTTACTAACTTATTTCTGTCCTTCATTCAAACAGCACTGCTTTTTTCCCAGTCGTGATATATGTTCTCTCACAACATTCCCCTATGAAAGTGTCAAAATCCAAAACAGAAAAATACGTCATATTTGGCAATATACCTACAACTGTATTCATGTGATGTACAATACATTTCATAACGTATGCACTTTTGCAAAATACTGCATGCTGAATTATGTAAACAATGTACAGGCCTAAAATGTGTAAGTTATTTTCTACCATAAATCTACATTTTTAAATCATTCCATAAATACATAAAAAATATTGAATGAGTTCACAAGTTTTTTTTCTGGTTTCTACAGTAGGCTCTCTTTAATCTCTCTCATTTCTTTGGGCACTGTGGCAACAGCGAGATGCAAAACTGTCTAACATTTGACCTTTTTGGGTCAACCACAGCCCCTAAAACAGACACTCAAACTCTGACCCAAAAAGGCTGCAGTGTGCGGTCTCATTCACCCCAAGAACAGGGAGCAACTCTCATGAGAGAGCAACAGTGGAACAAAAAAAGAGTAGGGGCCACTGGCCCCTTGGCCTGGTGGGTCATACTACACCTTTACGAAACTCTGTCACCAAGAACTGTTTCTTTGTCAGGGTATATGCCAAACACAAAAATTAGAGAAAGCAAAAAGGGAGGCAACACAGCTCCACAACCACTCTCACTCTCTCCACTCACCCCTCTCCGCAGGCATGACCTTTCCACCATCTCACTCCTCCTTTTCAAAAACTCATTCACAGCAGGTTAGGGCGAGTTCATTCGTTCACAGCAGGTTAGGGTGAGCTCATTCATTCACAGCAGGTTAGGGTGAGAATGCTAATCCCTGCATGTACAAATCTGCAGCGCACTTTCTTCACACCTAACAGTGGGACAGAGGTGGGTACACTGCAAAAAAAGGCTGTCTTATCAAGTGTTTTACTCCTATAATGGGACTTAAAATCAATTATTTTCTCTCATGTAGAAAATATTAGCCTGTTTTAAGTTACTGTTTGTTTAACAAGTGAAATTGTCAAATTGAACTGTCTCACCTGACTGGCAATTTTTTTTGTCTTATTTAGCAAAAAAGTAATAGAAATAAAAAATTGAATCTACTATACATCTAAACATAAAACTAAAATACTTGTTGAGTTTCTCATTTTTTTGTTTTTACAGTGTATGGAGCTAAAAAGAGTTCCTGCCCGAGTGCCGACGGCCCTTCACCTTAACTGAGCATCAAGCATAACTGCCACAGAGACGTTGTATTTACTGAGCAGATGAGTCTTCCTGAAGACCTTCTTATCCCTCTCCACTGGCTGACAAGTTAGAAAAACAACCATGTTGAGTCTAAATGATGTTTAAAACGGTTTTTGAAGTATTCATCCCTACTAAGTCAGCGTTTGTTTGCGTGTGTAATCCCAGCATCTTCTGCAGGAGCTTTCCAGTGTTCACTTTTTAACAGAGAGGTAGGCTACATCTGAATAGCAAACACCGGTTGGTCATACGTGCAGGCCGGTAGACAAAGCAACAAATGTATAAAAGCAGTGGCTTCAACAAAACACAGGTGAACATTATGGAGTTTAACGGTAAGTAAATTAATCTGAAGAGATACTGAGGGTGGTATTCAATTAAGCTCCCCGCTGCGCATTTGAAGTGCCAGCAGACTCCTTCCTAACACTGTCTTTCTTTTCCCTGAAGATAAACAGCCCTGTAAAGCAATTCCGCCTCTTAATACTTAATTTTCTGATTTCCACTTCCTCTTGTTTTCATTAAATGGCATCACTTGAAAAGATAAAAGGGTCTGAATCTCCGAAAAAGATTGATGCTGATTAAGTAGGCTTCTGCGTGCTTAAGTGTAAACACAGGCAATCCCTTAATTATACAAGTGAATGCATACTCATTCATTCATGTGGCCAGAGCGAAAATAGATGCATTTATAACATCCTCTTACATACGCGCAAAATACAACGCTTTAATGAACCAGCATCAAATACACTACACGTCCAGTACATATTCCATGTACTATATCAATGTTATTAATCATAAAAACTAAGTCTCATGGCTGGACTTATATTTTAATACAATAATCTTTTTTTCCAGCAAAAGACAACTGCATTCTTTTTTTTTTTTAAACACATTTAAGCAGAAAAAACATGATTATTTGTTTAAGCGAACCTTCAATAAATCAAGCAAGATGTTTTACTTCGAGAACAATACAACAATAATAATATTTACTTCCTGTAAAAAGGAAGTTATTTCAGCTTTGCGACTTTCTTTTGAATGTACAGCGCCTCGCCTGAATAAGTAGCACAAGTAGTACAAGCCATATCTACAATATTGGCAATATGGGGCAACGAGTTACCTTGAACTCTATAAATGAGAGGACAGGGATGTGCACAAATCTCCGTGTGCTTCAATTCCATAAATTGCTGTAGGGAAAGCTATCTGACTTAATTTCCTTCGGCAAGGATTCCGTTGTACAAATTAGATTTAGAATCCTTCAGTTTTCAAATTCTCATAAAATTATCCAACACAGAGCGCAGTAGCCTACACATGCGCCCATGCACACATGCACACTCCAATATTGGCACGAATACTGCATGGTTTTGGCTACTGCTTGCTTGAATATAAATAACATTAGGGTAGGTTAAAATACATATTATGTCCATTGTTCCTGTTTATATGCTAATATAAATTTGCATTGCTGACGTCCTCACCATTCGTTTTACCTGAGGGACAGATCATGCCTAGCCAACTATAACAGTAGCTAGCATAGCGATGCGCAGATATTCATTAAACTGGATTGCAAAGAAATCATTCATTGGAAACATTAAATACAAAGCACAGTATACCATTTCGTGAACCACTGAAATAAAAATAAAAAATATGAGTAGGCTACATGTTCTTTACGCTTGACATCGGAGTCCATGTCAAAAAATACAATAGTTACGCGTGTCTTCAACAAATTCGATATTTCATTGTAACTTTCATTTGAAAGAATACAGCCATATAACATCCAGTAAACAGTTTTTGCAACTATGGCTAAATGCAAATAAAGACAGTGACCGATTATTAATAGCCTACGTATGATGTCGATATTTTATCGTCTTCATTAATGTGTCGTTTCCAGTTCAAGAAGCATTCGCAGTAGTTGTTAAACGCGGCGATCGGTCTGTTTATCTACGTTAACTTAAAGAAAGTTGGTAAGTCTATCACATTGTGATACCAATCCGTCCATACGTGTGGAAGGCATGCTACATTTCTTTAATCCGGATTACAAAAAGCGCGAGTAAACGTGTAGTCTTGGAATAACATCAGGCTTGTAAACAGCCCAGTTCATCTGCCTCTTTGAAAACATTTAAAATGACCTAACTCACAACGAAAACGTAGGTCAAGGAAGTATATAATCAAACCATACACAGTCCAGGACGTACCATGAAGAATCTTCAGAAATGTCAAAAGTGGAGCTCAGTTGTCGAGTTGTAGCAGATAGTTCCCGTAGATGAAGACAAATTGTGATGTTCCCTTTCCTCAGCATTAAAGTTACAAAGCCCACTTATACAAATATAAACAGTTCCGTTTAATTGTTTTGGGTAATATGAACTTGCTACTCTCCGTTAATAAAAGTTGTCCAGTGATCTAGTGATAACGCTATGCTTTCACTACGCACGACTTTGGAGGTTGGACCAGTAGAGGGTTGCAAGCCACATCAATCAAGATACATTTCTGGGTTTCGATTGGAGAAGAGCAGGGAGGTGGGGTTTGAAACGAACGACCTTCTCTTCGCTATACCACAGGGTATAAAAAATGCTTTCCAGATTTTTTTAAAACAGTGAATTCATATTACGCTTGGATAGCCGAAGTTATGCGATACAAATAACAACGGTCGCAGGCTAAATGCCTCTGATTTGATCAGCGAACTTCTGGGCAAAATTCGAAAATAGGAAGCCCCTTTCTTGGCAAAGGACAAATATTCCTTAAATGCGCAAATACAAGGTAGCCCCCTTCTTTCCAAAGGACAAATGCCTGTTATCTCTGTTTCGATACTCTGAAGCAGGGTAATTTTAAAATTTCAGACAAATTAATGTAATGAATAAAACTTTTTAAATAGCAGCCTAAAAAGACAGCTGGCAATAGTATATTATAATATGCAGATGTTTCCATCTCTTCCTGCCTATATAGCATATAGCATGTAGAATTTATTCTCAATTTATAGATAGGCTACCCAGCAATTTTGTTTACTGTCGAGTAGGAAAATAGTTAACTTTCGTTCTAGTACAATTTAAACACCAACATGTAAGCTGGAACAGTTGTAGATACGACTAGCTGTAATAAATGATTTCTGTGCAATTTTTATCAAAGGGTGGATGTGGAGATTGTGATTGCGGACTGGGGGGGGGGGGGGGGGGGGACTATTTAAAACAGTGTTTATAAACCCGGAAGGGGCCCTTTCGCGGGAGGTGGAGCCCTACACGCAGTGCATATCTTTTACGTATAGCACAGGCAGCACTGACTCGCTCTCTTGGGCCCTATCCAGTGACAGGGCCCCTGAAAGCTTTACAATACCCCCCTCTCTCTCTTCTGTAGGTATGGTCAGAGGACAAGCACTTTTACTCATTTGGTATTGAGTGCAACCATGTCATACAATGCAAGACCAGGAAGACCATGCAGTTGTCTCTTGAAGGAAGTTGCTTATATAAGTTGTTCCATAAAAAGTCTACCTTTAGAAATAGACCATAGAGTATAAAATAGTTTCATACTGGCCTGGAAAGGTAAAATGAGTAGTATTGTTTCAGGACTGAGGATCAAAGGTTGCCGGTTCAGACTCCTTGTGGGGCATTGCTGTTCTATCTTTGAGAAAGTTTCAACTGTGTAAATAGAGCATATGCAGAAATCCATATAATGTAGCTTGTAAAAATGCATCTGTTTTGTAAAGCTATATAAAATTATAATTATATAAAACTAGCATATGTGTTTATTTTCTCAAGTCTTTCTCATTAGTTGTACCACCACGTGTTGGTGCCAAAGGTACAGTTTGTTAAAATACTCAAATTGTGTGTTGCCATGGCTACGGTCTTCATGATGATTCCAAATTATTTTCTTGCTAGCTTTGTCAAGAAACTATTTTTTTTTCTTTTAGGTAACACAAAAGCATGAGTGCGAAGGAGATTTGAGACTGGATTTCAGGGCTGTGGTGATCGTCAGTGATGAAATTCAGAATCTTGGCGTCAGTCATGATTATTTCTCAGTCAGGAATCGTTAAATCCATAACTTTATCACGTTCTTTGTGATGGACCTGAAACAAAACATGCCTCATGGATATTTCTTGTCCATTGGGGTTTAGATTTTATTCTCTCTATATCCCACTGAAAGCATTCAAGAGGTGTTTGCTGAAGATAAATATTTTGCAGGTGTGACAGGGCGTGATTTAAAATAAATAATCTGGAGAAAAGAAAATGAAATTAAATTCCTACTTTTCTTTATTTACATTTATGATAACTTGAAATTGTGGTTTAAGCATTCTGTGGGTAGATTTTTCCCTTGAGAAATATTGCATTTCAGTTCACAGATCAACATTAAAATTAAAATGACGGTTTTAAGAATGTAAGTCATTTTGATGACTTTTCTTTTTTTTTGATGACAAAGGTACTAAGCCTTGAGCAATGGAGTCAAATAAACTAGGTTTTAAAATGTACTTATTGCCTTGTAGTTTTTAATGTAGTTGTAATTTTTAAAGCATTTTACAAGCATTGGGAGCTTTATTTTACCCAAGTGACAATTTACAATCTGTCCAGGAATGCACAGTGTTTCTTCAAACAACGATAAACCGAACGCAAGAAAAATGCTTCACATGCCCTGCAGTTAAGGGCCTATCAAAGTGATGCCAGTCTAGTTTTTTTTCAGAGTGATCATGAAGTATTGCAAATAATAAAATTGCTTGGCTGGATCCCCGCCTGAAGAGTTTGGCAGTTGGAAACTGAACTCTACATTCAAGCCAGAAACCACATTCTAGGGGAACCAAACAGAACACACCCAATCGCTCACAGTGATATCAGTTTCTCAGGCCGTGAGTCAACAGCCATGAAAAAGTTCATCCTCCGTCGAGCATATATCAAATCAGCCCTGACCTCAGTTCCAGTAACACGCTGAATTATTTTCCCATTGTTTCATTCTTTACTGACAAGGGCGGCAGAGCAACTGGGAGGGATATTACGGTTATATTATTTTTATAGTAGAATGTGCTGTTTGGCAATTTGGTTGGAAACACAGTTGTGCTGACTAATCACAGACTTTCTTTGGGGTTAACCTTGTATTTCAAGGAGGAGCAATACGACCGAGGAGCTCAGTGTTAGCATTAGTCGGTTTCATAAAATTCTATGCTCAGCAGATGCATCTTCCTGATGACTTGTTCAGTTTTTCATCTTGCATATTAAGTAATTCACTTAAACGCTTTTAAGTAAGAAGCCCTTCATTGCCAAATTGCCAAACAGCAGAACAAGACTGGCCTCCCACACATGTATATGCATCTTCCTGGATGACTTCAGTACACGTTTTTCTTACATATTTAGTAATCCACTTAAACGTTTTTTAAGTAAAAAGCCCTCCATCAACAGTATAACAAGACTGGCCCACACAGAATTGCAACTCCCTCATCCAGAGGTCAAATACCTTGTACTTTATCAGTTACCCACACGCTACCCCTACTAGTCTTGCAAGGATGTGAATTTTGTAAGTTTGGATTCTTGTTTAGACAACTCTGGACACAGCTGTGAAGAAGGGCACAACATGTCGGGAAGAGAGAGCTCTATTGCTCAACAGATTGTTTGTTGCGTTTGTTTATAAAGGGAGCACATTGAAAGTGAGCCACCTCCGCACTTTGACACCACTTCCTGTCGCGATAAGAGTTTGTGTGAGGGACCTGATCTTTTGACCAGTGAGATAATGATGTTTCTTGTAAGGTGTGACATGTTTGTGGATTTTTGTATTTGCTTAAATAACATGGATTGCCTATTACTAGTTAATGAGCAATCACTGTGTGCGTGTGTGTGCGCGGGTGTGTGCGCGGGTGTGCGCCGGTGTGTGTGTGTGTGTGTGTGTGTGTGTGTGTGTGTGTGTGTGTGTGTGTGTGCGCGTGTGTTTGTTTGTTTGTTTTAGGACATATTTGACATGATATTTGGTCCTAAACTTTCAAAGAAATGTCTACATATAATATGTATAATATACGTATATGACCAACAGTCTCCATAGATTTTGTGTAATGCAACTTTTTGTCATTGAACAAGAAAAATAGGTTTTCCTTTGAACACTTACACGCTTCAGGTAAATGTTGATCGATCGAGCTTTAAAAGTTACCATGTCGTTCTTCTTATGCAATGAGGTGGGGTACACCATGCTGATTGAAACCCTACCTTCCTTGGACAAAGCCATAGCTAATTATGTGCTACCCTGCACAGCTGATAAACATGGCCAGCACCGGCACGGATCAGGATTTGAGTCCAGACTGTGGGGGGCTTCGCATTGAACCTGTGCTTTACTTGGACGTCCTATATCTAAATGGCTTTACGAATTACTGCTTGTGTGACTCATTTGGTTTGTCAAGGTACTGACCAGGAAGTGCTTGCATTGTATAGATGTTAATTATGAACAATGGCAATTTTCCAGGATATAAGATACGCTTATGACCAAGTTATTCATTAACCTTTTGGTTCTTGGCATAATAGTATTCTCTAGTCTATAATCTACGTTTGAGAACTTGTATCTATGATGCTGGAACTATTCGTAATATATAATACACACATACTGATATACGCACTGATATACGCACAGTGGCATCCAGGTCTATCATCACTCCTCGCTAGCTAGGAAGCCAGTTTTACTTAGTTTGATAATAAACTTTATTTATTATCAATGATTAGCTCACATACTATTCACCAATAGACTCATTGCACTACCTGGTCAGATGGAACCAAACTGTGCCTTTATATTTCTAAATTGATTCAGACCACTCTTGGGGGCATGAGAAAGGCTTAATCCGGGGTTAATGCCTGTATTTAACCTCGCTCATAGCCCCACTAAACTCAAAAAATATACGTTTAATGATAATAAGACAGTGGGAAAGGTACTGTAGGTTTAATGATAATAAGACAGTGGGAAAGGTACTGTAGGTTTAATGATAATAAGACAGTGGGAAAGGTACTGTAGGTTTAATGATAATAAGATAGTGGGAAATGTACTGTAGGTTTAATGATAATAAGACAGTGGGAAAGGTACTGTAGGTGTAATGATAATAAGACAGTGGGAAAGGTACTGTAGGTTTAATGATAATAAGACAGTGGGAAATGTACTGTAGGTTTAATGATAATAAGACAGTGGGAAAGGTACTGTAGGTTTAATGATAATAAGACAGTGGGAAATGTACTGTAGGTTTAATGATAATAAGACAGTGGGAAAGGTACTGTAGGTGTAATGATAATAAGACAGTGGGAAAGGTACTGTAGGTTTAATGATAATAAGACAGTGGGAAAGGTACTGTAGGTGTAATGATAATAAGACAGTGGGAAAGGTACTGTAGGTGTAATGATAATAAGACAGTGGGAAATGTACTGTAGGTTTAATGATAATAAGACAGTGGGAAAGGTACTGTAGGTGTAATGATAATAAGACAGTGGGAAAGGTACTGTAGGTTTAATGATAATAAGACAGTGGGAAAGGTACTGTAGGTGTAATGATAATAAGACAGTGGGAAAGGTACTGTAGGTTTAATGATAATAAGACAGTGGGAAAGGTACTGTAGGTTTAATGATAATAAGACAGTGGGAAAGGTACTGTAGGTTTAATGATAATAAGACAGTGGGAAAGGTACTGTAGGTGTAATGATAATAAGACAGTGGGAAAGGTACTGTAGGTTTAATGATAATAAGACAGTGGGAAAGGTACTGTAGGTTTAATGATAATAAGACAGTGGGAAAGGTACTGTAGGTTTAATGATAATAAGACAGTGGGAAAGGTACTGTAGGTTTAATGATAATAAGACAGTGGGAAATGTACTGTAGGTTTAATGATAATAAGACAGTGGGAAAGGTACTGTAGGTTTAATGATAATAAGACAGTGGGAAAGGTACTGTAGGTTTAATGATAATAAGACAGTGGGAAAGGTACTGTAGGTTTAATGATAATAAGACAGTGGGAAATGTACTGTAGGTTTAATGATAATAAGACAGTGGGAAAGGTACTGTAGGTTTAATGATAATAAGACAGTGGGAAAGGTACTGTAGGTTTAATGATAATAAGACAGTGGGAAAGGTACTGTAGGTGTAATGATAATAAGACAGTGGGAAAGGTACTGTAGGTGTAATGATAATAAGACAGTGGGAAATGTACTGTAGGTTTAATGATAATAAGACAGTGGGAAAGGTACTGTAGGTTTAATGATAATAAGACAGTGGGAAAGGTACTGTAGGTTTAATGATAATAAGACAGTGGGAAAGGTACTGTAGGTGTAATGATAATAAGACAGTGGGAAATGTACTGTAGGTTTAATGATAATAAGACAGTGGGAAAGGTACTGTAGGTGTAATGATAATAAGACAGTGGGAAATGTACTGTAGGTTTAATGATAATAAGACAGTGGGAAAGGTACTGTAGGTTTAATGATAATAAGACAGTGGGAAAGGTACTGTAGGTTTAATGATAATAAGACAGTGGGAAAGGTACTGTAGGTTTAATGATAATAAGACAGTGGGAAAGGTACTGTAGGTTTAATGATAATAAGACAGTGGGAAATGTACTGTAGGTTTAATGATAATAAGACAGTGGGAAAGGTACTGTAGGTTTAATGATAATAAGACAGTGGGAAAGGTACTGTAGGTTTAATGATAATAAGACAGTGGGAAAGGTACTGTAGGTTTAATGATAATAAGACAGTGGGAAAGGTACTGTAGGTTTAATGATAATAAGACAGTGGGAAAGGTACTGTAGGTTTAATGATAATAAGACAGTGGGAAAGGTACTGTAGGTTTAATGATAATAAGACAGTGGGAAAGGTACTGTAGGTTTAATGATAATAAGACAGTGGGAAAGCTACTGTAGGTTTAATGATAATAAGACAGTGGGAAAGGTACTGTAGGTGTAATGATAATAAGACAGTGGGAAAGGTACTGTAGGTTTAATGATAATAAAACAGTGGGAAAGGTACTGTAGGTGTAATGATAATAAGACAGTGGGAAAGGTACTGTAGGTTTAATGATAATAAGACAGTGGGAAAGGTACTGTAGGTTTAATGATAATAAGACAGTGGGAAAGGTACTGTAGGTTTAATGATAATAAGACAGTGGGAAAGGTACTGTAGGTTTAATGATAATAAGACAGTGGGAAAGGTACTGTAGGTTTAATGATAATAAGACAGTGGGAAAGGTACTGTAGGTTTAATGATAATAAGACAGTGGGAAAGGTACTGTAGGTTTAATGATAATAAGACAGTGGGAAAGGTACTGTAGGTGTAATGATAATAAGACAGTGGGAAAGGTACTGTAGGTTTAATGATAATAAGACAGTGGGAAAGGTACTGTAGGTTTAATGATAATAAGACAGTGGGAAAGGTACTGTAGGTTTAATGATAATAAGACAGTGGGAAATGTACTGTAGGTTTAATGATAATAAGACAGTGGGAAATGTACTGTAGGTTTAATGATAATAAGACAGTGGGAAATGTACTGTAGGTTTAATGATAATAAGACAGTGGGAAAGGTACTGTAGGTTTAATGATAATAAGACAGTGGGAAAGGTACTGTAGGTTTAATGATAATAAGACAGTGGGAAATGTACTGTAGGTTTAATGATAATAAGACAGTGGGAAATGTACTGTAGGTTTAATGATAATAAGACAGTGGGAAAGGTACTGTAGGTGTAATGATAATAAGACAGTGGGAAAGGTACTGTAGGTGTAATGATAATAAGACAGTGGGAAAGGTACTGTAGGTTTAATGATAATAAGACAGTGGGAAAGGTACTGTAGGTTTAATGATAATAAGACAGTGGGAAAGGTACTGTAGGTGTAATGATAATAAGACAGTGGGAAAGGTACTGTAGGTTTAATGATAATAAGACAGTGGGAAATGTACTGTAGGTTTAATGATAATAAGACAGTGGGAAAGGTACTGTAGGTTTAATGATAATAAGACAGTGGGAAAGGTACTGTAGGTTTAATGATAATAAGACAGTGGGAAAGGTACTGTAGGTTTAATGATAATAAGACAGTGGGAAAGGTACTGTAGGTTGGCTGTAAGCCGGAGTTCTCATGAAAGCATTGACTCTGGAATCAAACTCGTGACAACAACAGCTATAACCTAGATAGACCGAACCAAGGCAGCGGGATGAAAGAAAATAAGACAAAGTGCCGAAAACAACATTGTGCAATATTAATATTTAATGGGGCCCATTTCATTAAAAGCAGTTGGAGGTTTTCCCTCAGCAACTACTTGGCAAAATGAACGTAGCTGCATTCTGTTGTGTCCGCACTGAGAGGGGTACTGTCGTGCACTCGGAGCCATGAACATCAACATTAGCATGTGAACATCCGCTACAGATCGTGATGTCACCCCTGGAGACGCAATAAGACTGTGATTAGTTCCCTTAGTGGGGGAGCAGTTTCGAAACCCTGCGAAGATGTGGCTGTTGGAGTTAGCTCACTTGGTTTGATGAAAAGTGGTCGAGATTCTCTGCAGGGACAGACCATAAGTGGAAACATAACATGTCACACAATGATGCAGACCCCGTTGGAATCCTTCCGTTTGTTCTCCAAGCAGTGGTGGTGATGCAATCGCACTCATGATTGGATAATTTCCCCCTGCAAACGGACCTCAAGCATAGTTCTTGTCATTAATGCAGGGTTATGAGAAAGTTCTCTCACTCTGCAGTAAACTTTTACCTTAATTCTTTCATAAAATAAGAAAGAGGTCACTGCAGTTGAATATCAGTTACTCTGGAAACGCACAGGAGAAAAGTTTCACATGAACAGACAACCATGTGGAACGCGTTGCATACTGCTAACTCTTTTGAACTCATTCAGGTCCGAGGTCCCACTTCCAGGCCTCTACTGGGGGAGTGTTGTACACACACACACACACACACACACACACACACACACACACACACATATACAGTACAAATTCTGTATACACTTTTCATTAAAAAAGATGATATCATCCCAAAACCATTTTTGCGTGCTTTTTCCCATAATAAACAATTACAAGTAATGGCCTGTCATAAAGACCTTCTTTGGGGTGAACGCAAAAATGTTCTTAAAATGTAAACTGTATACTCAATTTATTTAAAATATTTAGAAATATGTCCTTAATTGTTAAATAAATGCATTTACCCTAAAATGTACCCTATTTTACAATTTATTCACATGCACTGAAAATATGTCTAATAAAATGTATTTACAATCACTTGTTTATGGCAGCTATCGATGATTAGGACTTGGTTATTAGAACTGTCGTCTTGGTTTTGACAGTAGCCTACACAAGACTAAATAAATTTGTTTCTTCTCAAAACCGTGCACTTTCATCTGATTCCATCTGTCATTATCATGATAAAAGTTTTGTTCACAAACCATTACATAAATTACTGAAGTGATATTTGATAATAAACACAACTTGTTACAAAACAGTGACCAATATTATTGTTATAAAGGAGTTTTACAAGAGAACTTATAAAAAGCTTTATATACGCTGCTCTAATTGAGACAATTTCATTGCATTACTCATCAGTTAGTCAGCATCATCTTGTTCTGATTGCCTATAAATCTAAACACAAGATTCAAAGTAAGAAGCTGTTAAAAACTAAAAAAAAAAAAAAAACAGTTCATGAATGAGAAACCCCAAAAAATAACTGTCTTTCTCATATTTACAGCAATATCATAAATAACTATTCCACCAGGACATATGGTGACCTAATTAGGAAAGAAAAAAATTCTTTAGCAAATACCTGGCCCTTGTTCACCGCTATCTGCCAAATTTTGTGTTCATTATTTCTGCATGAGAGGTTTAGTGTTTGGCGTCCTCCAGTGGTCTAAAATAAAAACTGCATGCTTGTAGAAATTGCTCAAACCTCTTCCATTTTCAACAGGTCTGGTCTCAGATAATCATATTCAAATCATATTCATTCTTTAGTATATACAAACCCCTACATTCATATCTAAAATTGATAGTGGTGCATAAAGTACATATTAATGCATATATCGGCTATGATTTATTAACCTTTTCAGATCTTATCTTTTCAGCTAGGGTCCTATATTACTCTGTTCCCATTTAAAATACCTTGAGCACTTTAGGTCTGCACTATGCATGAAGCCGCTGAACTGCATGGGCTCAGAGTTACCTTTAATAGCCTGCCCACATGTCTGAGGTGTATTTTATATCTTGTATAATATGTATGTTTTGCTCATCCTCCCCCTTGTGCTGCGCGTGAAGCATGCCTTAATTCGCGCCTAGTCAGGTTGGCAAAGTCAACACGCAATGCTATTTCAGCATTGTCGTAAAATAGAGGTACGATAATACCGCACTATCACGGTTGGTAACGTTGCATGGGTTTGTCAAGAAAGCCCATGCGCCTAAAAATACTACAGAAAACAACCAATAAGGCCACATTCCTGTAGGCTACCATTCCAGCTGTCGGGCATGATCATTAACCCAGTTAATAAGACTAAATTAAAAAAATTACATTCTGTAATGTATTCATGTTTTGTGGAGGCTTCTTTAGAATGCAAAATAACTGGGAAAGCTTTGAGGAGAAATTTCACAGCACAGTGCCTTTCCTTTCAAACAGCTTGAGCTTGCTTTGATGTTTCTTCTGCCCGCCCTCAAATTAACTCTGTTTCTCCATTTTACGAACGTATTTCCATTCCATTTTTGGCATTAGGATTTTATTTTAGCCACACGCTTCTTCCTTCTTCCCAGGTTCTTGTCAGTCTGAAGTGATACCTGCACAAATGGGTCAGATTGTGAAAAAAATCTTTTCGTTCTGTTCCATCAATTGTGTCCTGCTGCCATGGATTCTGGGTCATAGGCCAGTGAGCCGATGTCATAGTCCAGATTCTAACCTGTGATATCGAGGCTCTGGCTCCCCGCCTACGCACGTGACAACATCTTTTGCTGACTGAGCCACTCAAAAACAAAGAACAGCAGGTTTGTTTACACTGTCTCTATATTTATTGGTGTGGCTTGAGCCAATAAGGAGACCCAGTACGTGGCCCTCGTAACAGAAACATAAAATCTTTCAGCATCCATCACGCTAAAGAGGTACATTTTCACCAGCTGAGGTTGGCTACTTGGTTCTTATCCAGGTTTCAGCTTCGGTCCTTGAAATGCATACACCGTATCTGCTGAGTGGTAATAATGTAAGGTAAAGGCAAGGCTCACTCATATTGCAGATAACTTTAGCAAGTTGTGTCTTGAATCTGAATTTGAATGTAGATAAATACATTTCCCCATACCAAAACTTTTTTTATTTTTATTGAAACGGACAGGTTTTTTTCTCTCCCCCTCTCTCACACTCACTCACTCACTCTCTCTCTCCCTCTCTCGCTCTCTCAAACACACACATACGCACGCAGATATGCATACATACGTAATATTGTACACATAGTCACAAAACTATGTTAATTGTTCTCTTCTGTCCACAGGTCTCTGGCCTGAGAGTCCATGTTGCTGTAGGGGAGAGGGGCAAACCACTGATGCTGTTTTTGCATGGCTTCCCAGAGTTCTGTTCAGGCAGTTAACAAGCTGTACGTATATGCTCAATGATGACGATGATGACGATGATGACGATGATGATGATGATGATGATGATGATGATGATGATTCATATTTACAAGAGCTGTTATGTGTAGTAACTCATTTTATGTCACAGACGTTCTATCTGTCTATATGCTTATGGTACTCATGGTATCAGTCTGTGAGTTAAAGAGTGAGTTCTGGTGGCGGTGGACATGCATGGCTATAGGGACTCAGACAAGCCTATACCTCCACTGAGAGCTACCGGCTGGCAGACCTGGGCTGCATTCGAATCCAATATAACACGCTCCCTTCCCTTGCTGTCTGCCCTCGAGGGAGCCATCTTGTGAGGCAATTTGCTTTGTGCGGCGAGCAAACTTAAAAGGTGCTCTGCAAGGGAGGATTGATGCAAAACGTCAGGATAACTCACGTATTCAAACAGCATGTTTTACTAATGAATGCGCTGCATAATTATTTTGATTTGGCGCCGAATGGATCTGCTTTAGGTACTACTCTGGAGCACGGGCATCTCCCCGCTATACAGGAGATGACCAGAAATCCCGTCGTACCAAAGCTGATCCACACAACAGGTGGAAGCTGGGGTGGTGGAGGGTGATCACAAATTTTAACACAGAAACCAAAGCAAACGAGGGCAGCAAAAACAAACTAGATTAACAATTCCTAAAGAAATTGTGGGTGTGGTTGCTTCACAGTGTTATCAGTTGTCTGACTGACAGATCCATGGTGTGCTATAGCTACCTTCCAGCTCTCCACGTGTTCAATATGAAGAACTTTGTATGTCACATGCGTAAAGGTATCGGACTGCAGAGCAAATGTAGCTTAAACTGCATTGTGCAGTGCAATTATTGTAGCTAGATTGTTTTTCACAGCTTTTCCTACAGATGATTTAGTCCTCCAAAGCGCTGTGTAAAATGTACACAGTAAATAGAAGGCTAATAACGGTGAGCTATAAATGGTGCGCCCAACCGTGCATATTCTCTGCATGAGTTTAATGAGAAACTTTGGTGCCCTGTAAGCACCAAGTTCCAGTGTGAAATAACATCTCAATACAGACTAGGTTATCTTATGCCGATAGCATTTCCACAATTCTGGGCTATATTTACATTGCTTGTTTTTAAAATATATATATTATTTACTATCCCTGCTTTGTGATAACAGCTTAATAGCTTGTAGCCATTGCTTCATTGTCAGCTCATGTAAACGGGTTGTTACTTTTCTACCTGGCAATTAGCTGAAATGGTGTATGACTGTGAAATAACTGGTTTGTATATCGATTCATATGATGCATTGGAGAGCATACGATGATTGAATGAGATATTTCTGCCACAGGAGGGCGCCACTCACACATTTAAATCCAGTGACTGCAGGCCATGCCGTTTAGGTCAATGCAGGCCTGGGCTGTACTGTTTTATTAAGCTTAGCCATGAAGGAAGCATTTGTCTGTTGATTTCCTCTCAAAAAACTACGTCACCTCCTGTTTGTAATGTATTTGTCCCCCTCATTCCTGCATTAGTATTCCTCGTACGGTATAACTCAGTATTTATGTGTTGTTCTATTATCTACAAATTCCTGCCATTTATTGAATCCCCTTTTTATATAGCTGAGTCTGGCCAGTCCTGGTAATCTCTTGCTCTGGAGTCGGATATCACTGTTCGAGCCTCACCCTCTGCTGGTGAAGCCTGACCCATTATGTCTTTACTGCCAGAAAATGGATAAATCCTCTGTTTTTCTATTGTGTCTGCAGGATTTTTCCCATCAAAGAGCAGTACCTGAAATCCCCCACAGTGCTTCTGTGGAGCAAGGGGGATGCCTTTCCGAGCCAGGATATGGCTGAGATGTCCCGTCTCATCACCACAGGCTATGTCCGCCTCAAACGCCATTTCCAGGGCCAGCCACTGGCTGCAGCAAGACCAGCCCGACATGGTCAACACACTGATATGGACTTTCCTCATAGAAGGGTCATATAACCTACACAATAGTATTTTCGAAAGAATTCCAAGAGTCACTTTTGGGGGAAAAAAGAGCCAAACAATTGGTGTAACATGGCATCTGTTGAATTGTGCATGTTTCAAATCACTGATGTCAAGAAAAATCCTGGTTTATCCTGCTTTTTTGTGTTTACAGGTGAGATTGACAGACTTGCCTGTAGACCTTTGAAAGACGTGTAGATTATGAACTGTATATGTTAAGTATTGTATATCCTCAGAAACGTGCTGATCAACTTTGGTTTAATTTTATTTCAGACCTCCTGAAGGAGTCGGAAATGGAAATTTGATGATGGCTTGTAATGTTTCAACCCCATTTATTCACGTGACAGATAACCGTAGGCTACGTCATAAAATATGATGTTTCCCGAAATGTTTGCTAAATGTCCTAAGAAATTTCACTTTAATACAAGGCCTCCCCTTTTTTATATTTTAATAAAATTTTTGTTCAAATTTTTTTTTGGGTTAAATCCTAACAAATTAGTATTTGACACTGCTTGATAAAAAGGGGGAAATGTTGTCGGTCTTTCTCTTCTTTTAACATTTTTCCCATGTTGTACTGAATATCATCCAGTCTAAAACACAAGCAAGTGTAGAAGCAATCTTTAATGCGCTGTCATTCACAAGCATTTTTTAAGCCAGCTGCCCAATAAGATGTCACAAACAGAGAGAAAGGAATTTTATTTGCATTTATACACGATGTGAATTAATAGATCAGACTCCAATGTAGGCCTGTATCTGGTGAATGTTAGCTATTTTAGGGCAAGAACAATTTTTCCCCAATTGGAAAATGTTGCTGGTATAAACTTCACAACGTATAACCTTAGACATTGTAACTCTTTGTGGATGAGATTTTATATGAAGTGACTCAAATAATAATGATAACCATAGCATTAGTGAAACATTATTCCACGTGACTTGGTCCTTCTGTGGATCGTTTTCAGAAATGTTTGATGTTTAAAAAAGTAGACAGGGACTCGTTTGCTTGCATCTGTGCAGTGCAGAGACCCGACTGTTCTAGAATGAAAGGGGGTCCCTTCACGGGTTTCTGATTGAGAATGCACTGGTTACATCTAATGAGAGTTGCCACAGCGTCAGTGTTCTAATATGTTCTTTCATCATGGTAGGGAGGAATCTGTTGAGACTTTAGACTTGATGCAGCTTCAGCGAGCTGACACTACACTACAGCAATTTTAAATGCGTTTCAAACAGCAAAATGAACGAAGCGCCTCGCTAACCTCGGAATGGTATTTGTGACCAGGCTGCAGATTCAAGCCATATACAAACCCCTGTGTGAGGTTACCACAAACTGTAACCTCACACAGTATATGTGTGTATATTTTTATAGTATGTATATACTTTTTAAAAATGGTTGGTCTTGCCACCCCAATAAGAATCAGAGTTCAGTGTTTTTATTATGAGTTAATAATGATATGTTGTTCAGGTTATTTAGCTATGTTTTATAGAATGTTTATAAAAGCAGAAACTCTTGCTCATAAACATTTTCCCTTTTTCTATATATGTTACATATCTCGTTTGATTGTAGCCTATTCCAAAATCATTTGATCGAAGCTCTTCTGAACTGCCCACTTTGACATCATAACTTTGACAGGGGCGCTGGTTTTTGGAGGCATACGCCACAGTGGGAGCTTCTACGGAAATTCCGCGTTTATGTTTGTCTGCGACAAGGACGCAAATTGAATTTCAGAAGCCGCCGCGTCTGTTGGATTATTGCTCGCATTCAATCACGGCTGATTTAGATAATATTTTCTTTGCAGCCATCGTTTGTATTTTCATTAGTGGCTGATCTCCCTTTAAGAACATTTCGACTGTTGGTTGTTTCTTTGTGCGAAGCTTGAGATTTGTAGGAAACACGGTTCGCTCTACGTGTTTTTTTTTTCAGTCCATTTTTAGCGCGACTGCCGAAAAGCACTTGTTGAACCTGTCCGGTTCAATCGCACGTATCGCTTGCACACTTGAGCTTAGTGCTGGATGAAAGGGGGCACATCTGCCACGTGCCAGGCCTAAAGAAGCTGATCTCGTGTATGTTTTTCAGTTCCCAAAAAATGCTCCAGTTGCGGGGAGGATTAGATAACATAGTCAATTTTACTTCAGAGTTTTCCATGAGAGACTCGAAAGTAGGCCAGTAGTGGTGCTGAAATCCTTTCTCAGCTAATCCCTTTTTAAAAACGCGTCCACTTACACCACTTTCTCCTTCACCCAAAGCCGCTGGTTCAAAATAGTCTTCAGTACGAGAAAGGGATATGCCTTTATTTCTCCATGCGCATGCACCTTTTTTCACAGGTAGACAGTTCTTCTTACAAAATTGTCTTAGGAAGGGAGGGAAACTCAGGTACAGGAGTTGCAGCGTATCTGCATGTCCCTGGGTGAGCGGGTTTAAAATTGCATTATTCTAAACTATGCCAAGAGCCCAAGACATAAGTTTAAAATATGTTTACCCATTGCAAAAATGCCTTGACAACAAAATTTTAACCACATTTTAATTTTTTCCATTTATGGCCAATTCAATATTTGTAATGTTGACTTTAGGACAGAATATATTTAAAGGGAAATTATTGTAAATACTGAGACTGATAAACTTTGACAGAGTCATCACTGGTAGATATCAATTAATTCTATGTAAATTCACAAAGGTGCATGGGCAATATTCTGGAATTACTTGAAGGAACACTTTAATTTGTAGTATAATGCAACTCCACTTGGTGGCAGTAAAAGACCTGACTGAATATGTTTCCCATTGCGAGGAGAACTCATCTGGTTTTGGGAAGAATCTGACTAAATGACATCCACAAATCCTTATAACTTTGGATTTATTCTGCATTCATGTAACTTCAACCTGAATATATAACTTAATGACTGAATGCAATGCAATTATATTCCCATTGTCTGCTGTCATTAGCACCAAATATTGCATGGTGTCTTTTCTCAGACAAGAACAACCCTAAAAATGAATGACAAAATGTGGTATCAGTTTATGGTTTTTGTTATGATTAGGTTAAATGAAAGTGACAGTTCCCTATAGCTTTGCTCAGGGAGCAGACTGGAAAGTTCACATGTAAACTGTGGTGAATTTAACAACAGAGTTCAAGACAAGAATAAACAACAAACTGTAACCTCACAGTATATAGAGTACTACACACCAGGGATTATTTTATTTTGCATCATGTCATTGGCTCCTTAACAGAGAAGAGTAAGTGAAATCCCACAGACCATATACAGAACCAAGAAAAATCTATCTACAAAATGTACCTCACTGCAACTAACAGGTTTGCTGAGACGGGAGAGAAATAATCCACTGCCCACAGTGAAACACGCTTTGTCTTTCATATGGTATGCTAAGCTTTTGCCTGGCTAGCTGAGAACATCCAATCATGCCGCAACCAACAAAGTAACGGTGTCCTGAAAAGGCCCCGAGTCAATGTCAGCTTTTGGAGGCTTTGCCTGCCGATGAAGAATCTTGGAAATCATTAGTTTCGTCGCAGCCATGAAATGCAAGAGACGCCAGTGAGGAAATGGTGTGATGACTTATGACATGCGGTGACACTAAGAGTGACCGTGTATTTTAATAACGCACGGGGAGGGCTTTGATCTGTCTGTACATAAGATTCAGATTCAGGGGTGACATCCCTCTAGGAGACTTCGCTGAAGGCATATCACACTGTGGATGTGATGTGCATTTGACACAGCTGTCCATATGAATGAGAGGAATGCCAGAGGCAAATGCCATGACAAAACACTATAATTGTGCTATGGCAGGTCATTTCTATTTCCCATCATGCATTTAATAACTATTATTACTATTATTATTTGTTAACTTACAGTCAAAGTGCTTCACTGTAAGAATATAACAGAAACGGCAAAATATAAAAAGGATAAAGGTCTGGACAAACTAAAACATAACAGCATCTAACAATAATACGTGTTATTACCGAAAATTAAAACCAATTCTCAAAAGTGACGCAGAAGTGTCTGTCTATTTTTCAGCATTTACCACAGTTCCACAGTCTTGGGGCCCATGCATCAGCAGATGTCTCACCCTTATAAATTGTTTGGACATACACCAGAACACAATTTTTCAATAACCTCAGAGAGACTTAGAGAGGTTTATAGAGGGTCAGTAGTTCCACAAGATATTATATTCTGTGGGTAAGCCTATTAATGCCTTAACCCTTTAGCCCTTAAAGGTGTATGGTCACAATATGTGATTTGAATGCTCTTAACTGAACATTTTAATGCTGATGTAACAATCACCACTGGTAATCGAAAGCAATGAAGTTCTAGAATACTGACTTTTAAAAAAAACATTCCAAAAAACCTACTCTTCAAAGGATGAAAGATATTTCAAATTCAAAAGCATTTAAAATTCAAGTCTAGTCATAATTAGGGTAGGGAAACCAGGATAAGAGTCATGTTCCTTTTTTTTTGTTCTGGTTAAAACTGGCTTCATCATTCTGAGCTTTGCTGCCGCCAAGAGAGGCTGGACATTAATATTACAGAAAAAAGGCATTACATTCCATCATGAAGGACAGATCCACCAATAGCTCTTTTCAATATGTAAATCTAAAAAGCAAGTTGTTTAACTTTACTAAGACATCCCTGCTTTCCTTTATCAATGGAACCAATTAGCACTTGTCCTTATTGATTGGGAAAGAAACTTTTAAAAATGCAAACACGTTTCCATTAATGTTAACCACTGTGGCACTTGAGAAAGCACGAGGAAGGAAATATAACATAACTTGCATTTAAATGTTGAGGGGAAATATCGACTGAATCTAGCATGGGAGAGTGTTGTTGTTTAGCTTCCACTCTCTTCCCATTTCTTCTGCTGCTTCCTGGTCATGTGACCAGGATGCAGTACTCAGAGATTTATGGGAAAGTAGATCCTCCCCCTGACTTGCCCCACAAAAGTGCATTAATATTTCAGTTGCATTTAGCATGCGGATCCTTTTGCCTGAAGGACAAGGCCGACCACATTAAACATTGTAAAAATAAGACCAATAAAATGTATTTTATTACGAGTGCTCCCTGACTCAGCTGGGCTTAATTGTTTTAGCCTCTTTGAACAATGGCTTGCACTGCCCACTCATTGCGGCCATTAATGTGCCAGTTGGGTTGTCTAGGTTGGTTTTTGTGCTCTGGCTGAAAATATGGCCTACGTAGCCAAACTGAAGTTGCAGTTCTTGCATTCGACTGCGGGAGAAGATTACATGGCCCTGTTTTTTTCATTAGTCATCCTTTCTGTAGATCAGTGAAGTTGCGTCTTTGCATTTTGAAAATTCAAAGACCACCATGAGTATTTTTTAATTGGAAATGCAGATAATGTCACCAGAGTACCAAAACTGATGCTTTTTAAAGCACCACTTAAGTGATCATCTGTGATAATTATCAATAGATGATCCGTGTAAATGCTATGATCAGTGTAGTATTGTTTTTGCTCAGTGTTTTTTTTTTTTTTTTTGCTCACTGTGATTGAACACAAAACACCAAAATTGAAGACCTGGGTGCTAAAAGTACTGAAGTCACATTTTTAGACGAGTTGAGCATAGAAACATGTTGTATTTGTTTAGCTAAGTCCACCCTATTAATATTGTTAACAGAAAAGGTGCCTAAGTCTCTTTTCTCCACTATGGAAACAACAGGTGTTGTATTCTGGTACACAAGAAGTATTCGGATTAGATTTTCTCAAGATAGACATTTTGTGACTTCGGTACTTTTAGCACCAGGGTCCTCAATTCCTGATTGTAATTGGTCAGGGAAATAATTTTTTTCCTGACCACAAAACACAGTCCTTGTGATTACATTGCACAGGCGGTTGTTAGTCACCCCAGCTGAAAATCATTTTGGTTAGGAAATAGGAATCATAGAGAATACATTTCAGTAGTCAATGTCACATCAGTTCCCATTGAGCACTACTGAAAACCACAGAAGCCAATGTAATCTCTGGTCAAGATGACTGAGAGAACCATGCATTTTCATCCATGCGTTTTAATCCATCCTAATACTATGAAAATATATTGTGAAACAACGGCGTCCGACGTAAGTTTTTCATCAAAATCCTGACAAGAAAATACATATATTCACATCTAAAGATATCAGTAGGCTCTTCCACATGGTAACAGTGATTCACACTTTTTAGCAATAAATGAGGTTTGCTGTGGAGAGCAAACTGGAGATCAGAATTCCGAAGAGATCACATATTGGGCAATACGACATACCTTCAAAGCATAAGTATCGGTTGGGCTACAGCTGAAATATCCCAAAGGAAATAATAGCAAATGTAACTCAAACTCCATTGTTGTTCTGGCGAGCATTATATGAATATGTGAATGAGCAGCCAGCATATGGCTTGGGGCCATGAGTTTCTTTCCTCTGCCTGATGGCTGAAGCTAAATTGGGCTGGGATTAATACGACTGTAACTGAATAGGGGAAAATATGGGAACGGCAGGTTGCTTCTGAAAGTGGTGCTGATTTAGCAGCTGGGGGCAGCCTTTACCTTTGGAGCAAGAAAAAATATGAATGCCTCGGCACTGTGATGGGGACACTGAGCCAGAGAGGATGCCATGTTTCGGTCCTGACTCAAGACAGCGGTCATTAAAGATTGTGGAAAAGAGGGAGTTCCAATTTGCCTCGCTCAATACAGGCTAACCATCGGGCTAGTTCATCTAACCATCTCTTAGTATTACTGACAAAGAGCACTCTTCGCAAATAAATCACTGCACCTCCCCTCTATGGCGAGTGTTCCGGTATAATACATGAGTGTTATCCATGCTAACCATTAGTATTGGTCGAGGTGAGGCCACAAGCCCATACTGTAAAGGCACTGTATATTAGGAACAGGAGGAGTTACGACAATGTATGCTAATTGTTAGCAATGTATGCTAATTATGCTAATTGCTAATTGTATGCTAAATGTAGGTCTTATCTTCCATAGATTGTATAATCTATGATCACGTCACAATAGTGTGCACCTTGGCTAACGTATATTCCTTTTTAATGGTTGGTACCCCAATTGCAGTTTAAAATCTTTACTCAGGACACTAACATGAAAACAATAAATATGAGGTTAAAGTGCAGACTGTCAGCTTACATCCATATCCTGTGATCTGTGTATGAATTACAGCCCTTTTTATACACAGTCCCCCCGTTTTAGGGGACAGAAAGTAATTGGATGAATTAACATAATCTTGAATAATATTTAGTCGTCATATTTAGTACTTTGGTTACAAATCCTTTGCATTTCATGACTGTCTGATGTGTGCGACCCCTACACACTACGAAACGCTGGGTATCTTCCTTAGTGATACTCTGCCAGGCCTATACTGCAGCCATCCTCAGTTTCTGTGAGGTCTTATCTTCCAACCTACCTTCAGCAAGTGAAATGCATGTTCAGTTGGAATCAGGATGGGTTATTATTGACTTAGCCAGTCAAGAAAATTCCACTTTTTGACCATGAAAAACTCCTTGGTTGCTTTAGCAGTGTGTTTGGGGTCATTGTGCTGCTGCAAACTGAAGTGTTGTCCAATGAGTTTTGAAGCATTTGGTTGGATCTGAGCCGACAAAATGGTTCTGTACACTTCCGAATTCATCCTGCTGCTGCCATCAGCAGTCACATCATCAGTAAAGACAAGTGAGCCAGTTCGAGTGGCAACCATGCATGTCCAAGCCATAGCACTACCTCCAACGTGTTACAAAGGTGAGGGCTGGGCGGGAGGGTGCGTTGGACCATGGGAAGTTCCTTTCTTTCTCCACACTTTTCACTTTCCATCGCTTTGGTACAGTTTAATACTTGTCATAATAGTTTGTTCCAGAACTCTACAGTTTTTTCTGCACTTTTCAGCAAACTCTAACCTGGCTGTCCTGTCCTCGAGGCTTGCCAGTGGTTTGCATCTTGCTGTGAACCCTCTGAGGATATGCTGGTGCAGTATTCTCTTTATTTTAGTCTTTGACACATCTATGCCTACATCCTGGAGAGTGTTCTTGATCTGTTTGGCAGTTGAAAAGGGGTTTTTCTTCACATTTGAAAGTATTCCTGTCATCCACTACAGTTGTCTTCCATAGTCTACCAGGTTCTTTGCTATTGCTGAGCTCAGCAGTGCATTCTTGCTTCTTAACAATGTACCAAACATTCGATATTGACAAACCCAATGTTTTGGCTATGTCTGGTCGATTTATTCATATTTCTCCACCACATAATGGGCCTAATTCATTTGTCCATTTTTTTTTTTGCAAAAGGTACTTATTCGTACCAAAATAGAACATTATTGTATACTTTCAGGGTACATTTTGGATTTTTCTTTCTTAAAAAACAAAAATGTACCTCCACTGTACTATTATTTCTGAGAGTACAGGCATTCACATTTCTTTGGTCCTCATGTTGAGAGACAACAGCAGCAGACTGAAAAATGCAAATTCCACACCTAGAATCAACTCTAGACCTTTAGTTAGTTTTCTCGTGCAGGAACTAATGATGCAAAGACACACAACTGGCCAAGAAACAGCTGAGCAGCCAACTGACCAATTACTTTTGGTCTCCGAAACGGGGAGAAATATATAAAAAGGGCTGCATTTCCTACACCTGATATGGATGTAAATACCTGCAAATTAAAGCTGACAGTGCACTTTAACCTCAAGTTTCATTGTTTCATTTCAAATCCATTGTGCTGGAATACAGAGCCAAAACAACAAAAAAAATTTAATTGTCCAAATACTTACAGTAATTAATTCTGATGATGTTTCAAAACAATATAAAGGACATTCTAAGTGGTCCTGTGCAAAGTAATGTATCTGCATTGTCCTTTGAGTGATTTGAATGTCACTTGGAGCCAGTGATATGTGAAAACGAGATGTGTCACAGTATGACATCATCACTATTAATCAGACAGCTTATGTCAACATTGTTGCCCAACATTGTGGACAGCATGATGAAAGACCAAAAGGCAATGTTCTCACAGTGTTTCTGTGATGTTGTGACCATGTTATGAGAGCGGCACGGGTCTCATGATCCCCCAGCGCACGTGTTGGAGAGTGTTGACATGAGGGCTTCCCCTGCAGTCTGATTTAAGAAACCCTGTTCAATTATTTGAAGTAAATCTATTGAAAAATGAAAAATCTGTTATATAATTTTCATAATCATCACTCATGTTTAGAATTTGATCAATATAATTGTTTTTTTCATTTCACATTCAAACAGTTTATAGTATTGTTACATTATATTTTGTAATACAAAGCACAAAGTTACATGTGTACCACACAAGTAAATGTATAATTAAAAAGTCCTTTTTAAAAAAAAAAAAACTCAAATCTTTGGTCTTTTTGGAAAAAAAACATCGGAATGATGCAAGTGCGATGAGCTCTGCGGAGGTTGTCGACTTGTGAAGCGGGCTAGGAACATCACCACCCAGATGCCTGCTGCGCTGCATTGTCTGTGTCTGTCAGCATGGGTGGAGGGTTACAGGCCACTGGAGCTCCGGCAGGCACTTGCGCATTTCAAAGAGACAGCACAAGAAGAAAAGCCACATACTAACCCAAATACGCTGAGCTAAAGCTAAGTTTTAGATACTCACAAGCCCGTGCGTTTTATCTAGAAATACAAAAACGTGATGTTCATGTTGAATTGGACGCTGTGTATTTTTTTTTTTTACTCGTAATTTCAAGAGTTAAAATTTCCATTAATTACATGTTACTTTGATTAAATAATAATGGTTCATTTATATTGTAGCAAGGATGCAAGGGTTTATACAGCTGAACAGCGTCTTGCTTTGGCCCGTTCGCTCTTGGGTTCTGACTGACTGAAGTGTTAGCGGTTTGATCAGTGTGCGCCGCCCACTCTTCCCTCTACCGCTGGCTCCCCTCACCTCGTCTAAAAATAGACCCATGTAGGCTACGTGATGTGCTTTGAAGATTAATTCATAAATTACATCTGAACAATGTGTCGTGCATTTATGTAATGTTACGCACTCTTCACAGTAAGCAATGAATAAGCCTTTAACAGAATGGTCAGCTGAATTGTGTTTCTAAAAAAAAAAGAATAAATGAATAAAAATGAAGTTGTTATGTATTATAGTGTATAATTGATTATTATGTATAAGGTCTGAAAGCTTTGGCCCAATTTATGGTCAGCAGCTCTACAATATGTACAAAAGGACAGTGTCGGCGTGACCATGTGTTAAGATTATACTGTATTACATGAAAAGCCATTTCAAAAGATCATTTCAAGAAACGAGCGTGCAAAAAAATGCAAATATATAAAAAAAAGTTTCAATTGTCAATATTCTGATGGAATTACAGTATTGAAGGATTCTGAATGCTGAAACAGGTTAATCTAAAGTTCAGTGCTATATTATCCTGTTCTTAAGGGCCTTATCTATTTAAAATATGTACATCTCAAAGCAGCAAATATCTGATTATGGCCTTTCATTACGATGCAATGAACTGTGAGAAATGTGTGCCACAGGCTTTGATTGCAGAATAAATGGGACTGTACCATGTGGTGTGAAGCCACTGGGAGCAGTTTATTGTAATGAGAATTCTGGTCTATGTCAGAGGTTTAGTGATTTGCTATCAGCAAAAGCGCCTGACCCCTACGATATGTTTATGTCTTGCTCAGGGAATATAAGAAATGATGTTGACACACTTAGGACTTTGATTTGACATGAGACGTTGATCAACTTATTTAATCAACGTCTTATGTTCCAGACTTATTCTATATTTACTATATGCTTTTGGATTCAACTGACACTCCATCCACTGGAGTACTGTTCCAAGCTATAGGCTGTACATCACAAGTCACCTCAGTCAAAGGAGGTCTTTGTGGTGCATGGACAGGTGGCCTTTGCTTGCTGTCACGAGCGGTCAAAATGGAGGGACATGCAAGTGAACGTCTGTTGCACCGTAGCAACCGCTTGTCCCCACAGACCCCATTTCCCCTTTAAACATGATTGACATTGCCGTGGATTTCTATTTGATCCCTCTGCCAAGCCATTCTCCAGTCCTGCCAGCCACGATTGAACACAGCAACTGAACTCAATTATCTGTCTAGCTGGGAGGAAAGTTTGGAAACAGGAAAAGCATTTGATTAACACAGCCTGGAAACAGGGCTGCAAAGCATTTGAGTCTTCCACCCCCTCAGTAAACATGCAAAATATGAAGAAAGAAACAAATGTGAGGTTTTAACAAACTGTACAAGGCCTGTACAAGCCTAACAGAGGTGGGTTGTGACTTTCTGTATAAACTGCTGTGAAAGAAAGAAGTACAACTGAAGACCCTGGTGCTAAAAGTACTGAAGTCACATTTTTAGACAATTCAAGTTGAGCATAGAAACATGTTGTATTTGTTTAGCTAAGTCCACCCTATAAATATTGTTAACAGAAAAGTGCCTAAGCAATGCATACAAACAGCAAAACTTTTAATGGCTGATTTAATGTATCAATGATATTTTCGGATTTGATTTTCTCAAAATAGACATTTTGTGACTTAAGTACTTTTAGCACCAGGGTCTTCAACTTCTCCTTTTCTTTACCATTCTTTACAAAACGTTCTACACACCTTGATCATATACATACCTGAGACATTACTGTACCCATAAGTGACAACCCAATTTGTGTTAATCATAAATGCTAAAATCACATGACAACACAGCAATGCACCTGCTATGGAATTCTTTTGTTACTGGCTAATCGCGTACACTGCTTGGCTAAAAAAAGAAAGTTGCCGTTGCACCCGTCATGCATAGTGCCCACTGTACAAGCCTCTGGAGGCAGTGTTATGATCTGGGGTTGCTTCAATTGGTCAGGTCTAGGCTCAGCAACGTTATGCAGCAATAAAATGAAGTCAGCTGCGTACCTGAATGTACTGAATGACCAGGTTATCCCATCAAAGGGCATATTCCAGGACGACAATGCCAAGATTCATCGGGGCTCAAATTGTGAAAGAGCGGTTCAGGGAGCATGAGGAATCATTTTCACACATGAATTGGCCACCAGAGTCCTGACCTTAACCCCATTGAAAGTCTTTGGGATGTGCTGGAGAAGACTTTACGGAGTGGTTAGACTCTCCCGTCGTCAATACAAGATCTTGGCCAAAAATGAATGCAACTTTGGATGGAAATAAGTGTTGCGACGTTGCATAAGGTTGTCGAAACAATGCCCCGACGAATGCGCGCCGCCGTAATCAAAGCTAAATGCGGTCCAACGAAATATTAGTGTGCAACTTTTTTTTTGGCCAGGCAGTGTAGCTCTATTCAATAGGAGATTTACTGTCTCCTACATCCATCTCACAAAGCACAGAGCACATACTGATAAGTGATAAATTCTTTCCTTTCTGCTTTATCTATCAATACTTATTGTGCCTTACTTCGACAAAGAACATTGGGCAGTCACACTGTCAATACTGTTGAAGAAAAAAAAAGTACATGAAGCATTACTATGCACTAGTTCATCTCCCATTTTTATCATTTTGCGACTATTTTAATCCATGGGCAATACCTATGACCAAGTCATGGCATTATAGTAGGATATAATGACGACAGAATTATAGCAAGATCAAAGATGACTAAAATGTATTGCACAGTAATGCCGTTTATAAGGCAGGGAAACGAATGAGCCGCATGAGAGCTGACGCGGGATTGCGGGAAATGGAAGGTTTGGATTACATGCTTTCCAAACCCTGGGTAGAGTTATATCGATACTGGGGTGAGGTATGACTGGATCGCTGTAATGAGGTCATCTGCAGGGTGTCCTCTGCTTGTGCCAACACGCAACGATGCTCCCTCACTCCAGGGCTGCCAAACATCTGCTGGATATGCCACTATATTAAACCGCTGAATGAGTTTTATCCCCACTCACTCATACATTCACCTCACAGTTAATATACTCTAAGAGTACACAGTGCTTCTTGTTATAATCAGCTATTTAATTACAAAATCTGCCATCTAAAGCAGGAAATGCTTGGGTTAAATATTTCTTGTCAAATACAGTATAACTATTCCTACCTTGTTGTTCTGTACAATATGCAAATTGCCCTTAACCTGAGACTAATGTTTCTTTCTGTAGGCTTGATTGCCAACATCAATCAATTTCCCCAGTATGGATCTGGTGTTGTTGGAAGTAACCACACAAGAATATAATGTTTGATGACAAGAATAAGTATAGTACCGGTACCCAACAAATACTGATTTGAACTGAAAGAATGATAGCTGATAGCAGCCATTTGGTTTCATATGAGGATGTGTTTTTTGTAATTTTTTTTGGACAATATGCGCCATTGCTGGACAAAATGGACAAATGTAAACTAGTCTTTATTTTACAACACGCTGTCAAATCTATCCACAGTGTTACTTATGAATTTAGGACCAATTGCTTGGAAATAAGGGATATATTTTAAAACAGACGCTACTTTTATCATACTTTCAAAATCATACTTTCCCCATTGCCTAACTAAAACTGCTATTTTAAAGAACATATGAAATATACAGCACAGTATATCCAGATTTGTTGCCTGTTTGCAAATATATTTCATGCATATTTTCAGTTCAGATCAAGAACTATAAGCAGTATATTTGTTCATTTCAGGGACCAAGTTGGCAGATTGCTCTATGCTGCTACCCAGCAAACAGTGGAAGTTCTAGGGACGTACCATTTTAGTCCTGTTATGATGTGACGTTCCATAGGGATGTCCTAAAAACATTACTAGAATGTTATTAAAGTCCTAGGAAGGTCACTGTTTGGTTACAATATGACATTTAATTTGAATTTTTCAGGGACGTTCAAGCAATGTCCCTATTCGGCTATGATATGATGTTGTGCTCATAACATTCATGGGACATTTGGGGACGTTCCTGCAACGTCTGTTACTGGTTACAATATAACGTCATGTAATGAATGTCTGGGGGACGTTACTATAACGTCCCAGGAACGTTCTCGTTGATGTCCACGTAGAAAACCCTACAAAAAAACGTCAAAGCGACGTCCTGATGACATTTCGAGACGTTCAGGGGAAGTCCCGGGGACCTAATTTTGTTCACTGTCTGGATATCACCTAAAAATGCACGATATAACATGTTTAAATACAACGTAACAAAATGTAGGTCTGTTTCATTGAATCTGTCGTATATTCGCGAATCCTAGTTCCCCCTGATGTAAAACAAAGGCAGTGATGCATTCTGCTAGCCAAGGCAAATGTCCAGAAGTAGGGAATATACTTCCAAAAGCCCGAGGCAGGAATCAGGAATCACAACTCGTCACGTGATGCAGGAGGCGGAACTAGCGTGCCTAGTAGCCAGTAGCTGCAAAGGCCAGGCAGCTCTCTATAAAAAAAGGGAAAAGAGCACGAATAACGGAACGATACAGGATTTATGGAAATGCGTGCCGTGACAATGCTGAACAAGCGTGGAGGTTATGCATAAATAAAATAAAAACAAAAACAGAAAGTGGTACCGGGTCTCTGGACGGAACGGGAATTCTACAATTGCCTGAACTGGCAACTGAAAATGGCCTGGATGTGGAAGGTAAGTCTTGCCTCTATAATGCCTTTCTCGGAGAATGCTACCAGAAGCAGTAGTTATTACATTGTCGCTGCATTGTTTGCTTTCTACATTATGCCAAAACAATATGAAGGGATAACGGGTCGAGTGATGATGTTGACTCATTGTCTAATTTCACAGTGATCACGCAAACCCCAGCGAGCTGACGCACGAGTCTTATGTCCCCTGCTGTTTTTAGCATACCCTACAGTTGTCCGCTTATCGAGAAACAGCTGCGGAAACAGTGTAAAGGGGAAAAAAATGAATTAGGGCTATTCGGGGCCCCATTGCCTTGGAGTAGTTTCGCATTGTTATAGGCGAGTGTGAATTCTAAACACGATGTTACGAGGATGTGCAATTGTGCCCTACTTTGAACATCATCTAATTAAAGGAATTCATCACTTATTTACTAAACTCACGCATGTGTGTTACGTCTTAGTGACTATAGCCTACTGTATTTGTTGATTTATATACCTAACTATAGATACGTTAACACGACACAATGAGTCATATTTGACATTAGCCTAATTTTAATTTACAATCACATATTGGATGTTATAATTAAGTAGACGTTTGTTTATTTTACTGTCTTTGGATGGGTGCTACATATGCACTGCATTTTTTCACGAACAATCCACAAGTCTTTTCATTCAAGTTCAGCTCCAAACTTCCTGAACCCAGGCTGATACTAACTGTGCTGAATATGCCAATATAAGTTATATGTAGGCAACTTTGAACCCAACTGCCCACCATTCCTTCTCTTTTACAATAATGATCTGTTCTAGTTTTACATCATAATGTTCATAATAAAGTTCAAAGGAAAATAAAAGGAAAATTGTTTTGTATGTACAACTCTAAACTCTAAAGTATGACAATAAAATATTTTGTTGTGTACATTTAATGGGATATTGGTGTCATCCCCAAAATAATGCTGATCGCAGTTGTAGTCCTGTCCAGTTTCTACAGCAGTGTCAGTGTATTAATGTGAGTGTGGCTTAAACACAGGCAGCCAGTTGTTACTTTTTTCAGTCTACAGTTTTCCAGCTCAGCTGTGCATCGGAGGACTGCACCTCCCAGTGAACATTATTGTGTTGAAAAGACGGTGAAACGCCGTCTCGCGTCTAGGTGAAATACCGGCTAAATTTGGTTGAAAAGTGAAAGTTTTTTCGGCTAGGATGTAGCCAGGCTATATCCAGGTAAAACCTTGGCTAAATTAGGGCTAAATTGACACGTTCATTTCAAAACATGTGAAAACGCCTCTCAATCTGAGATTTCCACCCGTCTAGATTTTTGCTCACTGGGTTATAACACAGGTAGTGCAGGCAGACTGAAGATGCCCATGAACCAGGGGAGTCAGTAGATTCTCTACCAACTGAAATTCTCCCTCACTGGGTGCTGCCACAGCCAGTTATGTGCTGTCCCACAATGCAGTGTGTCGAAGTGCTTGGAACGTTTCAGGATACAATTTCAGACTGTTGGGCGAATCACTGCACCAACGGGAGCACCTCTTGAGCGGGCCTCTTGAGATGTATCTTTTTTGTCTTTGAGATGTTTTTTGTCCATATTCACCTGTAAGTTTCAGGTGGATCTTTATTGATTTCCCTGTCTTGGGGGTTTTCAGTGCTGAGGGAATATTGGCATTGGCAGACAAAGGTATAAAAAAGCTCAGAGCTGTAATCCAAGCCATCCGCAATCTGATTGGCTAAAGGAATGCGACATGCATCGCAACAGTACACTCTTCCTCACTGACCTTTCTCTTGAATAAGAGCTTATCATCTCCAAGGACTATAGATGGCATGCATTCCCTGCAGCTGCCACCCCCTGCATTGCTCCACCCTTAATAATGTCCAAGGTATACTAAAGTAAATGTAGTTCACCCTCTTCTTATTTTGGGGAAGCTTTGTAGAACACTGTGCCGTCTAAAAGTGGAGCTAGCCCATTGCCTTTATTTAGAAGATGCAAATATGTGTTTTTGTTTACTGTGGTTGTCCTACCTATTAGCAGGATGTTTCTATAACTAAAGCAAATCTAGGTCTAGGTGTAAACTGAAATATGATACAGCCGACTGCACTGCGGAAATTTATCATCCAACGGCTGCCACGGCTAGTGACACCCCCAAAAGGTGTTATTTGGAATATAAATCAAAACTATCCAAACTGATTTATTTTATTTATTTTGTTTTACCATGACTGGAAGCTGGTAACATCTTCATATCACTTTTATTTCAGCTGATTTATTTATTTAGTTTTTTTTGCTTTGCTTTTCTCTGTCTGTTTTCTTGTGTCATGTGCTTTGGATTCGAGAATAGCATACAATAATATAATTAATACAACACATATTATTATTATTATTATTATTATTATTATTATTATTATTATTATTATTATTATTAGTAGTAGTAGTAGTAGTAGTAGTATTGAACTGCATGTCTACAGCATATGCATCCAAGAATAACAACCATTTTGCATTAAAGGAACAAGAGAATTCCTCCAGAATATTCTGCGGGCCGTCGTGCTCCTAACTGTGAATATAAAGAAAGGAAAGCTTCGATTTGTGTTGATGTTGGTTTATATTTTAATTAGGATTAGTCCATCTGTGAAAAGAAGCATGATGCCGGGATAGGTCCCCTCAGCTGCCTCTGTAAATTGTCCAAAGCAGTGAGGCCCTTATTATTATTGGCAATCATACACCAAGCAAGCCTAGGCCACTTAATGAGAAGGGGCTGGAGAGAGGTCTGGCGGTGCTCTCGATTACAGCGGACACACATGCCTTCAGTCCGCAGGAGGGGAACAGTGGCTAATTGGGAAAGATGAGATGCGCTCCTGTTTTTCCCCACAATCTACTTTTCTAAGCCGGATATGAAATGCAGGATGGTGTTGGAAAGCAGGGGGAAACATCCTGGACATATTGTTGCCACTTGCTCCTGTTTTCAGCCAGCGCTGGAACCGAAGTGTTTGAAACCCTCCGTCTGAATAATTTAACATCGATGTTGTTGCTTTTGAAGCGCTGAAGCAGATTGTGAAGGCAAGAAATATGAGCTGTGTCATTTGAGGAATGCTATAGGGAGTGCTAACTTGGTGAATTGCACTTCTAAAACTTTGACTAAAGCTCAGACCATGAGCGCTCCCTAATTGACGAGTGAAACGCCTCGCAGCCGACAAGTAAGCGCATTAAAGCGAGCGCTCGCGGGAAGCTCGACACCCTGTAATTGGGAAGTATCACCTCTTTTTTTTTTTTTTTTTTTACATCGTCGAAACTTTTTCAGTAAGAAACAAAATCAACTTCCTTTGATGCATTTCAACGGAAATATATTTGCGCACAACCTCAAGTCTATTGGGAAGGCTTGTGTTGCCATAGATTGAATTGGGCGTATTGACTTCGTGTTCTCATTCCATTTGCAGGAGGGCAGTGCGGGGCTCCCGCCTGCCAGACACTTTCATACTGAGTCTAATTTATTCACTGTGTGGCCTTTACAGATAACATTCTTTTTTTATCTGCGAGAGGCTCAAGATAGCGCCCCACAAAAGAGGGGAATACCCGCACGCGCACAGGCGGAATGACAGTGAATGCGGTTACACTCTATTCTGCCCTCATTGTAAGGCAGTTTCTGTATTTGCTGGGGGCCCTTGTACATGAATGATTCAGAGTGACTGGTATTATCTCCCTGGTACCTCTGTCCCTGATGGCCATTGAGCCGTCTTTAGTTTCATTTACTGGGTCATCATTTTTTCATCGTGCTTCTCTTGAGCTTTTAATAATGTATGTACATATGTATATATGTATGTATATATATATACGTACTGTACGTGTGTGTGTATGTATGTGTGTGTATGATCTTTGACTAGTATATAATAATAATAATAATAATAATAATAATGACTACCTTCATGAAATTCATGAGAATAAGAAATTTCATAACTAGAACAGACATTGTTTATGAATTCCCTTATGGAAAAAGAATATACTGCAGTGTATTGTAAATATATAAAAATTATCGTCACAATATATTTAAAATATACTGCAGTATATTACATTTCCATTAGGGTTGACCGTGGAGAAATGCTAATATGGGAGCCCTCTGTATATAAGGACAATCTGTTCTTACTTTTAGGGAATATTGCTGAGCTCCTCTCACACTCATGCCCTGTGAACCCAATCAGTCCTGCTTGATTTAAAATGCATTCACCATTAACTGGTCGAATCTTTTTCCGTTTTATCATAATGCAGATCCTGACTTTAATGTTTGATTTTTAAAAACAATGTTTTACAGTGTTTATTAGGTTCTCTCTGTAGCTCGTTGCACTTTTATGACGGCCATAGCTGCATACTGATGATGCATGCTGATATATTTGGGTTTTTTTTTTCCTCCGGTAGTCTTGTCATAAAAAGAGGTCATAATTTGCATATGCACATAAATGCTGTTGGCCACATTTCTACAAATGGCATCAAAACGGGGTGGAGGGGGCAAGCTCATTGGTACGTGCATGCACAACACATGCAGTCACGTATAAATGGTAACATTTGAGCCTTCGGCGGTCTATAAAAATGAACCAGCCTTCTGTTGGTTTAGGCTGGATTAAAAGGTTGCGGTGTGTCAGATTAAGCACCACCTCATTACACTCTCCAACAAGTCACAAGTTTCTCTATTAAAGGCGAGCGGTTTGGAGACTGCAGTCTACCTGGCAAATGTGCCTCCTGACCTCAATTACACCTGCCATGATTACCGGTCCTTGGGATAGAATAGCCCCTAAGTGGGTGCTTGAAGTTGCAGTGGAATGTTCATGAAATTCAAGCATGAATGTCATTGTTAACGGTACCCTATTAAATTAATAAAATTAGTCCTCCACGTGGTCCCCAAAGAAAGATTTGCACGTGACAGTGTATGATAGCCGTGGGTTTTTGCATTACGTGTCATCACCACAATACAGTGTGGATATGTTGGTTGCTCAGTGAATAGTGAACATTTTCAGGCCCCTTTGGACAGAAATGAAACAGTGTGACAGAGAAGGAACCAAGCATGGCAGCAGTCTGGTTCCTTGTTTCTCCTGACTCATCATCCTATTGAATAAGTCAGGAGAAGAAACCCTTAAAGTGATCCATCCACATCTACTGCATATCTGGCAGCAGAGTGATGGTTTGAGGCTCATTTGATACCTCAGACCCTTGATGACTTACAACCGTGTATCCAACTACTATGTGTTCCATACAGTTCCAGTGTAATTTACAGCTTAATCTAGTACAACCCCCCAATTCCCATAGAGATCAATTAAAATCAAGAGAGGTTATCGTATCGCTTGTAAAAGTACCTGAGAATAAGATATAAAAAGTATTTTGATGTTGTTGGGTCACAGACATCAGGAAGTCAAAGGATATGCAACCAAATATTAAATATGATGACTTTAAGTTTATGTTAATTTGTCCAATTACTTTTTGTCCCCTAAAATGTGGGGGCTATGTATAAAAATGGCTACAATTGCTACAAATTAAAGCAGAAAATCTGCACTTCAACCCCATAGTCACTGCTCCATTTACAATCCAATATGCTGGAGTACAGAGCCAAAACTACAAATATATATATATATATATATATATATATATATACAGTATATACACTACATGGCCAGAAGTATATGGACACCTGCTCATTGAACATCTCATTCCAAAATCATGGACAATAATGTGCAGTTGGTCCCCATTTTCTGCTATAACAGCCTCCACTGTCCTGGGAAGGCAATCCAATAGATGCTGGAACATTGCTGCGTGGATTTGTTTCCATTCAGTCAGAAGAGCATTAGTGAGGTCAGACACTGATATGGGGCTATTAGGCCTGGCTCGCAGTCGGCTATCCAATTGACCCCAATGGTGTTTGATGGGGTTGAGGTCAGGGCTCTGTGCAGGCCAGTCAAGTTCTTCCATACCAATCTCGACAAACCATTTCTGTATGGACCTCTGTTTGTGCATGGGGTCATTATCATTCATCATTCTGAAACAGGAAAGGGCCTTCCCCAAACTGTTGCCACAAAGTTATCTGGGGCGTTATCCTGAGACTCTTTGCTGGGTTCTACCTGACGCTCCGACTCCAGCATACCTGGCACGGCTGAGTCAACCCGATGACTGCTGGCAGTGGCTCTGAGGCTCAGGGAGGATTGTCCTTGGGGGGGGGGGCGGCTTAGCTCTCAGTTTTAGCGGCAGTGACGCGCGGCACTGAGCCCCTTCGCCCTGTCCGCCACGGGTCGGGACGGCCCCGGGTGCGCGCAGCGGCGGTGCGTTTCAGAGCTGGGGGGCCCGCCGGCTGGCGGCGAGCAGCTGTCATTTAGACGCGGGCCCCCGGTAGAGCAGCTCTCTCAGCAGGAAACAGCAGGAGATGCGCCACCTCAGCGGCGGTGGCAGACGTTTCTCTTTGTGCCCTTTCCCTTGATAGAGCGTGCAGTCACCAATGTGGCACGTTCTGAATTAAAGTTCTGAATTAAAAGGAAAGCTACAAGCTCATGAAATTGGTCACATTCCCTCGAATACTGGAGGAAATCTGTCGAATTTAGCAGACCGCCATGAAAGTGTTTATAGGATTTAATGAGGGTTTAGACATTTTGTCCAGTTTGTCTTATTCTTCTCCCTGCGTGAAACCGTCCAGAATCGATTGGCCGGGTCAGCTGCATATTAATCATCACCTGAAAGTGTCATTGGAGTTGCCACTTTGAATCCAGGTTAAGTGTAAACTGAGCAAGCCTGCATGTCCTCTATACCCGCCATTGAACCCGTGCCCCACACACTCTGATATCCATGTAATTGCATTAGCAACGTTGAGCCTGGTGTACTCAAGTATTAATGGCTCCTGTTAGAATGAGTCATCGTCAGTGGCTATTGGGGCTCAAGCCTTGAATGAAATCAAAGCCCTTTTAGAGCTTTTTCTGAGCTCTATAAAACTTTGCAGTGTGTGCTGCGCGGTGGCCACCGGTTGATCGCCTAATTGTGCCTCAAAGTTAAAGGTATCGAGGTTACGATTGAGGTGACGGCGCAGTGATGGAAAAAAATTTTCGGGGAGTTAATGGCGTCTAGCTTTTCTGTCGTTGTCTCAGGGTCACTGAGCGGGGAGCGAAGCGGTGGAATGTACTCCTTACAGACAGGGTGCTGGCATCACTGGGGCCTGCTTGTTTACCGGGTCTGCTTCACCACACCAATTTTCCCCAGGGGGAAATTCTGTTTCATTACCTCCTTGAAAATCCACTTTTCGATTTGAGCTTTTCCTACCTTCCCCATCTGTAGAATATATTGTGTGCTGTTGTCTTATGAATAATGTAGTTATTTTCACCTCAGTGATCAAGATTGTTCGCGGGTTTTCATTTCCTGGGACAAATTTTTATCATTTGCCCATATCCATGTGTGTTATGCAAATCACAGACTCCCCGGGGCTTTAGGGGAATTTGGCTGTTTGCCATAGTCATACACACTGGCTTTGTAGTACAACAATCTGAATTAAAAATATTGCTTTGAAGTTTAAATGAGGGATGTAGATAATGGCTACTTAGGTATTTGGTTAACCCGTTTAAAATGTTAACTAACACCTAGAACAATAGAACTTTTGCAAACAATAACATGCCATCAATATCATCTTCATTTTCCTAATAATCATTATTTGAACATTAGAACTTTTTTTTCCACTGCTTCAAGCATAATTCACTTAGAACACAATATACAGTATAGCTTGTCTATGCAAATACTGAAGTATTTCATCAACAGTTTGACAGTTACAATCTTTTAGTGCTGCAGAATCACTGAATGGAAACAAAGGAAAAGAGTAGAAAATAAAAATGAAATTAGCTTTTTCACTCTGAAGACCTTTTTATTTTCATCTTTTGACAGACATATTCACAAATATTGGATAATTTGATGCCAATAAACATATTTTGGGAGAGTTGGACTCACACATAAGTGGCAGTTTGCATGACTCTGCACAACATCTTGCTTACTGTGGTTCACTTCATGCCTGCTTGTAGTGTTGTGTTCTGTTGGTGTTGACAATTCCAATAACTTACCTCCCTTCCATTGTATGCCCAAAAATAAAACCCCTACCCCTTAAGTCGTACTCATTTACAGCTTTTATTTTTGATGCCTAAAGTGAAATATATTTTTCCTTTTTAAAATATTTACTATTCCTTATTTCTTTAGAATGACCAGTTACCTGTTAATGAGAAATATCCATACCCATCACCCATGTTGGTCGACACCTCTGGTGTAATTCCGAGGTGTTTAATTTGAAGAAGTAAGGCTTACGACAGCACCGAGTGAAGCCCAATGGATTCCACACTGCTGAAATGTGTTGTTTTGAGAAGCATCTGATGGGTGGAATGCTTTGAAACCCCCCGCTACACTTCAGATCAATAAAACCCATGTAATTCCATTTCCAGGGAAACAGACTTTTGCCAAATGCCACTGCGTGTTTATTAATGAAAGACTAATTCCGCTGGATTGGGCTGACGGTTTTTTTTAAATCAAACGCTAGTTTCACACATTCTGTTTGAGTTTCTGTAAGTGAAAGACAGTGTTTCATTGTAGGCAGATGTGACCTGAAGTTTCACAAATTAAATGATGTCATCCTCAAGAAGAATGAATTACATAAAGACCAAGGGGCTGCTGCATCTGTGTAAAGAATTGGGAAATTACCCAGCAAAGGGCAATTCCTGTTTGGACATGGATACTATTTTGTTGTGAAAATGACTGTGTAACTAACACATGGCCTGACATGAGAATCTCAGGCCATAGCTTCCATATATTCCAAACGTTTAATATGAGATACCAGTAGAACATATGATTTCTTATTGGTTAACTGAAAAATGATATGACAAACCGATTGGGAAAACAAAGAGCAATAGGCCTGGTGTAGGCCTGTTAAGAAAACATACATTGTGAAAATACATTGTCTTGGAGAAAATAGTGTAGCAAAGTAATTAAAGTTAATTACAATGTAGAGCTTTAACAGTGTATTTTTATATGGCAGCATTGGATCTATGCACAAACACATCAAAAATAAGCCTCCTCAAGAAATGAGTGATGAGTTCAGCAAAGGTAACATAGCCTGACAGATACCTCATTCTGCCAAATAAGTGGCTAATCTTCAAATGCTTTACTGGATATTGTAACTCTAGTAGTACATTAGCCTGCATTATGATTTAGGCTAATGTACTACTAGTTTTACTGGAAAGCGAGTAGTCCATTAACCTATACATTATGAAAGATATTTTAATAAACATTTAAGGTTTTGCATGTCTTGAATGTATTTCTCTTATGATTTAATTACAAGAAGGAGGGGGGTTTCCAAAAATAATCTGCACACCGTAATCTGACACTGTGTCTCGAAATGGCATTTTTTGGTTTGGTATATCATTGTTAATTCATTTTACATTGGAATGTACACACTTTTCAAACTGTAATAAAATTAAGATATGCTGTATCACTCTTTGGTTTAGAAACAAACGCTTGTCTCAATTTTCTAATTGAATCCATTATTTGGCCAAAGATTATTTTCTCCATTGTTGTTGATTGATTTACATGGAACACTAACCATACACATTTGGAGGTGCATTTAACATGGTTTGACACTGCATAAACCCAATCTCATTAGTATTCATTATTACATTAAAAATTAATTGACTAAGTGGTGCAAGTGACCGAATCCCTTATTCAGCTAAACGGACCTTTCTCACAATGTTGTATTCACGGTTTATGCAAAATCACTGGTTATATAGTTTTAATTTGTCACTGTGGAAATGCTACTGTAATGTTAAAGTCAGACATATCAACAGCAGTAAACCACCATGAGCAGTATTTTCTGAAGATGTGTAGCAGACTGACTGAAACAGTGGAAGTACTGCAGGATATCTTTTAATATTAATTTAAAAGATTCATTTAGGGAGAAGAATTTGTCTCTTTAGTTGCTGTAGTCAGGCACATAGGCCATGGAATGGCTCAATAAACGTGGATAAAGACTCCAGAAGCGAGATTAGTTCATGCTGAGGAAGCAACACTGAAACAGACTGTAGCACTTCGCTACACGCTGTGCTTACGTCTCAAGGTGGACCGTTACTTTTAATTTATGTAAATGCTCCAATGTGCTTGAATCCGTTTATCCTCTCCTCGTCCTCGAGGGATGAATTTCCCTCTTATTTTACATAATAAACATACGAGTATTTAAGGTATCTTCGGAGATAACTCGCAGGGGCGCTCTCCTGATGTTGCGTTTGTTGCGTTTGTTCTCACTGGTCTGGGAATATTGTGAGCCCCGTCTGAGCGCTATCTCATATTAATCAGGTGAATGCACTTTTCTCCTAACAAAGTTTCTCCTGTGTTGTAAATCGTTCTGGATTAAGGAGTCGGCTCAGTGGACGCAGTGTGCCGTAATGTAACGGGCGGGGAAATAAATGCTGTGTGACAGTGATGATGTAATCTGATTGCAACGGTGCCCATGGTCTAAAAGTGGATGACTTAAGAAAACCAAAACGTAATTGCTGGAGTTAAAGCTCAGAGTGCTGTATGGATAATGTCCCTGCTGGCACCGCTATTGGAGAGTGCCACCGAGCAAGAGGCCCAAAGCTCCGGTTCTTACAGTGGCACCTCCTCTTACTTGGCTCTCCTGCAGGAGGAAACGAGGGGGAAGGAGTCCAGCCCAGGAAGCTGGCTCGCACATGCATCCGGAAAGGGTTGATTTAGCAGCCTCACCCGAAACAGATTTCCTGTTTGCGGGTGCTCGGAGCGAGAAGTGGCAGGTTCCCAAGTGTTCCTTTCATAGATACCTGTCCCGAAAAAACCCTTTCTCCCATGGCTGCCCTCCATCTGTGCACAACTAGGGTCTTCATTGCTCCTTCCTTGTCTGGACTGTTCCCTCGACAATCAGTCTCCAAAAATTTGTCTCCAGGAAGTCAAGGTATGACCCTCTGTTTTGAACAAATAATGTTTAGGGAGGCCGTCGATTTTATTGAAGGTGTTACGTCACATTGTTTGATTGTACGCATTAATGGACACAGTCAGGGTATGATGTTGTGAAGGGTTGCGATCTCTCTAGAGAGTGAGTTTCCTTCAAACTGACTTGCAAGCACAAGCAGATTCACCTTAAGTTCCGTTAAGAGGAGGAGCGGATGAGCGCGTCGCCCCGGGAAGCCGAGTTCTGAGGGGAACCCTGGGCGGTGAGCGGCGCAATCTGGTTTCGGCCAGTAGTTCCCGGGAGACGTACGAGGGAAAGGGCCGAGTGCTTTGCGGTTGCGTCACCTCAAGCCCTCCTCAGCTCTGTGGGTCTCTCTGGATTACAAGACTAGCTTCTCTCCCCCTGCCAAGCCCTGCGCCCGCCAAAGGACTAGAGGCATGGCGCTATAAGCACTGCAGCCACCTCCGCTATGCGGACAGTGTCAGAGGCTGCTTGCGTCTGACTCAGCAAGTGTTGTTCCGCTCTGGTCGCCTTCCTGGCGTCTCTCATTTTTAACTGAAGAAACCCACGGGGCCCCGCTGTCTGGATTGACATTAAACCAGTGGAATTTATTGTGCAAGAGGCCAGCGCAGCTTAATTCTCTACTCAGCAAATTTTACGGGGGGGGGGGGGGGGGGTACTTCTGCTAAGGGCTTTGACCCACTGCCCTTGCCTGATGTGCAGTACACTAAAACATCTTTTTGCCTGCCAAGCTATAGACCAAGATCCCCAGCTAGGGTAACTGGTTGTACCCTTGTTATGGCTTTAGAGGTTGTTAGAGTAGCAGACGTCCACGTGGTTATTTATTCTACTGAACTCTGCTACAAAAAAACAGCTGGTTTGACCGATCCACGTTACCTAACATTGATAAGTTCTTAACTCAGAAGAGAAGTTGAAGAGAAAAAGTGGGTTTTTGGGCGATGGAAATCAGTCAGGTAGTCAGAAATGACGCTTGGCAGAATAACGATAGCCACTAAGAGGAGGTACAGAAGTGGTTTTTGTGTTGGGATTTTACCAGCGGCCTTTGTCCTCATTGAGGGCCTCTGTGGCCTGGACAGATGGTGAGTTGAAGGGAGTCATTTCCATTGCAAAGTGTCCCAGATTTCGGCATTGCTTTAAAAAGCACTGATTAAATCAACACGCAAAGTTGGTCTAATATGGCAGGGGATTTAAGGTCATTCAAAAGAGAAGTCTGGAAACAGACATTAGAGAATGAAAGGACGGCTGTTCACTTCCTGGATGAAACAAAAACAGCTCTGAGACAAATAGCCTGGCAGAGATCATCCCAGAACAGGTAGAAGAGATTTTTAAAAGCAGCTTGTCAGGCTTCAAACTGTAAGCAGATGGTATTTTTATATGCTCTGTATATGGTGTTAGTTCAGTTACAGTATTTAACCGTATTTTTTTTTACAGAAAATAACCTTCAGGGTTTTCCTTTAGAGTGAAGGACAAAAGGCTTTTCCATTTCATTGGCAGTTGTGCACTGTTACTAATGAAGCCAAACAGTAAACCGAGAGGCCTGAAGCCTCTGTGAATTTTAAAAGCAAGTTTTTATAATTGTTGTTATTCCCTATATGATTTTTGACATGTTTCTTTTGACTGAGGCCGATATGGACATGTATCATTGGTCAGCCCGCTGCTTAAAAGGCATCCAGCACTTTGCATGAGAAAAAAAACCCTGGGAAGGTTTTTGTTTGGACGCTGGCTTGCTTCTGTGTCAGACAGAAGTCAATTTAAATTTCCAAGGAGGCGTCCATTTTAAATAATCATTGAATAAACACACAGTCTCTCACAGTTTTTTTCTATTTCCTATCGGCACGTGAGCTGCGTAAACAGTGTCATTACTTGCAAGAAGCGGCCCCTAATTATTTATGAAAAAACTGTGGAAAGTTTTAAATTTGCTCTCCCGAGCACATCACGGCTCAGTGTGCCACTTCACATTGTGTTGTCAGTCCTCTGATCTACCTTTTAGAACACCCTGCAAGCGAATCGCATTCGAGCCTCACGATCCAGCTCTGATCATTTTCAGCTTCAGAGAACTGAAAGTTAATACTCATCTCACCGCGCAGAACCTGCGTGTGATGCATCTAGGATCGTGCCTGTTTTTTTTATTACAGGATTAGTGCAGCACATTTGAAACTGTAGGTACCTCAAATAAATGAAGTGCGCCACAGTTTTAGGCAAGCCATGCCATTTTCTATAAATAATTCAACAGAACATGATAATAAGTGGAATTATTTATTTGGGTCTTTGAATGATGACTTATTCTTTTTGTTTTACTTTCATATCATTGGATCAGAGGAAATGTACACAGTTACATATAGTACTTAGATAAATTTATTGTAGGACATGGCATGGCTTTTGAATGTACTAAAAGAGATGGCATCACTATGCTGTTCATTGATGATGACAAGCCTTCAAATTATTACGATAAATGTTTTCTTTGTCATGTCACCCAATTTGAGCCGTCTCTTTTCGTACCAAACAGAGGGGTGGTCATATGGGGAGGGGGAATGGAAGGAAGTGGCACCCCACTTTCCTAGGTACCTCCGGGATGGTGGAGATCTCTCTGAGAGACAGCATCCATTGCAGGCCTTCAGAAAGAAGCCCCATCGAGCCACACAAGAAAGATGTAGGCTGTGTTTTTTTTTTTTGGCGCATTCTTAGATCTGCCACCCAAGAAACATGACCGAATCTCTTCAACGAACCCCAGCACAAAACAAGGTATTCTCAGTTCACTTCAAACTATGAGGTGAGTGGGGAACTGTGCCTGGAGCACGAGGCAGAAACAGAATGGCAAAACATTTTCTAATAAGGTTGTATAGAAGAGAACAGTGTCAGGGAATGATAATGTCGTCTCAATGTAGGCAATGAAATGAAAGGGAATAACATAGCCGACAGAAAAATGTACTGTGTTGCAAAAGCCTGTGACTGTGATTATGATATATTACACACATAAAATTTGATTTGTGCAATGATTCTATTGAATGTCTTTATTTGATATGTTTGTTTGTGTGTTGTGGGTCTGCCCCACTGTCTATGTCTTTTTTGTTGTTGCTGGTGGCTACAACTGAAGTTCCCTAATGGGAAAATAAAAGTTATTTTTCTATTGTTTAATAATAAATATAATAACAAATTCTGTATAATAATACATTCTGTTTGCCAGTCTTGCCTTGAGTGCAATTGTGTAACTAGTTGTACCCTTGCAATTTCAAATAGCGATTTCCACTGCTGAGGGTTATGGGTAATTTAAAGGGGATGTGAAGCATGCAGTAATGTGGCTCTGGTTTGTTTGGTTTTAACCCCAGATAAACTGAAGGTAGCTTTTAATGCACTAGGACACAGCCATCTTGGAACGAGCTAGGTTGTGGCTTCACTCGGGTGGTTTGTGAAAATTAATAAGTATTGTTCTGTAATACTCATTTGAGAATCCCCGGGCGATACAAATGTTTTTTTTGTTTTTGTTTTGTTTTTCCTCACAATTCATCATTGAGCTCATTGAAAGCAATAGGTATACATTGAGCAGCTGAGACACACCACCCGAGTGACATATCTAAGGTGAAACGCAAACAAACCAGAGTGCTTCACGTCCACTTAACTCACTGATAGGCCCCTTAATGGAAGGGACGTTCCTATCGCATGCATCTGGTTTAGGTAACTCGGGATCAATTGAAAGTATTTGGCTTGATAGTTCAGCTCATGTTAACTGGTTAAGTTTGCTTCAAGGTGCTGGCTTCAGATTAGTGCGATCAAGCCAACTGAATCCGAGCTCGTCAGCTCATGCTGAATGCAAATGCAGGTGAAATATTTAAAGCTGGATATTCGCTACTCTAATTTTGTTGCTTGTACTATATCTCTGTGATCCTTTTAAAAACCAGGATGACATGTAGTCTGACAGCCTCTAAAACGTCCTGATAATTGCCTATGATTATACCTCCCAGTGCATCAACCTCCCAAAAAAAATAAAATAAAAATCCAAACACATTTTCTAAAAAGTATCTACACATTTCTTTCCCCGTGCTTGTCTTTAAAAGCTCAGATAGAACTCATTCCCTTAGGGCGAAGTAATTCCAAACATATTCTTTTGATCATTTCCTGACTTTGCAGCTGGGGACAAATATCCGGGAAGCTAAATATTGCCTACGTGGCAGCAGATTTTAATGGGCATCGTCTGGTGCTGCTCCTTGTCTTTGGCTGCCATATAGCAGACTTGCAGTATGTATAGCCTGGCAAGCTTTGTGAAGCTAAAGACATGCCATTGCTGATGTAATGTTCAACAGAACAGATCAGCAAATCTTAAAAACACGGCGATGACTGCTAATCCAAGAATAATATAAAAAGCAGGGCTTTTCATTGTATAAAACTCATGCCTGTGAACATGTAACTATGTTTACAGTTATCCAGCTCGTACTGTTCTATAATGAAGTCAGCGTTGCGTTTCTTTTACACACTAGCAGATTGTACATCTACAGTGTCATATTGTGAATTATTCCTGAAATAGCCGCGTTGTTTGTGCATACACCAGGAACAGCACTATGGTAATATTGCACGATATAGGCTAATGCTCTTATTTTCACCATTCTTTGGCATGTTGAAACATTTGTGGTTGAAAGTGTGGACTGATTTTACAGTGACCACATACGCACAGCACAATGTAACTGTTATTGCTACCAAAGGATGCATTGGAGTAATGTGAACGTATTGAAGTTGAAACCTGCTTAGATAAATAATGTTCTTTCATGCAACTAGCTAGATATTTTGCACTTGTCTGCAGTTGAATAAAAACCCAGGGATCCAAAAAAATGTATTTACAAAGCCAGACACAAAGCTTTTAAAACATAATTGTTCATTACCACTCCATGTAAAAACACAAATTCCCTTCATTTAGACAAGCTTGGAGCACAAATCTAGGTTCACTTTCAGACATCCTGGGATTTTTATTTTTTTAACTCCTTTGAGATAGTTAATTGTGTCTGTGAAGGAAAGATATGTTAAGCACATCAGAGCCTTTGGGTTTCACAGTGGGTTCAGCGTTGCCTACAAACTGTAGGTGACTTTTATACAACCTTCGCACGCATCTCCCACTCACCAATGCACAGTGTGTCTCGCCACTAAAGAGGCCCTTTGATGGATTTCTTCAATTCTCTCTCCGGCGCCTACTGAGATTTTGAGGCTTGAATAAAACCAGTTTCTTTATTTAGGCGGGAAAATTGCCTGAACATTAACTGTGGAATTGCAGTGTTTATGGATGCCCAAGCAATCAAGTGGGACATATCTAAAGAATCAATGGGGCTTACGTTGTACACTAACCAGATGTAATTACACAGTTGTCTTATTTCTGCCGGTAGCAATATCGCTTGCTCTTTTTTTGCCGTCTCGTATTTTCAGTGTAGCTGACTGGTCCAAACATTATACAGTCCTATCAGACGTTACTTATTTGACCCGCGCTCTGCTGACAGCAGTACCCTGCGCTGCCGATGCTGACTCTGCCTTTTCCACATCCACTGCCCGCCGCAAATTGTGCCTTTATGAGGTTGAAATACGGTCGGTTTCTGAAACCGTAGCGCCTTCATATTTACTGATATGGTTAACGACACACATGAACAATCCCGTTCCCGTTATTTGGACAGCTACCCTTTTTTCCTTCTTTGTAGAACGCAGGATCGGCCTTTTTGTTCTTTTTCGCTGTGATTTATGTTTTTTTATGAAGAATGTTGTGGCAGTCCCTGTAGACGCATCTGCTGTACAAACTTGTGTTCGCCAATTGCCGTACATTCTTCACCATCGGCCTTTTCAAAAACATGACGTGAAAGTTGTTTAAGACTGTCCACGGGTGGATTATATCTCCCTTAATGGATTGCAGGGCTTGTTATCTGCTTGCATCTTGGAGAGTGTATTGCGAAAGGACTGTGGGCTAGTTCACCTCTGCAGTGTCACTGCACATCAGTCAGCCAGAGAAAAGTTCTGTCAGAGGCTTTCCTGTATTTACCGGCTTTCTCCTTGGTGTTTGCTTTCATTAGTGCGGTTGTGGTTGATAGATTTGTGGAATATGTTTCCCCACAGCCTTGAGTCATGTGGTCCAAGTTGTTTGCCCTTTAACAGAAAACCTAAGGTAGCTCCACTGTCAGATATGTGAAAGGACTGGAACTGGAAAAAATATAAAACACACCGTTTGTAAAAAAAAAACTTTAAAAAAAAACTCAACTCTTACAATGTAATTATAATGTCAATGCAATATTAATATAAATATTTAATTACACTTATTCTTGCCAGTATATTGCTACTAGGTGGATATCATGCTTATTTTAGACATGAAAAGCAATCACTCAGGCTGCCTGATCAAAGAGTGATCGACTGTGGTAGTGGAAAACGCTTTGGTGTTTGAATTTATTTAGAATTCTCAGTCATGGGGAAAATTATATGTTCAATGTTCACTGATTTCTTTTTACCCGTGAAGGCCTAGTTTGTAAATCAAACTACTTAGCGCAGGTTGAGGAGAGAAGCAATGATTTGACTGGCCCAAAAGAGCTTTTCTCTGGACATGCACAGATTTTTTACTGCTTATTTTAAGCCTGCGGTTTTTTAAATGAATTCCGCTGCACTCCTATAAGTGCCTCTCTTTAAATTAGACAAAATGGAAGTGTGGTGTCCAGGATCGTTTTCTTAATTCAGAAAATGAGAGCAAATCTGAGAATTGTGTTGACATGGTCTTAAAAGACCAGTTTTGTGAAGAAAAATCAAAGTGCTCCTGACGAAATGTGAAGAAACCGTAATTCACATTTCCGCCGCGGCGGGATGCACATATTCACATTTGCCTTTTTTTGTGCTTAACTGCTAAAGAAAAACTACCTGCCCCCGCAAATTAATTAGAGTTCACTGTAGATTCTGCAGCTCTCTGGTCACAGAACAGCAGGACTCCTCTGATGAGATACAGTAGCTGTTACCCAGAGGGCCTTGTGCTCTGAAGCACCCCCCTCTTTAGGCATGTTCCCAGAATTCACTGCTTCAGTGCTAAGCCATCTCAAAATGATATGTGTGCAAAAAAATAACTATTGTAAGAATCTTCTGACAACACCACCAAATTAACATGCCTCAGTGCCGGTTCGGAGATGTGTGTCGTCCACTGGCTCGGAACTGGAAAGCATGGCCCTGAATATTGAAAGGCCGGCGGTTTCCTAGGTAGCGCATACCTGCATAAACGGAGCCGACGCGAGTCTCCAGCCTACGCATTTCAACCCGACCGCCTCTTTTCAGGCCGGGAAGCTCGGGGAAGCGGTGAAAGGAACAAGGTTGTGTCCTTTATCTCGACGAGGCCTCCATTGTTTCGACCTTTATGTACAGAGAGCCTTTTGAAGCTCCCTCAGCCCTTATCCCGGGCTGTCAAAGCGCGCATTCAGGCAAGCGTCCTTCTCGCCGGCGCGGCGGTCCGAGAGAGAGGGCGTCGCCTGACAGCGGGCCGCACTGATTAAAGGTGGCAGGTCCTGGAGGCAGGAAGTGGGAGTCAGAGCGAGATTAAAGATGACGGCTTCAGAAGAAGTGGGTACGGGGAGAAGCGGAGGGCCAATCCTGGGGGGATCCTGCATCGACACGCGCAGAGACCGCCGGTAGGGAGCGAGAAGCAGAGAAACCTCCTGTGTTTGAGGCAGGAGTGGAAAATCCAAGTTCAGAAAAAGGAAAAGTCCTCCCCAGTAGTTTTGTTCCAGTCACCTGGGTTTGCTAATTAGCACAATTCTTCAGCCAGGAGGTAGAAATCTGATGGCTGGGTTCATTGCTGGAGGAAACGCATGGCACAACTTTTACTTTCTGTCCCCTGGTTTTTCCACCTCTGGTTTGAGGCCATGGCTGAGATGTTTCACTCCACGTCCAGAGCCAATGTAGAGCCAGGGATATTGCATCAGAAGGAGACATTGGCCAAACACATTTATGGCGATCAGCTCCAAAGACCAACACAAGCTTAGTTTGTGGGTCCAGGACTAACCTCTGGATTCAGTCTACCTCTGTCCTTTGAATCACAAATAAATACAGGTTATTTTTACTCACAAAATGTCGTTGAGTGAAAGGTTTAGAGAAAATTAAATGACATATTTGCTTATAATTTATATATAGAATTGAAACGTTGATTGAATCCAGGAGTTAAGTGTTTTCCCAGCATCCACCTGCTATGCACAGCATTGAGCTGAATTCACCCAACATTCGTCCTTAACTTTGACTTACAAATAAATGTATGTATTTATGTAACTTTGTTGAGTTAAACCTGATGGTTGAACTCACCCAGTCGTGTTTGTTAAAAAAAAAAGAAATGAGTCGGCGTAAGGAGAATCCCGGGTGTTGTATTGCACGAACAACAATGCACCAATTGAGCCTCTGGGAGAACTGTGAAATGCCCTTCAGGGGTAAGGATTGTGATTGTGTTTTTGAGTAGTGGAGTCACACTTTTATTGTTAGTCTTTATCGAACTTCCATTGCTTTCCATTGGGTCGGCAGTCTTGCAGGTCAGTAAGACATCTTTAAGTGTCCAGATATTGGCTGTTTTTTTCAATGTGTCTGTAAACTGAGTAACTGAGAATGCTGGGAGTTGACCACCTGTAGCTGCTCCGGATATTCCCACAAAATGGCTGCCATGTTATATTTATCAGGTGGAGTTATACTAGTGAAATTAGTCATGTTTCTTTTCTCCTGCACTCAAGTGTTATCATCTCCAGTTAATGAGGAGGAGTCAAAGGCTTTCTAACAGTGTGTTTAATATGTTATATGCATGAATATATTGCCCACGATTCTAAAAATAGTTGACAGTAGTGAGGCAATTGCCGTTAACACCAAAATTAACTTTTAACGCAATATAATTGCTTATAGATAAGTGTGAGACATAGTGAGAGGTGTTAGTATTGTTAAATTATCTCTCTTGCAGGAAAGAAATATAGTCCTTTGCTTCTGCAGTAAGGTTGACCAAATGAGGTCAGCTTTTTTTCCAGAGATAAAACGTTGATATGTGTAGGAATAAGAGTGGAATAATTTCACGCATGCGGCACTCTTGTTTGACATCGTTGGCACACACAGTTTCAAGTCAGACGTTGGAATGTGCTGGTAGGCGGCCATTTGAAAGGATTCTGTGTGAAATTAGCATGTGGCAAGCACAGATCCTGCCTTCTGGAAACAGCAAAGGGCAGAACTCAGTCCAAACGACACTTTACACAATCTCAATTTTCCACGTGACTCCTGTACCTATTGCTGAAACGGACAGTGTTTCTTAAAAATAATTGTAATAATTCTTCAGCTCTGAGAGGATACATGACGATTTGGACACATCAGGGTCATTGCTTCATCATACCCTTCATTGATTTTTATCTGAGTGTATAACATGGCACCTCACTCTTCTTTACTTCCAAGGTTCAATCTGTTGGAGTTTGTTAACCACACATTAACCTGACAGTCCTTCCATTTATCCTGCCAGCAGTTGTTAATTAAAATATAAAAAGGTTGATCATTTGCTAAGTGCGAAGTCTTCGAGGCAGAGCACCATCGTGTGATGTATCACTGCAGTGTAATTTCTGAAATGTACTGCTCCCTAATCACAATCAATTTGACATTAACAGCGTGGGCTTTGCGACGCCCCCAAAGGGCCAAGTCTCTGACACTACGCTGGAATCAATAAACTATGTCCTCAACTTTGACTTGCAAATTAAATGCAAGTGTTGGTGTTGGTTTTTAACACAGGAGCATAAAGTGTTGCATCACGTGAATCAACTTTCCAAAGAAAATTTGCATATTCTTTGCCAATAAGAAAATTCTGTTTTATATAAAAGATGACAGTGTCTTCGAAATTCGAATAAAGCTGTTCAATGTAGTATAGTTTCAGTTGTCAGTAGTTATTACTTAATTTAAAAAAAGATTCTTCAGAAATACTACATCTAAATCAAGGTTATGTTTACAGTATTGATATGGTAAAGGTAAGCAATGCATTCAGAGGATTGAGTTAGCATTGAGTCACCGTAGGTCAGAGGGAGAAATGGATTATGGTTAAATCACAAGCCGTCTGGATGCATGTGACTTTATGAAAAGGAACGCTATTATCAGCAATTTACTGTCCTTACCAAACTTTGATTACAGCAAGGTTTCCAAGGTTACAGTGATCCAGAGATGCTGGTTATTATATTTCAGCAGTCCAATGACTTTTATTCTGAAACCTAATATTAACGATACTACCTTGGGGCCTTAGTCATTTGGCTTTGTCTGAAAATGAAAATAATTAATATTAAACTTATAGAATTCATTTATTTCAGTAGCTTATAAATAAATAAATGTACACTTCAAGCATGCACACCTTTCTCTTCAAGGAAAGAAATATGTAGCCTATATGTATTATTATATATTCTCTTTCTTTACTTTCTGTGGTATATATACTGTATATACGCGGTGAAATGCGAAAGTACGGGGACATTGTCTTGGCTCTGTACTCCAGCACTTTGCATCCCCACACTTTGCATGAAATAAAACATTGACTACGAGGTTAAGGTCAGGTGCAGACCGTCGGCTTTAATTTGAAGGTAGTTACATAATGGTAATGACAATAAACTTTATTTGTATAGCACCTTTTATACAGAGCTCAAAGTGCTTTACATGTGCAGTGAAATAAAAATAAAAAAGTATAAGTAAGGTGGCATGTGAAAATAAAAATACATAAAATAGATATCGACATGCTCATCGTGAGCCGCAACGTCGGCGGTTTGATTCCGACCGCACGACCTTTGTCACGTCTCTCCTTTCTCTTGCTCCCCATACTTCCTGTCTGTCAACACTGTGCTATCCAATAAAGCTGAATAAGCCCTAAAAAAAAAAGTGCAGAAAAAAAACAAAAATAAGCACAGTAAAAATGGGAAAATAAAATTTAAAAATACTTATAAAACAATGATTAAATAAGAACACAATTATTTTAAGGCCAAAGTAAATAGGGAAGTTTTCGGTTGGCTTTAAAATCCAAATCGGGTGATCAGGAATTACAGCCCTTGTTTTATATATATATGCCACTAAAGGAAGAGGTTTATAGCAGACCGTAAACCCTATGGAATTTTCCCATTGTTTTTCAACCCATTTCGTGATCCCAGCCAGGTAGTCATGGAATCAAAGTGCTTATTATGACTCCTAAAGACTCAAATGACAGAAAACTGAGCCAGTTTCCCCTTTATCTGAGTGAATGAAGCATTGAAGTCACTCATAATAAGGGCGTCTGATTTATTTATGATTCATTCTTCTTTTTTCAAACTATATTTAAAGGACAGTAACAATTTTTTAGTTGCCTTGACATTGGTTTCAGGGGTAAGACCTTTACAAGTTATTAACAGGCAGAAGACCCTCCGGATGGCGCACATAATGAGTTGCTAGTTGCTACAGGACTATGTCCGTAAGTTACTTTGAATAATAAGCAGTAAATAGTCATTTGAATTACGACTAAAATAGAAAACCGTATCTACCTTGGTATGGTTTCATTGAATTGCTTTGGAGAAAATTGTGTTCTGTCATTTATTTTGGGAAACTGAAGCAATTGCAATATTAGCACAAGACGAACAGAAAGAGTATCTGCTAAGTGCTTGAATCCTGACTTAATTAAAATTGGATTTTTAGCTGCTTACTGGACCGTGGTGGTAGAAATAATGTGCTAAGAAGGCAATGTTTTTGCAATGCAAATGCAATTTCCTACATTATGTAGCCTGGAAGATATCTGAGAACAGTTAAAGTGTTATGATTTTTTATTTATTTCATTTCTATTATCTAATTTATTTCATTTTTATTTTATATCTATTATATTCATTTCTATTATCTATTATAGCTTATTTGTTGAATTCCTCTTTCTGCACCATGTGCTTTCAAACTGAACATGGTACGGTGGGATACCTCTGGATGACACCTGCACAGGGCCTGGTTAGTTTCACTGATCATTATAACAGTATAAGAGTATGAGATGAGCCTTCCAGACAGTATAAAGATCACCAGACTGTAAGTTTTCATTTCCTTACTTCTTTGATTCAGGTGAAATATATCCAACTGTTTTAAAACACAGTCTAAAGTTTTTTAAAGTTTTTTTAAATATCAAAGAATAGGGATCCAGCCTCCTTGAACATACTTTTAGAGAAATACTCCTGAGTATTTAATTGCAAGAAAATCCCTCTTTGGAATTTGGAAAAAAAAAAAAAAAAAAGAATCTGTTGAATAATTCACTTTATGCAACAAAGAAATACCTTGGCCTGCTTTGTGGCTTCAAAGCTGCACCTGGAATACTCTACACCTAAAATAAACCAGAGCGGGCTAAAGCTGTACTTTAAAGCATGGTTTAATTTAAAATCCTTTCCTCTGGTAATGCTAGTATTATGGTTGCATAACATTCGTGGATAAAAAAGGCAATGGTAAGCTTACAGCTGTCACAAATTGGACTCCCAGAATTGACCTGACTTAAATTCACCGGTACCTGTATGCGAATTTTATCTTAAGACATTAGCGTTTAACTCGGGAAAGTCATTCTTCCCTTGGTTGTAGACAGCAGAGTGGAATGCTCTGAGGTGTTAGCGAAAGCCAGCGGTGTAGGTGCTCCGTGACGTCCGTTAGGGTACTTGCGCGTCCCCAGCAAACACGTGAAAGGGATTAGAGCAAGAGCGGGTCAAAGGTCAACAATACGTGAGCAGATCTGCGCAGATACAGGCGCGCTGCCTCATGCTTTGGGAGAGACAGATAAGTGGCAATCCTCGACTGCCAGGAGGAAGAAAAGATCAAGCTGGACTGCTAATGGAACTCGAGCTCGGTTTTGGAGGCAACCAATCAAATCACTTTTTCTCCCTCTCTCGGCTCACCCCACGTGCATCAGCAGAATGCTGCAAATCTCCACGTTTTTTCTTATTTATTATTTTTAGAATGAAGACGTTTATCAGCGTACAGTAAGCACCATGCACCAGGGCGCTTTTACAGGTGCTTGCAGATGCTTTTTGCGACTCGATGCACAAAATCAGAGCAGCGGGCAGCGTTTTCCCCCTTTTATCTCTGTTACGATCATATAAAACGGACACGTACGGCACAATTCTCAATCAGACATTGTTGAACGAAGTATGAAAAATGGGGCCTTTTCCTTCTTAATATCGGCCCAGCTCATTTGAAATCTCACCCGGCAATTTCCAGCTGCAGCGCTTCAACAGTCTCCTTATCCTTCAGACGTCAATATTTCCCCATATTTTCCAAAATTCAATCACAGAGCCAGGAGCCGGGCTCCGAGAGGCCAGCAGAATTATGATGCTCCAGTATTTGTGGACCTGACCATGATGCAGTTGTTTGGCCCCTGAATGGCAATCGAAGGCTGTGTAAATAAAGCTTGGCCTCGTGTAGGCGCGGCAGATACACAGCTCTTGGCAAACGAGATACAGAGAAGTATGTATGTATGTTAGGGTTCTGGATAACCTCGTTTGTTGATACACAGACATCAAACCATGGCAGCCGGGTCATAAAAAAGAGTCTCTCGTAAAATCACGGAACGCAACGAATCGATTTCCGAAGGCTTCGCCAGGTCCTCGAACTTTGCTGGAAAGAAATCTTTTTTTTGGAATCGGCAAAGGCATTGTAATTGTCGTGGGAGGAGATGAGCAAATGTGAACTGTTTTAGAGCTATCAGTCACTCTCTTGGGGGTGAATGTAGTAATAGAATAAGAAATATGGGATATATACAGTAGAATCTATTCTCCTCCCTTCCGGGATTAAAAAAAGACCGTTAGCTGTAATATGACCGTCCTCCTTCATTTATGATTCCAATGATTAAGAGTTAAATTCTATTTTAGTATATGGCCATTATCTCCACATAGCAGGAAGGTAAAATGAAGCACTGCCAGGATCTTTCTCATTTGTCCTTCTCCCATAAATATGCTCATTACAGTTGAATTGAGCGTTAAATTGAGACCGGACAATGGCGCTGCAGCGTGCTAAAAGTAGAAGTTGGAAGGTATGACTCAGGGATCGGGTAGGTTTGCCAGTGTAATCTCACTGTGGAGATACATTCTGTCCTACGCCGTTCTCACCTTTCAGCTTCTGAAAAATGAATGCACTGCAAGCAATTTAATTCAGTATCAGGCTGATAATAGCGGGAGTTTCAGACCGTGCAGACGAGGCTGAAATCCCCTGAAGTTGTGAAACTTGCTCTACCTCGAAAAAGTCAGCGAAATGCATTATTTGCAGGTTTCGGTGAATGAGGAGGGAATACTCGTCTGTTATGATTATTAAGCTTTATTTATACAGGGTAGGCTGACTGAGCGCGTGCACTTTTACAGCGACACCCTTTTAACACGCCCAAGTAGCCTAGCCCTCGTGTTTTTGGACTGTGGGAGGAAAACGGAGTACCCAGAGGGAACCCACACAGACACGGGGAGAACATGCTCCCACACAGAACGGCTGGGAATTTAACCCAGGACCTTCTTGCTGTGAGGGAACAGTGCTATCCACAGCACTACCGTGCCACCATCTGGTTGTTCTTTCTTGTCTACCAGTGACCAACTAGTGACCAACTAGTGACCTAATTGCACATCACCATGCTTTCACTGCTAGTCTGAGTTATTTGTAGAGAAATTTCTTATTTTCTACAGAAATCTGAAATTGGACATTACATGGCCACGCCAATGATTTTATAGGTAGGTTGTAAATTCAATGTGTAGACGCTAATTCAATTAGTTTATTGGACACATATTTGGCCAAGATCTGGTGCCATATATTCAAAACGAAAAACATTGCTGTGCAGTTTCTATGAGAACAGCTGATTGGAAAGTTTTATACCAGCTGAAACAGGAAACAGAAATCTTTTTAAATTCTGGAGCGAGCCTGTAAACCATGATACAGTATGTGTTCTTAACACTCCATTCTCCGAAGTCTTTCACTACCTTCTGGTGTAAAAATTGCATTCACAAGTGCTCTCATTCATCTACTGTCAATGACAATATACATACATGCAGCTGGTGCGCAACAGATGAGCACAATGGATTTTGCAATATCCCTGGTACATTGCAATCAATCAATCGCCGACATAACTGCCATCTTTAGCCCCGCCCTCTTGTGGGAGAACAAAATCAAATAGAACGTAAATACAAGCCTGGCTAAGTTAACAATCAGAATACATTTCACCTACTGCATTATACCTTCAGCTGTGTTATTTTCAGTCAGTCTTTAGCAATGCTATTAAAAAATAGAAAACCCATATTTTCTTCATCAAGATTAAATCTAGGTGAAGAAATTCCCATTTTCTGTGAATTAATTTACTATAGTTTTGTCGTTCTTAAAGGAAATGTTAAGTTCTGATAAGGACCCAAACGCAGACCACAGGTAGCAGGCAAAAAAACGTTTATTCAGTCCGAGTGCAGAAGCCAGGTAATCAGAGGTAGAGACAGTACAAAATTGAAATCCAAAGAGAAGTAAAAAAAAACATAGCAAAAGTCAAAAACCAGAAAAACACAGCAAACTAAACAGAGGGAAAAGGCAGGCTCGAAGTGGTACAGAAGGATGTCTCAGGAATCTCAAATAACAAAGGCTTACAAAGAATCGGCACAATGAAATTGATCAACGTTCTGACAAAGAACGACTGCACACTGAGGGGTATATAAACACTGGGGAAGGATAAGACAAGGAGGTACAGATGTGAGAGAGGGCGGGGTTACAAACAAGACAAAGGTGATAACAATGGGAATAGATAATACAATAATGGGGAAGTAACAAAGACGTGGACCGGATTCACGAAAACACATTGAAGACAACATAGCCTGGATCAGAGGCAGACTCATGCTCAGATTGGTAGGCGGAGTTACAGGCTAGAGACAGGTGCAGTCAATATGCGAAGGCAGCAGGAGTCAGGTAAAGCACACGAGAATGGAATGTTAAAGCGTAGAAGATATGTTAGTATCAATTAGTAAATAACTAAAATACGGGGTTAGTTTTGTTTAGTAACACATATACATTAGTAGATTTAGTAAGTGTAATCTAAACTAGATAACCACAAGTGCAATAAGTAATTGTTAATATTATCTACAGTTTAATACAAAAAGACTGAAGAAAGAATACGAGACACGAAGGAAGGCAGAAATCCCGAATACTTCCGAAATCACCCGAATAGTGCCAGCACGATACAGGGGAGTGACAACTCGGAACACAGCACACAGACAGACGGGGATCTGAGGGAAATGTAAATAGTACAGGAACCAGGGCTATGGGAAATGAATATGAAAAATAATAAAGTAACAGAAAATAATACACAAATAACACAGAACCATAACAGGAAATGCTGGGTAAGATAGCTGATAAACTGAGAAGAACACATTAACTACTGAAGTAGGCGTTTTGTTTTGTAGATGGTGTTTTCTACTATAGCCTGTTTGGTAGCTTGACTAATTTCCTTGGATAAGCTCCTCTGTTTTCAGTTTTTTATAATAAATTTATGATATATCTGACTACTCTATACTGTGGCATGTGCAGAATCAATTTTAGTGAGTCTTTCTATCAAAGATAATAATTTTATATTGTAGCAATGAAAATGAATGAGATGTGACTTGTTATGCATTTTGTAAAGTGCAGTAGTGCTCCATGCAATCTAAATGATTCTTTCTTATGTGAGTCCAGCTTGTTTGATCCTCTCCTGATGAAGTCCCTAAAAAAAAGCCCCAAGAGGCTTTGATGTGGGAGATTCGAGCCCCCTCCGGCATCGGACACTTTAAGCTGACAGACACCGTATTATTCCAGAGCAGATAAAATTCAGGATGGCCTACTTCATGCTGTCCAATCTTTTTGAGAAATCTGCTAAAAACCTGCTTTACCAGTGGGTCGTTTCTATGCCTGTAGCTCAATGTCAGCATTGAGACAGTGGATGTGTGCGTGTGCGTGTGCGTGTGTGTGTGGGGGTCTCCTTCAGTCTCTCTCATTACCTTGTAATCCACACCCACACCACAATCCAGGATAGCCTCCAATTAGTGGCTTTAGAACAGTGGCTAGGCTATTATCCTCAAGGCCTGTATAGTTCACCAAATTGAAAAGTTGCGCATTTGTTCTTCAAACACATCCATGCTCCTCTGTACTACCCGTGCTTGAAAAACTAGCAGGAGGGAATACTTGCTCTTTAATCATTGCTGCCCAAGACCAAAGATTTCTAAATTATTCAAATTTGCCAGTCGCTGCACACCCGTGGCATGGGAGCGCAAGCCATCCAGGCCCCACAGAAACCAGCAAGGTGATGGAAAACAGCAGTGAACATGTTTGACAAATGCACAACACTTTATCAGGTAACGTGCGTTGTTTCACACACTGTGTGTCCCTCGTCCAAGTGTGCAACATGATTGATGAAGGGCTGTTAGCATTCGGCTAACACTGGTGGTGGTCATCGGTTTGCTTCATTGTCATACAAATGCTCGCGTCACATTGAAAAATGTGTAAATCTCAGTTTACCCCTGTCCATACATTGGCAGGAACGAATTACCCTTGTTTTGACCCACAAGTTTAAAAAAAACAGCGTTTTGTAAATGTTCTTTATTTTTGGCTTTCCTATTCTTTCACTGTGACAGTAAGAAAAAACATAGTATTCGCAATCCTCTTTACTCAAGAGCAGACCTTTGGTGTCGGTAAATAGCTTTGGTTTCGGTAAAAAAGTCCCACTAGCCAAGACCCTTCTCTTTTCTTGTGATGGGTGGAGTAAATATGTTACGGTTGCCGTTATCTGATCCTATAGGTCATCAGACAGTGACACTTACGTTGAGCAATCCCTGCGCTGTACGATTGGCGCGGTAACATCCCGTCACTCAGTTAAGATAATCACACACTACACAATTTTTAAAACCATTTTATGACACACCGCGCAACTTTTGAAACGGAGGAAAAGTTTGCCGGATCAAGTCGAAAGAGAGAGAGACCGGATCGTGATAATCTGGCGGCAGAGCAAATACACTTGGGAGGGACCGCCAATATTTGAGGGATCAGTGTTAATTTACTTTGAAGTGAGAAACCAGTCAAGTGAAAGACGTCAAACACTGCAGTAAAAACAGCGGCGTCTAGGGTGAGGAATCTCAGTACATTTCCCCCGTAATCCCACCAGTGGTGTATCCGTACAGAAATGCACATCCCGATTCGAGTTTGCACAAAGGACATTGAAATGCAGATAAAAAGTGCTTCTCACGGGCTGTGTAAGCACAGGGTCTTAAACTCGCTGCTATTTGATGATGAATTAATTGCGTTCGTAGGTTTGTGTCCGTTTGATTTATTGTGTCCTGAACTGATTGAGAAGCGGGCCCTGCCTTCTTCCTTTTCCGCCCGTGCCAGAGTGTTGTTCCCGGAGATATTTTTTATTTCTCCATTTTGGGGAGCATTATTCATCTCAGACATCCCCCTCCCCCTTTTTGCATAATCGCAATTCCTCCCGCTCCCGAACGCGTCGTACATTCAGAGACGGATAAATCCATTCCGCGGCCATCTCCTATGTCAGGGAATGCGGAAACGGAAAAAAGCTGATTGCTTTATCTCGCCAAAGAACGTGGGATTCTAATTTCGCATTCGACGGCCAAGGAAACGCGCGCGCGCGCGTTAAATGAGAAAACAGGATCGTGCTGCGCCGTCATAGGCTCTTCACTTTGAAATATGCAAATTTCCACAATATCGGAGAAGCCAGGAGGACGCAACTAGCTTCAAGTGCAACAAAAATACCCTTCTGTAGTCATTGATATAATCAATTTCCTCCTCTGTGCTTGAGTATCAGTTCACGCCATCGAGGATTTCTAGGAAGGGAAGAAATCTGAGTGTTTCATAGAGCAGTTGCTCGTCTCCGCCTTTCATAACTGTCTTTCTCCTCTTTGTTCTCTTCCAGAAGAAGTCGGTCATCGCCACCAGTCTGATAGTGGCGGTCTCCCTCTTTGTTGTGGTGGTTAACTATGCCGAGAAGCCCTACGTCCTCCTGCAGCCGGTATTTGGGCAAACCTTCAGCAGCCGCTGGGTCTTCTCACGGCAGCCGCACAAGGCCTTCAAACCCCACCCTGGCTACGTCAGCATCCCTAAACAAGAGGTGAGAGGATGTGTGTGTGTGTGTGTGTGTGTGTGTGTGTGTGCGCATGTGCGCGTGTGTGTGTGTGTGTGCAGGGAGGGGGGTTTCTTCACCAAAACACAATCAAAACCCTGTTTTTGTACAATAGAAAAAAAAAACTGCGTTTACCTATCAGTCAAAGATAAGGACAAATGTTGATTGAATTGAGGCCAATCTAGCAGAGCCCTATTGAGTTATTTGAATGATTTCACAGGTTTGCTTGTGGTAGTCCAGGCATACAAAATGCTTCTCTTCATCATACAACCAATTGCAGCCAGATCCATAACAATGGCCTTCACGGCAGTACAGTACAGTTAAGTACAGGTCAGATACTATCGCTGTATTGACCCCCATCAAACAATCTCTGTAGACATGCGCATCAATACAAATGTTGGTAAATGAGCTGCTTTTCCAGTAGCATAATAGCTGAGCCTATTCAACACACCCTGTGTGAAGTAGTTACACGGCCATCTGATTGTAAGACTCGTGGGCCCAGCGAATCTGGGCCCACTCATTTATTGTCGTCAACCTTTATTCCTGCATTAAAGAGGACATGGTAATAAAATGAAAGGTTTTGCAATTTATACGATGGATTCAGTACTCACACACAAGGAGTAATATATTAGGGCTGTAAAGAGACCAAATTAATAGATTCAACTAGAGGGCTGACTTGAATGGGAAAAAAATAGACTAAATCTCTCCAGATATAGCTTGAGACAGTCCACTTTAATAATGCAATGATTTCAATATACCAGTCTGTTTACTCTGATATAAACAGCTGCCCTAGTGGACCAGAGGAAGATACATGAGACGACCGCACTGAATGGATCAGATAATGGCGTTCATGTGAAATTGGCTGTGTGGCAGCCATCTTAGCCCTTATTCTAAATCAGATACAGATGCACTGAAATGTATGGAAATATCCTGCTGCTCTGAACCGTGCTATTTCTGACCCGAAAAAACGCACGGCAACGGGGGAAAAAAAGGCCGTTATTGATTGACGGCTGGGCCGTTTTGAGTTTCCATGTGTAAAATTCTATTGCGAGAAGGCCCGGTTCTCCGAATTCCGATATGTATTTTTTCAGTTTTCCATTTTGGCAAGATTGATGTTTCTCATCAGCACCACACTCCTGCCCCGCGAGCGGCGTTGTTGATCCCTTTCCATGATTTATCTGCCAACTTGGGCCGGCGTACCTATTTGTTACGGATTATTACGCGCAGGGAACACTTCACTTTAACAAAGTGCATGCGATTATGCGTGATTGAGAAGCCAAACTTAAGGTTTTGACGTAGCTCACAATAGCGATTATGTTCAAACCTCCCTGCATAAAGGCAAGGGGCGTAATCCTTGGCGTCGTCACAGTGACAGATGCCATTCTGTTGATGCGAGCTGTGGGAGGTGAGTAATGGATGACCAGCGGCCTATTAAATACTAACCAGCAGGTAGCCGAGCCCCACAGATCACGGCCACATTGTTGCAATGGCTACCTGTGGAACTCAGACTGACAAATGGCTGACAAGTGACTGCGCGTGCAGATGGAAGGCCGTACCCCCCATCCGTTACTCCTATCAGCAGGGCTCTGAACCGTTCTCATGCTCTCAGCACTGACCTGTACCTCTCTAAGGCCAGGATTCAATCGACATTCTGCCCACCAGAATTATTGGCAACCTCAAATAATATGAGCAAAAACTGCTGGATTGAATTCAGTTTATTGTGTATAAAATCTCTTCTTCATTGATCAGAGGAAAAACAAAACTTTATTACAAAACGATTTTTATTTTGAAGATGTGTCGCAGTTATTTAGTGCTTTGTGCAACTTCCCTTTGCCAAGGTGACAGCACTGCGTTTTCTCCTGTAATGTTTGATGAGGTTGGAGAACACATAGCGAGGGATTTGAGACCATTTCTCCATACAGAATCTCTCCCGATTCAAGAGTCCTTGGTTCTCGCTTGTGGACCCTCCCCTTCAGCCCCTTTGTATAGACATTGCCTGATTAATGAAGGTGAACAACCTGTTGTCTCGTTTAATTTGCGTGCTCTCTGATCTTCCCCATGTCGATGGATGACTAAGGGGTTTTGGCCTGTGTGTGCCGTCATATTTATGGGTATACCCCAGTGAAACAGGACATTGAGAATGACCACATAATGGATCCTAATGACTCAGGTGTGCAAAAAAGTAAAATAAGAATATACTTTAATTAGGTTTTGTTTGTAACTAACTTCTATTGTTGCCAATAATTGTGACACATTTTTTTGAGAAAATATTTTTTAATGCAGACTTATTATTTTTAATAATTCTACCCAACTCAACGATTAGGTTTTTCTCATATTTTTAAGTGTAAGGTCATGCTGAAAAATAGCCTTTTTTTGTTCATATTTTCAAGGTTTGCCCATAATTCTGGTGAGCACTGTATATATTTTCATATATTTTTTGTTCATACATTTTTAGCGTGGTCTTATAGTGAGCAATGGCATGCTTCATTCTGGCATCGCTTCTTGCTTGCACCCATTGCCCTCCCAAGTTTAGACTTTGTTCAAGCTTCTTAACACCCAGCCTGCAGAACATTCTCAATTCTATTCTTAAGAAAAGGTCCTGGAGTGATCTGCCTACAAATGACCTGGTGTCTCCGGGTCGGGCGGGAATTTGCATTGTAGAATTTATGCAAATGCGCCTCGCGTCCTCACTATTCTCCTCTCCTCTGTCAAAAGCTTTCTCTGCATCCGCGTTTAACTGCCTCTTGTCCTTTTCCTGTTCCTCATGGGCTTCAGTCATGAGCGGAAATAAGCGACCGTTCGTCTTCCTGAAAGTTGTGGAATACCAAACGTAGTGGCCCCCGTATACTTTCATCAAGTGCCGCTTCCCTTTTTGGAATCACGGAGGAAACGCAATTAATGTCCAAGACTATAAGGTGATGTGAGCAATGACAGGTTGAGGACATCAGAGCTTACTGCACCAGGCATGATGGACAGACGGGATAAAAATAGGATTCTATTTTAAATACAGGCTCAGTGAACGCAACTCCATGAGTCTGTACCATCTTCACACATCTGTCCATAGGCCTGTATTCAATCAACATTTGTTTTGATATTCGTTTTGTCAACTCAAATTTAGGGATAAATACTGATTGAATCCAGTCAATAGTGTTGCTGAAAGGAGTAAGTATGTTCTACTTTTAAACAGAATAATAATGTGTAATTATGATTTGATTAACATCATTAGCCCAACTTGCCCTACTCTCATCCCCTCTTTTCTGCAAAAACAATAGCCTACAGCACGGGTCATCAGAGTACATTCTGTTCGAACAGGGGTGGACAATTCCGGTCCTGGAGGGCCGGTGTGTATGCAGGTTTTTTTTCTTCACAAATTACCCTGGCTAAATGACCTAATTGGCTGTATACACAAACGCTGGTTCACTCATAGATTAGATCACAGTAAAACGTTTCATGTAGGGACAGGAGAACAGTCTCCAGCTGTCATTCATGCGCTTATCAAGAAATGTAACTAAAATGTCAGATGGCGTAAATGTTAGGGCCAATTAAGTAATTAAGGCCAGTCGGTGTGAAAACCAGAAACAGATAAGGCCTTCCCTTGCCCACCTCTGTGTTAGAACATGGACCTTTAGGAATTGGTTACATATGTGCAGCAGTGGATTCATGTTTATGCAAATGGACCTCGCATCCTCACTTTTCTCCTCTCCTCTGTCAAAAGCTTTCTCTGCATCTGCATTTAACTGCCTCTCGTCCTTTATAAAAAATCACTAAGTGCAGCTCTGAGAGGATTCTTTGCCACTGATGGCCCGTAATGCTTGATACACTGATGAAGAAAGTTTTATGTAGTTGAAACACACCTACATCAGTCCATGTTTTTTTTTTGTTTCTGATTTTTTCCCTGTTTTCTCCCAATTTAGTAGCCAATTGTACCATATGTTGTTCAATTCCCCGTGTAGCAACCGCTTGAGAATTCGCCACTACACAACCCCGTGAGCCGGTAGTAAGAAGGAAGGCGCCACGTCCTCTTCCGGGCGTGACTCCTCGAGCTCCTGACCGTGAATCCAGCTCGCCCGGGGCCGCTTGTGCGCGACGATTCTCCCCAGCCGCGTCCCTCCCCCCACCCCGGGAGCGGCCGCCAATTGCCACTCCCTCAAGGCACCGGTCATACTCGGATCTGGCAGGACCAGGGGTGCGAACCCCTGATTCTCGGTGTGCAACTGCACTGACTGAAAGTCGGTGCTATTACCACTGCGCCACCGTGGCGTCTGGCGCATCAGTCCATGTTAATATTAAATAAATCACCAAGCTAAAACTTTTTTTTTAACTTATGATAGATATTGCTTCATATTCATATTCTTTCATATTTATAGCAATGGTTTTACAGAGGATTTTTTAGCAAATGCCTGGTGTAAAGATTGAGGACTTTGGTGACTTGAGTGCTTTCAGAGAGATGAATGCATTCTTAATGAAACACGTAATTAAATAAATGAGAAGCAGTGGATTCTCTGACTACTCGTCTGTATGGATATCTGGTCCACCTCTTCAGGCTATGGGTCTCTTTGCACTGGAAAAAAAAGATAAAATGCAGCCGCAGTCCCGCTTACGTAATAAGCTTCTGTTGGTTATAGGGATGGGAATCGTTAGATTTTATTGATACCGATGCCATTATCGATTCCGCTTATCGATCTGATTCTTTATCGATTCCTTTATTGATTCCTTACATATTATTTGCTCCCAGGCTATTAAAAGACCAACTATTACTATTGGGTGGTCATCTAAAATGGATTCAATGACACAATATTTATAAAGTATAAAGCATTCGTTTTTCATTCATATTTCTTAGTCATATCATGGAAAATATTTATCTGCTATAGGCCTGCACAAGTGGCAGAGCATCCAATAAAAGTCTGACTTGTATTATTCTGTAAATTGAAATGGCATTATAAATGTAATTTGGCTTGATCAATATGAGTGCTTAAACATATCAGACGTCAAAGAAAGTAAGAGACACCAGAAAATAATGAAAAAGGACACGAGAAGAGAGGATAAATTATCAGTAAAAAAAGATGGCTAAAATATTGTTGTTTAACCGCTGCTCTGTGATTCGGATATTTAGTAGTTTCATTCCCTAACGAAGATCGCAAACTTTACAGTTAGTTCCACTCCTAGGCGTGTTTCATAAGCTGCACCGTAACGTTGGCGTTGGTTTCTGTATTATAAGAACAGTTTACACTGTCACCATTCTCCCCTATCTCATTTAGCCTATACATTTACATGGAAGAAAGATGAGATCTTTAACGTTACCTGAGGCAAGCTGGCTTCTCTTATTAGCTGAAGATGATGAAGATTGAAGATTATCATTTAGCTAATTTAGGTTAGTTATTCGCTTTCCAATTCTAGGCTACTCATCTGTGTGTCGCTAAGCAGGCAATCGTCAGATTAGTCTACCGCCAATCAAAACAATGTAGTTTTACACTCGTAGTTGGTTATAGACTCCCGAGGGAAGTCCACACACTCCACAAATCTGTTATAGTTCTGATAGTTGATAATTTCCGAAGACGGATCACAAAATGGAGCTTACGCGGACACATTTTCTATTGATTTTTAAATAACAGTAGCCTAGCAGTAGTATTAGTTTTTTAAAAATGACGTTTACATTTTATATTTTTAGACGGGGCACCAAACTCTGCCTGCCATCATGCGCTGACTGAATGAAAAACAATGGCGCGCATGACGTGACGTTGTTTTGCTATGCGTAGCTGTCGGGAATACATGCTGGAATCGACAAGAGAATCGATAAGCTCGAAGGCGTACGATTCCGAGGAATCGGACAACTTGGAACCGGTTCCTAACGGGAACCGGTTCTCGATTCCCACCCCTAGCTGGTTATAGTATTAAAACAAAGGTACTGGGTTCGCTTCTCAGCTGAATATATGGTGTTCCTGTTGTAGTGTAGGGAAATGCAGGAAGTAGAGGCATCGCACGGAGGGATAGCAGGTATCGGGTGTCCGGTCTTATCCTAAAGCGAAGTAAGAAAAGATGCTTTAGAGGAACTGGGCATGTGACTGTTGCAGCAGGCTCCCACCCTAAAACCTATTCAGTTTCTGTGCACATACTGAAGAGACGTGTCAAAGGTCTGGCTCTTTGTCCACTGTGTTTGACCTGCTTTCCTTCCTGTTGTAAGTACTAACAGGTGCTGTGTTCCCATGTTGTTTCTGGACAGTCATTACCGCGAACCTTCTCTGATCCCATATCACCCTTCTGTTTTCCCAGGGTCTTCCATTCAGCAGGCTTTTCACATCTTCTATACTCTCTGTGCACTCACCACATATTTGACCTAAACTAGATTTTTGCATGTTCTCATGTTACTTTTGAAATACTTTAAGTAGTAGTGTATCTGGATTCAGTCTTTCCTGTTTGCGTTGTGCAGAGCATGAGTTGTGGTTTAAATGCAGTAATCACTGTGCATGGCAGGCATGATGTGACAGGAAGTTTACAGAGCAGGCAGGGGTGTGTGGGCAATATCCTCAGATTAAAGGGTCAGTTACTGAGTTACTGGCAATAACTGCTGCTGTTACGGCGGCCACCGAGTGTGGACCTTTCCCATTCCACAGTAGTGTTTAATAACATACATTAGGAAAATGAAGGTCTAGCTTCAGTTCAGAAATACTAAATGAAGTATAATGGTAGAATCTGAGATGTAACATCTCTACAGATGTGTAAGGGAAACACTGAAAAGCTGGCAAACTAAATGTGTGTTTTTATAGTGACTTATTGCCAAAGGGGAAATTGACATCTGCATCGCTTCCTTTGGTTCCGGTGAAATGTTCAGCCTGCTTATTACTCATTCAGCATGCTTGATTGTCCCAGCAGTGCAGTGGCTCGAGAGCTACGGCCCGCAGCTAGCCTGCATATCCATATCCCATATCCCGCACATAAGCTTATTGTCCACAAGCAAGTTGTTTGAGCCAGTAACGGGTGATGCTGATTACATCAGACCAGCTAATTAATGACTCCAGTCATGCAAAAACCACAAGATGCTTTCCTTTTTTTTCCCGCTAGTTGCATTTCATGGGAGCAAGCCGAAGGAATAAAGCTCCAGGAGGGATTATTTTGGCTCTGGTTCTGGTTCTGGTTCTGACTCTGGTTCTGGTTCTGGTTCTGGTTCTGGTTCTTGCTGTGGCTCTGGCTCTGGTTCTGGCTCTGTCTCCGGCTCCTGCTGCAACAGCCACCTCATTAGTATGCCACCTCATTTTGTACCAGGGAACCAAGTCTGAATTTGACATCACCTAGTTTGGCTCTAAACACATTCCACGCATAAATTTGCCTGGACCTGCTATCAATCCCAATGTCGCAGCAACCGAAGGGGAACAAATAGGCAATAACTGGTAATGAGGTAAATGAGAGAGAAGAAGAAGAAGAATGGCAGTGAGGGAGGTACTGATGATATGGCCCTGAGGATGCCTCTGGGTCTTTCTCCTATAGGGGCCTTATGGATGCCTGCATCTTTAGAGTAAAATGGACTATATGAAACGCTTTATTGATCTCCAGTGGGAAAATTCATGTTGCCAACAGCAGAAGACATTCAAATCATATTGTTCACTTTGATACAAAATAACACGCATAGCAACTAATGCAATCATCTCAGGACGTAAAAATGAATCCCATATGACACACATTCCAGAAGATTAATATACAAGTAGCTGAATGCATCATACATAAAATCCATCTGACCCATAGCGTATGGTTTAATACATAGCCTGTCAAATGTGCTCTGGTGGCTATACGTATGTGTAATGCATAGGGGGCCAATATAGATGTACCCCCCCCCCAGTCACCAGTTTCATAATAGTATTTCCATTTATGCAGCCTATTGGTCTCCTTAATGTACCTGAAAATATATATTTGATGTACCCAGGACATATAATGTATATCTCCAAATGTCTTTGCCCATGATACCATTCTGTAGACTCCAAACTGCTTTGTGTGATGTTTATTTCCCCCTTTCCATTTATGGAAATGGAAATATCAAAGCAATCACAATAACAATGAACTTTTCTGTAGTCCATCAAACCCAAAAAGCACTTGTTGTCAGAACAGGGGCCAGAAATCGAATTGTCCCAACAGATATGCGGTATATGAGCGCGCGGGTAGCGCAATTTTCATTTCATTTAAATTTAGATTGTGCGCTGTTGCGTCGCTGGATGCAGGGTTTCATTGGAAGCCATCACCTTAAATGAGAAGGAAATATCTCCTTCTCCCTGGACTGCAGGATTAATATAGTGTCTCATACACCGGCACTGTGGGGTTTCCGCTACGGCGGCTCCCGAGCAATCAAACGGCGCGACATTCCTTCGCCCACATCCAGCAAAAAAACGGAAGCCTTTTCCCCCCGACCTGCTTTGATAATAAATCATTTTGTGTCCAATCCCCGTGGATGCTCAAACAAATTAGGTTAAAAGCAGAAGTAAAAAAAATGGGCTTCGTTCTTAGCGAGGCACCCCGTACCACTGGCCGCTCTGATTACATTTGCATCTCTTTTTAGAGTCACCAGCGCGTTCGGCACAGTTAACGCTCAGGTATCGTTCAGGTATCGTTCTCTCCTTCAATTTGCACTCGTTTTACTTTTAAAGCCGAAAGCCAAAAGAGAAAATCCTGCCAAACCAAGCGTTGTGCGTCAGACGTGGTTTTATTAATTACGCGTTTTTTTTTCTTCTTCACGGTCGTGTTTACTTGCCGTGCTGTAATCCTGTTCATGGCTCCGGCCCAGCGAAATCCAGTCGCCGTGTCTGGGTGATGCATGGCCCCACTTTAGAGGAATATTCTGAAATATTACGTTTATTTACCTCGTGTTAGGGCTTTAGAGGGAGCACGCCATGCTCAGAATGCTAGTGAGATCCATTAGCGTGATACTACTTTAGCGCTTTAGTGTTGATGCATTGATTTCTCCAAGGAGGGTAAACATGGAGATCAGCCTCTTTGAAACATTTTCCATCAGCTTGCTTGGATATGGTTCTATTTATTGATTTATTTATCTGAATGGCATTTCACAGTGAAATCCAGGCTGACCAAATATTGTATGTGACCGGTGTATGTGTTCAAGGCTTCACCTACTGATACCACTCCCAAGGTGCCTGGTCTGTTCCACCCAGCTAAACACTACTATAGGACTTTCTTTTAACCAGACAAACAACATGATGACAAAAATACACCACAAAATAATACTGAGAACAAGAATTTTATCTTCACTTTAAAGGATAACTACATTTTCAGGGCTTTACGACGCGTTCACAAAATATAATTGTCAACGATTATTGATACACTGTGGGTGAATATTCATATAGTGCCCTAAAATTGGTTCACATATAAGATTCATAGATTGTTTAACATTAATTGGGTAACTTATTAAAGGATAGGGTTGCCATTTTTCAACCCAGACCTTATTGAATGGTTGTTTCCCTTGATTTATAATCTGATATCTTTATTACCAAGGAATTTAACTGCAGCTTTTTGATGGGGTTCAATTGGGCAAGTAGTTAGGCCTTCAAAAACAACAATAAATCTCCTTTTAGTAAACGGGAAACTCACAGTATACTCACATGTCTTCTAAGATAAGTTAAAAGATAAATCTTTTGATCATAAGCTATCAGTGAGGTTGTACTATACGTGATTATAAATTATGGGAAACAACCTTTCAATAAGTTCCGGGTTTAAAAAATGGCGAACCTATCCTTTAACTGAGGAGATAGTTGCGTAGAGCCTGTTAACAATCCACAAATTAGCAGTTTTGAAGTGGTAGTACTGAGTGGTGTTAATGCAGTATTTTGACGGCCAGGCTTTCTGAACCAGAAACATGGGTTTCATTGTTTGTGTCTTCACCACACGGAAAAAACAGAATAGGAATTTGGCTGCCTATGAAAAGCACGTCATCATGTCCAGCGGATAGGACATGGAGGAGAGTTCATGTAGTGGCAGCAAAGGCTGTATCCGTCTCATCTTTACTCTTGAAACAAAAATGGTGGGGTACTGGCTGAAAACACCATGGCTCAATATTGCAAACCCAACCACAAGTGGCAAACATTGGAGTACTTTGCAGTAAACCGGACCAAGTCGTCCTGAATACTCTCCACATATTTACACGTATACGCGCTCACATCAAATGCACTCACGCACACACACACACACACACGCACGCACACCACACACTCAAAGATTCAAAGACACAAAAAGGTTATTTTCCTCATGCTCAATTTCTTTTTTCTTTTTTTTTTTTGCTGTTGAAAATTAAATCCACGTTTTTAATCCAGTCAACAACAGGAGGTGAGAGATAGAATGTGCAAGGCTTGAACAGGCCTTCCGCAGCGTGTGGCATAATGAAGCGTATTACCGCACGGCCCAGAAAGGAGACGCCACAGGGGTCAATGCATTCTATTTGTTCGTGCCTGAGTTTCCCAAAAGAGAAGTGGCTACAATCCCAGAGAGCTCACTTCCTTCTCTCAAGCCATTGCTGCTTATATTAAAATAATAGGTATTACTTATTAATCAGTAATGCTTGGATTGTAGTGAAGCTCAGGGTAAGTGCATCTCTGGGGAATAATATATGATGATTATATCTACTGCATTGTGTGTGGCTTGATGGGCTATTTTATATTTAATACGGGAACAGTATTCAGGGCATATAGATGTCTGTTCATTTTTGCATGGATTCTCATTTTCAAGGACTCGTTTTTCTTTATTGAATTCATCACAGTAATCATTAAGGTGACTTATTTTCGGAACCGAGCTGTATTATTAATTGGTGAATGATTATTTACAGGGCCAGTATTAATTAAATTACAGACTATGAATATTCATGTCCAGCCGCAAAAGCGAAACTTAATTAGAGTGTGAATTTCCGCTGATGTACTATGTGGCGACTGGATTTGGAGTCTGGAATCAGTGACATGGAATATCAGTGTCACGGCCGGCGGTTTTCTGCAGTCAGTGCTGGGCATGAAGCAAAAAAAAAAGTGAGAAAGGGGGAGACACAACAAAAGGAATATGGTGCTTTGTACATATCATTGATGTTTGGCTGTCTAATAATATAGATCAGTCTTGGCAGAAGAGGTATAGGCGTTATATTTTGCTGGCATCACAGTTGGATATTAGTAACAGAGTGTATAGCATGTAAAACAGCAAGGGGATGCCCATAGCCAAGGCACAGAGAATATTAGCATTCAAGCAAAGGGCAAGAGGTCACCGTTGTACCAAGCACTCTGACCTCATTAATACTAAAAGAAAAGCATACCTTTTCTAAATAATAAAGAAAGTGAATAAATCTTGCTTTTCCATGAAACTGAGTACGATACCATACATTTTGATAAGGCTTATATTTATGCGGTTTTTATTGTGGTATGAAAGATAAACCCTTATGGAAATGTAATATACTGCAGTATATTTTAAATATATTGTGAAGATAATTTTGATATATTTACAATATACTGCAGCATATTATTTTTCCATAAGGGTGTTGTGTTTGTCCTGTGTGTCTTGCGTCATGAGTCCTTTAATTATCTGCCTCTTTACCAAATAGCTGTAAAAATGTCAGCCAGTGCAGTAAGTATGTGAATTTAAATGCCTCTTGTAACGTTTAGTAAGGGCACACTATCCACAGTCCAAGAAAGAGGAATCCATAAAAGCGGAATCTGAAGGGAAGCGTTTTATTAGGCTGGCATTTACAGTATATCCTGCTGTGGCACTAGAGTAAATATGAGCTTCGCATCAAAAAAGCGAAACCGAGATGAAGCAAAGTGACGTGCAAGCGAGAGGGAAAAGCGATCCGCCCTCTTTGAGTTAACCCACCAGTTAGACGCCGGACGCACCGCATCGCCCATGGAGAAGTGCCGCGGGTGAAGGCTAAAGGTCCAAGTGACCTTGAGAGCCCTCGTTCAGGCACCGCTGTTATCGCAAACCTTTTTTTTTCCCATTCCAGTCGACCGCCTCTCGGAGACTTTGCGCTTTGTTGAAGCCTTTTAGTTTTCTCTTTAAAAAAAAATAAAAAATAAGAAAATAAGCAGGTGCTGTCAACCGCAGAAGGAAGCTGCCATTAGCAAGCCGGTTATCTGATCTCTTTGACTGCCGGTACGGTTTGACTCCGTTAATGCTCAGTTTGGGAACAGAGGTGGCCATTTCCTCAAAGGTGATACTCTGTAAATTAGAACATAGAATCTTGGGGGTCAGACTGGTGTACTCAGCAGAGGCATTTGTTCTTAACTCAGAAGTGACCCCATTGGTCAGGATCAGATCTTGGGCTGTACCAGTGACCGTTCTGATTGGCAGTCCCGGGGGACAATGAACAATGAATAATAGGCCGTATTGTTGTCGGGGGGGGGGGGGGGGGGGGGGGGGGGGCATTTTCTGATTTATCACTCATTTGCAACGGTGCAGCTGGTGCTGTTATGCAGTCCTCAAACAGTTATTGCAGAGCTAAGCTGTATGTTTACAGTGACAGCTGGCTGCATGCATTTTGGTGGACATGCATGTTAATGTGCACCTTTGCAGCGATGAGACAGGCCTATAGTTCAAATCGGGGATTCCATAATGGATGGGAAAAAAATTATTCCGATAGGACAACAAAGGTCTGACTTCAATCAACGTTTGTCTTTGATGTTGTCTCACTATTAATTGCGAGTGTTCTTCTTTTTTACTTTTAGTCAAGTGATCACTGAACTTGCACAACTGTTTATAAATAAAAAATGACCAGTGACACGTGTTCAATCATGAGTCAAGGTTCAAGACATATGTTCATTCAATCCAGGCCATAGTGTTTCTTAATGAACAAGGGATGTTATATTCTTTATATTCAACAGAAAATAATATAACTTGATGAATACCCCTAGCCCAGCTAAACTCACTAATAAATGTGTTTAATCATGAGTCAAAGCTAAGAACAGAGGTTGATCGAACCCTGCCCAGAGAGTATGGCATTACTTTCTTTACTTTACTGAATATTTTCCTAGTTTATAAACCGCCATATGAACTCAGTGAAGTTCCACTTGGATTAACTGAGGGCAGATAAACCATAGACTGTATAAAAATATGGACAAAGCCACTGTGACGTTACCCATTGACTTTCCACGGCCTCGTAAAAACTGAATTGAGGCTCCGGATGTCTCAACCTGTCCCTCTGATTGGTCCTGAACAAATGTTAATACCCTGTCCAAACGACACAATATTTAAAAAAATCAGCACATGCAGAGGCATTAGATGAAGGAAAGGCACCTATTGCAATAAAAAAATTTTGTGGGAAAAATTTATTGACTGAGTATTTTGACCACATTGCTGCCATTGACTTACATGGTGAAAGACCTATACTGGAGCCAATCGCAGTGGCGCTAGTGAGCAACGGCACAATTGCTGCTCCCAGCCCAACCAGGAAGTGAGCTTCAAAACGAAAGCCCAGTCTTGGCCCCTTGAGATAAACACTTGGGCTCAAGTTGTATCTATTTGCATAAAGTTCTAGAACACAAGTGGAAAGAATGCAAGCAGTGTGTGGAAAACGGCAGTGTCTGCTCTTTCATTGCATGCATTTCACACACGGTAAGCACAAAGATAGGCCGTGCATCGCTGGCAGAGGGAGAAACCATGTTCATTTTACCAATTTAGTCACTGGAGAGCATTTTTAAATGTGTATATGTAAAAGGTTGTTGAAGCTGGAACTACAGTAGATCTGCTGTGCGAAACTCTTCGGCACATGTAAAAAAAATTCTGTAAAGCGAAGATGCTTTAAAAAATAATGACGTGAAAAGTTTCTAAATATGAAACAATTGATTATAAAGAGCAGTAAACAGCAAAAGAAAACTAAATATCAATATTTGTGTGAACACCCTTTGCCTTTTGCACCAATTCTCTTAGGTATACTGTTGTGCAGTTTTATAAGAAAATCAGCTGGTAGGTTATTCCAAGCATCTTGGAGAACTTGCCACAGTTCTTCTGCTGTCGCTTTCTTCTGTGTGTCCGGGTAATCCCAGACAGCCTCGATGATGTTGAGGTCGGGGCTCTGTGGAGGCCATACCATGTTGCCATGTTGTTGAGGTGAAAACGAGAGACTGGAGTGCATGTGACTGTGCTCAAATGTACACTGTTTGATCTCTAAGCCTGCACCAAACCCATTATAGGAACACAGATTAGGGAAGGGCGTCTCTGGGAACAGGCCAGCAGCGACTGCGTTATATCCTTTTTTTCCCAGTGCGATTCGAATAGCGATAAATTATTAAATTGTTCTTGGTTTGCCCGTGAGGTGACAGCAGGGTGCCTGTAATAGGAAGTGGCAGACGGAGTCGAGCACGTTTGATTTGATGTAGAATTCATTTAATTTGTCATTCCGTCACATCGCGGGGTCAGACACCTGTCAGATGTCTTTTTGGGTTGACGTCCAACAAATCAGCCATGCAAAAAGAGGTAGCCACCAGTGAAATTCGTGGATTCTGTTTGGGTGTATATCAGGGTCCAAAATTGCCTGACATTCAGTGTCACATGGGATCATAAAGGTGTTTATCTGCTGCTTAAATGTACCCCATGCATGGGAAGGCTCAACACTTCTCCAACAGTAATGCTCTTGAGGAGGATTTTGGTACGTTTATATCTCTTTAAAGCCAGTTTATCGCCATTCATCCCTGATCAAGTGCAAGGACGATACGTACCCTCGCCAGGGAGAGAGAGTAACTGCTCAGGCTTAAGGCAGATCTGCTGCTGTACCCATAGGATTAGGTATAGCAGAGAGCTCTGCATTATCTGTGCCAAGCACCAGTGCAGATTCCCCTAGCTTTTATGTACATTTATCCATTCAGAGTTTATCGCAGGCTCAACACATACACGCTCATAACACCCAACCTCCCACCCCCCACCCCCGCCCATGAATACCTTTTCCCTTTTTTGCGCCAAGATATTTCCCTGCCTATACATTCCATGCCTTTTCTGTCTCCTGCAGTGTAATTATAGCAAATGTCATAGAATGAGCAGCTGAAGTGGCGGAGGAAGATGTAAAAACGGCAGAAATTATCTCGCGCCCCCTCAGCTGGGGACCGCACGGAGCGCCACGACACAATGCAGCTTTGTGGGAGCGCAAGGCAGCCGTGTCATTCACTTGGACTGCACCCCAAATAATTGCCTTCCGCTAAGCTGTGCTAAGTAAGAGAAAATCCCCCCGACACAATGCATGTCAGCATCGAATCTCTGCCTGTGAAATGGAAGGTGGATTTAATTGAGGTTAATATGCTTGGTTTGTTTTGAGGAGATTAACTTGCTTAAGTGAATGACATAATAATGTTAATTTGCTTAAAGTAGAGAGACATGATGACATTACGCACCCTGAAATGTCATGTTTTGCAATCAGCACTGTAAATGGGTTCACAATCCCTTCGTTACTAAATTGTTAGAAAAGGCAGCACATGTAAGCAGAATACTGAAAATAACTTGTTAAATCTGTGTAACCCACGTATTTGAATTAAATCTGCTTTATAAGGTCGGAGTAATAGCATCTTAGACTACAACTTCAATCCCTAGCATCTTTTTTTTCAGACTAATCTCTTAGTCGAATGCATCTCATTATATGATGTTCTTAGATGCATTCTTATCGCACAGATGTCCCATACATGGTACTGGATGGAATTCATTAAGGCAACTCCAACTGGAACCTGGTTCCTGGTCGAAGTGAAAACAGACCGAAGATCCTCAGAAAAAAGTTCAATGAAATCCTCGCTTCTAAATCCATAACCTTCCCTGAGATATTATGAGATGAGAACATGGCGGTACCTTTTTTCCGATGGATAGGCTGAAGAAGCAGCAGGCCTGCACAGCGTCTCGGCTGACATTCACATCATTGCAGCTGTAACTCTTAACAAGGATTAAGTGAGACAGGGGCAAGATAACTCAATTGCCACCTCCTTTAACTTGGCGCGCGTCCCACCCAGCCTGCAATAACCGCTACGCTACAAATGAATCCGGGACAGAATTGCCAAACGGGTTTATCCATCTGCTATCCATGTAGATCTTCTGTCAAGCCAGTGCCACGTTTGATGAATCTCAAAGTGATCGGGATTGATGTAAGAAATTACCGCAGAGCTAATGACAGACAGTGCTATGGAATAGCCCAGAGCTATTCTCTTTGTTCAGTCTCTGTTTATTTCGTCATTTATCTTGCCAATTGGCGCGCTGTTGCGGCTGCAGTTTTACCAATTTAGCACCTTTGCTGTATTAAGCTCGCACATTCTTCAGGGTTTCCATTATTTTGAATGGACCTCTTTATTTCTGTGGCTTGGTCGGCACATGGCGGCACAGCTGTTGTGGTGACTGTCGCTGGCTCACCTGCCTGCCATTGACACCAAATGCAAAGTTCATTCTTTCCGATTTAGAAAGTTTGGTCGAACAAATGTCACGTCGTCTGCTTGTCAGAGGTTTAGGTTTTATTTATTGGCACCATTAAAAAAAGACCAATAAAGACAATACCGAACAAAAGGCATGTGCCAGAGAGGATTGAAACCCAAGTGGGCTTATAAAAAATTTATTTAAAGAAAATATCTGAGAAAATAAAATTATATAATGTGTACAATGGAAACGACAACAAAAAAAATAAGAGAAAAAAAAGGTAAACAGTGAGTGCTGTGGCGTCCTGAACTGATAACTAGTGTTAAGATAATTTTTAATAAACGAATAATGGCACTATATTGAGTGTTGCCATCATGGCTAACAGATGGCTAGGTGCCTGGAAATCCTCGTTTTTATGATTGCCACTAATCTCTGAGGGAAGCTTTCCAGACCGTCCTCTCCCGTCATGTTATGAGCAGAGAAAGAGTCAGCCGTTATTAGCATCTCATAAACATGATAAGGTGTAATTGCCAGATAAGGGTCTGGTTTCAGTCAAAATTTGCCCTTATATGTTCACCAAAATTATCTTTCCAAACTGTATTTGTGAAGAGAACACTTTACAGTTAAAGACAAATGTTGATTGAATCCAGGCCTTTATCAAGAAATTGTCTCATATCATTGTGTCTTAACCAGAACTTGAATTTGTTTGTTAGTTTGAGTTTAAGCCAATTGTGGATTGAATCCAGGCCAAGCGTTTACTGCTTCTGTGTCCTCAGAGTTGCCAGACTGGGGGATTTTACCCTAAATGTGGGGGATTAAATTTTTTTTTGAAGTTTTGGAGTAAAAATGTATGGGAGTCTATGATAGATGGGGGATTTTAAAAGGAGGTATGGGGGGGAAATTGTGAGAAAATTGTATGGGAGTCAATTGAAGATGGGGGGGTTTTCAGAATATTTTTGGAGGGGGATTAATTCAGGCATCTGGCAACACTGTGTGTCCGTCCTGCAGCCGCTGAAGCTGAACTGCGACGTGTGCAGCGTGGTGTCCAGCTCGGGTCAGATGCTGGGTCAGCAGGCGGGGCCCGAGATCGACCAGTCCTCCTGCGTGTGGCGGATGAACAACGCCCCCACCAAGGGCTTCGAGCGCGACGTGGGCCGGCGGACCACGCTGCGCGTGGTGTCGCACACCAGCGTGCCCCTCCTCCTGCAGAGGCAGCAGTACTTCTTCGGGCAGAACAACGACACCGTCTACGTCATCTGGGGGCCCCTGCGCAACATGCGCAAGGACGGCAAGGGCATCGTGTACAACATGCTGCGGCAGGCGGTGGACAGCTACCCGCAGGCCCGCATCTACGTCACCACCGAGGAGCGCATGAACTACTGCGACAGGGTGTTCAAGGAAGAGACCGGCAAAGACAGGTGAGAGAGGCCCTGCGTGCATTACCAACAGCTAAAGCATCAAACTCGACTTTTTAGTGTTCATTTAACTCTTAACAGAGTTTACATGCGACCGGCCATCACCGGGGATGGCGGCTGTCGCTCTGTTCGACTATACAGCAGAGCCAGAATGCACTGAAAATTAGCCTATATATCGTATCAAAACCCACTTTTTAACATGATCTCAGTATTTTACATTTAAAAGTCAATTCACTGAAATGTTGAACTCAAATGCGATCTGAAAACATACTAAAAATGTGTCTTTTTGAGATTCTAAACAGAGTCCATGTCTTGACTTACATTTACGTGGATGCAGATGGCCCAGTTGGTGTAGAGCGACAAAACGCTACCATGTTTAATTACCATGCTTTAAGAAGTTGTAAATAAAGCACATACGATGCTTATTTCTCTTCTGTGAAAAAGTCAGCCGTGCTGTGATTGGCTCAGAGACCGAAAAGTGCTGTTAAAAAATGTTAAGTGCTGTTAAAAAATGTTTTTACTCCCTAGTGATTAACCCCACTCTGACCCCACTATATCGGACAATTATTTCCCTAAACATAAACACAGCGTGATCATACTCCTGTACTGGAAATAATCACATCGTAGACCAAGAAAAAGCATCAGTCGACTATGTTTCTTTTTGAAGGAGTGCAAATCTATCTTGGAGCTTTCCTTCTTCTACACAGGTAAGATTTTTAAATGTAAAAATCGATGCAATAATGCGAGTTTTGCATGATATATGCATCTATCCTCTAGTTATACAGCTATCGTCTGGCTATACAGGTGTTCATGGTGCAGATATTGTTATCAAAATCTAATTTTGCATAACTATTTGAACAGCCATCATTATTACATGTAGTTGTACAGGTGTTATTGGTGCAGCTATTGTTATCAAAATTAATTTTTTGCATGTCTATTTGAAAAGCCACCATCATTAGTTGTGGCTATACATGTGATATTGTAGCACTATATTTGCACAGTGATTTGATTTGCACAATTTGCTAGTTGCCATTACATAGCAAACACATTGACAATCTATTGTTGCTTTCCTTGTAGCCAACCAACAAATAAAACCATGATTCCATTTCTATAAATAATGTTACCTTGTGTCTTACTTGCATATCTCACTTTTAATATTGCATATCCCAAGGACATGTTTTACAGTCAGAAGTTTATTTTTTATTGTTTTATTTCATTAATATTTAATCTTCATATTCATATATTGAATCACTCCTACAGTACTATGATGAATGTGCGGCCATTTTACTTAGCTGCTTTGTATGCCTATTGGTTTTCATTGAAAATGCATATGTCAGAGTTCCAAATCTTCAACCGCCTTTTTCTCAGAACTTACTTCAAAGGAGTAGAAACATTCAACAAGCCAGAACTTCCTTGTTATTTTCCTGATTGTAGTGTATGATGTATCATTTTACAGATCTGAACTTGGAGTTTGATAAAAATGTAAATAACACTGAAACACATTTTCTGTTATTTTGAAGGTTTTACCATGGTCAGTTACATATGAGTCCAAGAGGGATCACATGTACCCTATCTGAGTCGATTTAACACCGAACATTTTACACTGCAGCAATAACTGACCAGGGCCTGGATTCAGTCAACATTTGTCTTTTAATTAAACACAATATATTATTAATTTTTTCACAAAACAATTATGCTGAATTGGTGATTTCTCAACTCACCAAAGTACTATTTAACTCTAAATCTGAGTTAAGGACAAACATTGACTGAATACAAGCTCTTTTGTCTATAAAGACATATGATAACTTTGGTCATCTAAACCCCAAAGCTAATGTGTATAAAACTGAATTTGCCTGACAAGATATTTACGAGTAGCACGTTACATTAAATCTCTTGTCAGGCAAATTCCTTGTGTAATCATAGGCCTGGTTTGCTTTGAATCCTTTGAAGCTCGGCACTCTTTAACTTAAAAGAAGAGGATCGTGCTTCTAATCATACACATTCAACATTGTTTATGCTTATGAAATGAAACATGCCATATGGCATCTGTAGGCGATAAAAAAAACGAGTTTTATTCAGCCACATCTTATTTTGTTACATCAGATAAGGAGTGAAGTCGAGAGCCCTTAGCAAAGTGAACCCTACATATGTTATTATGAGTCACCATTCAATCTCTCTGCCACTGCTTTCCCCTGAAGCAATGTTCTGTGCCTGTGGTAAAGCATTTCCCGGTTACTTGCCTGGGCCTCTGTTTTTTTACTTAGCCGGTAGAGCATTTCTCCAGCACCGTGTCCATGGCCTCTTCATTACTCGCTCATTGGCTGGTTGTCAATTGCATAAACCTATCCATATTTTTATAGCCCAGAGCCCATTATCATTATCACAGTGTAAGGATCCCATATCACAGAGGCTGAAGGGTGCGGATAAACATCTGTAACGGGGAACTAAAGTGGCCCTGTCACAGCTGTGTGATCTTACACTGAAAAAAAAAATAAACACAACAAGACTTGGCTATGCACCTTCTCCTGCGAAATCTGGTGGACAGTGATTTACACTGTAGCTGTTACCGTGCACCCTGGAAATGGCTATTCTAAGTCACTGAGTTTCAAGTATAGTATTGATTAATTGGTTTCATATGAATTACAGATATTATCACACATAATTATTCCATTCTTAGATGATATTTAGATGCACAATTGATATAGTATATATCTTAATCTCCACACCATGCTTATCCAAATAACAAAGAAAAACTTTATGAAGAATCAGGGATGCATGATGTACATGTGGAGTATGTCCCACTCCTGAAACACCAAAAATCTCTTTGTCTGTCTCATGTCCATATGGGGACTTTCAAAGTATCTTAGCTGTCAGATTTGGCCAAACGTGTATCCTCTACAGCCACAGAGCCTCAGTGTTCACTGGCTTCAACAAATAAAATCACAATTCACTAAAGGTACACAGTAGGAGAGCATGCATCTGTATTTGTGAGTACGCTGTTCCGGTTTGTAAAAATGTGTTGTCTTGTCTTTACGCTATTCAAACTTTGGACAATATTACAGTATAGATTTTTTGGTGATCCTAATCCTAAATCATGTCAGCCAAATAAATTTTGGCTTCTGCGCTCTAGTATCATCTATTTGGCATGTCGAATAGACTTTCACTTGTGTCATGTTCTGAAATAACCTTCACAAGCGCTCAATGGGGTTGTACACAGGAACCCGTGATTATGTCTAGTTTGGGCTCTCAGTGGAAATTACTGTGTTCAAATTCAAATTGCCGCTCTGTCATTGTAACATTGACCTTGATCTTTTCCAAGCCAGACAAATAAGGCTAAACAAGATTGATTAATTGGTTTACTGCTTACAAAATAAAAAAGTCATGCCCAGCCAGCTAATTACCAATTACAAAAGGTGGTGGTTTGGTGTCCTTCATTGATAACTGACTCCCTGGAGGGAGACACTGACAATGGGAGGAGACCTGGATCCACTCAACATTCATCCCTAAATTTAACTCGCAACTAAAAGCAACTGCTCATTTATTTTCTTTACAAACACAGTTTGGTGAGCTCAGTCGAGAATAACTTGCCAAAAACAGTGTGTGGGAAAAGTACTTCAAAAGGTATTTATTTGTAAATCAAAGTTAATTGTTAATTGAACCCAGCCATTGCCTGATTCGCTTGAAAACTAAATTAACGAGTTGTTGTTTTTAAAACTCCCTCTGTGTGTGAGTATAAAGGATCTCTGTGCAGAAACCTCTTTCTGGCACCGTACACATACTGTTTTACAGGCATAATGTGTGTGTGTAATCCAAACAATAATAATTATCGCACGCAGAAAATCATAATAAACATATTGAGTGGAAAGTTCACCTAGCTTTGCTTCTCAGAGCACATCTTACCTCTTCATTCATGCAGTACCTTTGCTATCAAATTTAATATAGCTGCGGGCCCATGCCTTCCACCTGCATTAATGTAGCAAGGCCAGGAATGCCTGTCTAGAAGGGTTTCAAGGTCTGCATGGGGTTAAACCTGTATTGCCAGGCAATTAATTTATCAAGGTTATTAATGAGCAGCGGAAGAAAACGCAGAACACATTGGCCCTGGCAGGACCAGGGTTATTATGAGCCTACGGAGAGAGGGTTTGTGTTAACTACCTATCAACTGAGAATACAGTTTTGAACAGCACCTCCGAGGCTGTTTCATTTATTTTCCGAAAGGGCCCGATTCGATAGCGGGTCACTTCTAACGGTTCTTTAACAAGGGAATTGGCGTAATGCCTACTGACAGTGTGTCCTACCAAATTTGATGGAGTATCACACACAGTATTACCCAAGTGTTTGCTGATGCTACATTTTCAGTGGCCAGTGCAAAGAGACTTTGATCATGAGCTCTCGAACCTACACTTCATTAACCGTTTAAAGTGCTGAGCACTCAGCTATAAACACTCACCCCCGTCAAAGGTGACTTCAGCCGTTACTTCCAAGTAATTAACAGATGGAGCTCTGGTAATACTACCTGCTACACATAGTCATTGTTTTATCAGATCTTTTCTGATTCATTTCAGTGGCTATTTAACAGCCAAATGTTAGTATTGGGAAATGATATTTACTAAGGCACAGTAATTTGCTGGCAGCATTATTTGTAATACTCATTCAGGGAAATGTGAAACTTGATTGACAAATCTTGGCTTATATCATAATTATGCACATTTAGACAAATGATTGCTGGTGTAGATTTGGGTCGAGTCCAGTTGTGATTTGGATCGCTGCTGCGGGCTCTGCGGGCGCTTGGTGTGTCCGGCCAGCACTGATTCATCTACACTGCTGCGCTTCCATGCAAAATGCATTGTTGTGACTCAGCCTGGAGCAATCGTTGTACCCAGAGAGCCTTACAGAGATTCTGCTGTGTGCTAATGGACACAGAGCCATAATTCACATGTTATGACCTGATGGCAATTGTCAGCACTGTTCTAGTTCGGACATGTTTGTGGATATTGTTCAGACACAGCGCATAGTGTTTGAGTTGTATGAAAGAGTCAACATGCGCACTATAAATGCTGCATGTAGGGTGGTATACTGTATGCAGTAAAGATAGGACAGGAGAAGTCGGTTTTATTACGTTGTAATATCTGGCCGATTCAATTAAACTCATATATTCTCATAACGAGAATAGTTGACAAGATAGCAGCAACATTTCTCGGGGGAAACCAAGAAGTAGTGTTTGTAGTTGGTTTCCATAGGCATGTTCATAAACTTAAAGTACCATCTCAATAGGTTTTTAGTCACTTAAGAGATTGTGCTCCAGAATGCATTGGTACAGTGTGGAATACATGGTGGACTCATTGATTTACTCAATGCCCAGGGCTTGAGCCATCAAGGTAACCTAAAACAATCACCTTCCTGCCACCATGTTTTGTATTGTAAAGTACTACGTTAGCAGTGGGGTTCCTCTGAGCTAATTCCTCCATTGAACTCAATAGGAATAATTAGCATGCATGAACCCCACTGCTTACAAACCTCGATGAAAACATGAACCTGAAATATAGTGGTGGAACAGTGATGTTTGCTGGCTGCCTTGATGGTTCAGGACTTGGACATTGAGTCAGTCAATGAGTCCAGGAATTGAAAGGGCCAGATATGAGCTCAACATGCAAACAGGCTGGTTATGAAATTTTCCCAGGCAATATGAGAGACTGATCAACAATTACAGGAAACATTTAGTTAAGTTATAAGCTATTGCTGCCAAAGGTAGTTTTACCAGTTAGTGAAGCTAGGGGGGCACTCTTACTTTTTTGTGATTGGCTTATGAAATGGTTTATTATCATTGACAGCAGGAGATGGACGTGCAGCGGGATTGTGGAGAAGTTGGATGCAAAGAGGCTGTAATTGTTCATTTGAGAACGAAACCTAGACAGAGGCCATGGCCTGCTGCTCACAAGAAGTGGGCAAGAAGCCCTCTTCCCAGCATTCTCACTCCGCAGTTATGTGCCCCACACTCTTTAATGCGCTTTAGACACAGTGCGTCTCTGTTTGTGAGAACATTCATGCCTCTCGGCCGTAAATATCCACCCTCTTCATCTGCTTTGCCTCAGATTAACATTCTTTGAGTGCACAATGAGAGAATGACCATAAACTTAAACTGGTGAAGCGCTGAGAAGAAAGGGATGTAATGTTAAGATGGGCCAACAACTTAATGATGAGATTGCATACTGTGGGTCCATACTTTCAAAATGATCTTGCATATAGTCTTTAGTTTCAAAGATTTCATTTGTGTTCCTTAGTTTATATTAACTTATTTTATAATTTTATATTTTATATTAACTTTCTACAGTTTAAATTTTTCTGTAATTTTGCAGCGGTTAACAACTGAAAATACACAAGGGACTTACCTGCACAAGCATCTATAAACAAATCATGATTTACAGTAACTCTACACTCGATTTCTCTCACCTCAAATTAATTATGGTACCTTTTAACTGTAAACCAGTCGAGCTACTGCGAATATACTTGTGTATTAAAGCAGGAAAATATCGTGCTGGGCTGCGGAACTCACAGTTCAGAAATAGCAGTTTGAATAGAGCTGATATTCAAACTGCTATTCACAGAGGTTGTTAGAACGTGCTGGAAGACATTTTCGAGTTTTGGCACCGAGTGTGTTTGCATTGAAAACTAGCCATCATAATCTTCTTTATACCTGCACATTTGCAAAAAAGGGAATTGTCACGAATAGCTGCTCAGGAAACGGCAGGGAATTACAGATGGGCGCGATTTGTATCACCCCTTTCTTTCTATTGCAGCATATCGGGGAGACATTTTCCTAATACACAGTGCAAGAGGGCAATATCTAATAGCAGAGTGGTAGGTTCCATGCCCTGTTAGATCATTTCCATGAGGAATACTGCGTCCCTTCTGATCAATGGACTGTCAAAATCCGTACCTCTGTAGCGTTGCGCGCCTGTGCGCCGCTGGTCCGATGGATGCGATTGCACGAGGGGGTGAAGATGAGCCAATGAAATAGCCTCCCCCACCGATTAATCTGTGTCCGTGGTATTTCAGGTATCGTACGGGTATTTAAATCTCCAAACCTTGAAATCTTAGTGGCTTAATTAGCTTGATGGCTCCTTGTAAACTTTCCATCTTCAACCATCAGCGGTATGACAGGTGCTGGGGAGTAACTGCATGGTCCTTACAGCCAGAGAGACAACTTCCTTCCTAGTGCCTGGAGCTAAAAACCCAGCGACTGTACGTCAAGTTTCTCATTTTAAATCTGGCACTGCTTATTACAATAAAGGCTGGCTCAAGAAAACGAGTATGCTAAGTTTACATAATTGTTTTCACTATTTTCATTGTATTCTCTGATTTGCTGGGAGATCCACAATATTGGCTTAATTTTAGAGGGGGTTGATATATCTTTGCAGAACCAGAAGCTATTCAAATCACCATCTTTGTGTTATCCGTGCATTATCAGAGGTGTGCAAGAATCAGGCTTTTGCATAATGCCTCATAAACCAGATGGGTGTAGCATTTGAGAATCGCATACCTTGAAATGAGTCTTCTGCCGGGTGACCCTGACTGCAGGGGAGCCGTGGCATTTGTATGCAGCGAGGAGATCGCGAACGAACAAGCGAATCGCGTCTGCAGAGCCCATTTCTGAAGATATGGCCCACAGCACGTATGGACGCGTTTCCCTCCAATCACACGCCGAGATGCTCAACCCGATTTGTAATGCTCCGAGAGCAGGCGCGCGCGTTCCTGTGGTGACGATTACGATCTTAATGCAGAGCGCTGAAAAACGGACGTGACGGTTAGCGAGTCCGTTGACGTGAGCCAGAGGTCATTTAAAATGAAATGTACAACTTGCATATGAGGTATGCTGCTGAACCTCTGTTCAGTATACTGTGTCTGGGACAGAGCACTAGCAGCGCGCTAGAAATGTGCCCCCTACTCATGCTTGCTCAGAACATACAGTAGCAGATCTATTAATGACGTGTTCCTGTAGTGCCACTAGGTTCTTAATACATCATTACAATTCCTTGTTAGCGCAGGGCATTAATTCACTCTTGGGGAAGGACCATACAGGCTTCGTCCCTGCCTGTCATATTTGGTGTCATTAAGTGCAGGCTGGCAGCGTATTCATTAGTTGGAGCAAATATCACTGGAAATATTCCTTAATTCCAAACGTCATATTCCTAATTACAAGAGGAAGCATCACAGAGCTTTAGTGTTGGGCTTAGTCAAGCACACGATGAGTGGTGTTCAGAGCTGTAGCGTAGCATCTGTGTTCTAGCGTGGATATGAGAGTCTGGAGCTAATATTCTGAGACATAATTTGATGGAAAGATCCTGAAGTATGGTTAGGTTAACCTGTAATCCATACGTCGTCTACGCTGGGCTCGTACGGAGCTGTGGGATATTCCACACAGCAGACCAGCTCATTGGCAGTAGAAGTGTTTTTCATTGTCAGAAAGATAGGACTTGTTCAATTATAATGAATCCAAAGTGAAACAAGCACTGTGTATGAATTTAAAGAGGAATTCAAATACACTTCTTTTTATAATAATGTTGTATAAAATAACGCAGCGTGCACTTTGGGCTGCATTTTATGTATGAAAGGTGCTATACAAATAAAGTTTATTAATTAAAGTAAAAATGTGAGTTTCAGTACAGAGTATGTATATTTGTATTTGGACTGATAGAAATATATAGATGCTTTTCTGCACCCCGATTTCTATGTTTCTGGCAGTGTACAACCCCAGAAACGTGTTTCAGTTGAAGTCTTCAAGGCAATGGCGTCTGAGGCAAACTAACAGCCAGACTAGATCAAAGAACCGCAGTTCAAACTGAACTGCTGACAAATCAACTCAGATGCAACTCCAATGTATATTTATGTCAATGCAAATGGGAAGAACATCAACGAACAGCATCGCGGTGTCAGTGCGAGACTTCACACGGATATGCATTTATCTGAATAATTGCGGCCGCACTGTCGGTCCTGTAGCCTACTGATGTGCATATTTTTCATGTAAGCTGCACTGCTATTTTTGCAATTTGCCAAGTGAAAATGGATGAGATATCTCCACCCTTCCGTCCCAAGCCATTTTCGGCACTATCCTAATTAGAATGCTTTTATTTAGTGAAAAGTCACAAGATTATTAATTTTGTGTTGAACACTTGATCGAGTGCTTATTCCCGGCATTTTTAAATTATACCTTATCAAGTTAAGTAGGCCACATTTTGAATTTAGTGGTGGGGCTGCCCTCAGCATGACAAATTTCCCTGAAATGAATTTTAAAAAACTCTCTGCAGTAAAGCAGAGTGATTGAATGCGTTGAATGCAGGTGATGAGAATTTGCCATGATGAGGCCTTGTTGCCAGACATTAAAAAAGGAGGAACTGAAATAAAAATTAAAAAAAGTTCTTCAACAACTTCAAGAACCCAAAATGATCATAATCACGAGTCCCATGGTAACACCCCGTCCTGCTCTTCTGAACAGGGGTGGGGTCGAAGCAGTCGCGGTTTGTTTCGGAAGTACAGAAAGTACCAGAAGCCCTAGCTGTTGTGAGTGAGGCCTCTTTGTCAACAAGTCACCCACACCTTACCCCCAGACACAGACAGCTCTAACGGTGACCTTTGAGTTTCACCGAGTAGAACTTAATGCTGCTGCCAATATCCCAGGACAATTGCGAATCTCAGAGGAAGCTTTTAGGCTGGAGGTCTGCGAGGCTCTAATGATACCCTCCAGCTTCTGCCTTCTTTTCTCCTGCCAGCCGTGGAGTCAGAAAACATCAGCAAATTAATTGCAACAAACAGTAAGAGCTGTTTCCTAAACGAAATCCCCCATTGCACCACACTTATTAAATATTCATTGAACTGTGGATTTAATTAATCCAAGCCAGCTCTGGTTTGAGGGTGTTGCAGCCTCGTATAGTTGGCTGTACACCTTTAATGCAAACATGGTGTGTCCCGGAGCTGTTGTTTCATTTTGAAAGTTCATAAGACTGGCTTAGGTAAAATAAGGTTTCAGTTTTTATTTATCTAATTCAGAATGATAGCTTTCAGTTTATTTTAGTCATTGGCCAACTGAGATCCAATGTGGAGCATTCATAATGCTTGTCCATAATCTAATGCTATAATATTTAAGTCAGTTAACAAGTTAAGTCAGTTATTTCATATTTGACTTCATGGGCTCTATTTTAATAAACCAAACGCGATGGTGAACGCAAGAGTAATCGCTTGGCGGTATCGCTCTGAGGGCGTCGGCGAGAAATTTGGTAATTTCATGACGGCAATCTTGACGCACCTTATGGCGGTATTGCTAAAAGGCTGGGTTTAAATGTCCAAGGTGTGTCTCTATGGTAGCCAATCAAATTGTTGTTCTCATGCTTTAAAAAAAAGCCAGTTGGAACGCAATCGCTCCATGCAATTTCATAATGAGCAACCCAAACACACTGGACCGTCAACGACAAGAGCGATTTTCCGCACAGGAATCAGACATACTTGCAACAGAAGTACAGGCTAGGACTGTAGTAATTTATGGATCACAATCCACACCACCTCGTCTCCCAGAAGTTCGGAAGGCACGGGAGGAGGTGGCGAATGCATTAATTAGCCTACATTAGGTGATGTAGGCATAATTATGATTCAAATGGTAGGCTTATGATTCAACTGTGTCAATGTGTAATTTATATATTATAGGCTATTGGCCTACATGATCGCAAGTTTCTTGTAAGCTGTCCTGTTTTATTCTAGTAGTTTAAATTAAAATTAATTAATTAATAATAATTATAGGCTATTTGTTCATTAAATGGAAGTGTAATGTTGGCATCACCTATAGACACTACATAGAACTACATGACGAATAAGTTGCCAAATTGCCAGAGTCTATTGCGTTCCCGCTAAGAGGTGGTTCCAGCTGATCATAACGCAATGGGTTTTCGTTGGTTCAAATTGTCACTGAGCCGAAAGTATTTTAGAACACGCCCCAGACAGCGCCACCCATCCCACTGCAGCGCAAGCGAAAGGATGTTATGTTGAGAATTTGTTGATCCTAGCGGTATTGCTGAGAAACGCCATAGCGCCAGTTTTAAGACGTTGATGCTGTCAACAAGCTTGCGTTTGACTATACCGTCCCCTTGCGCTGGTTTGAAAATAGAGCCCCATATCTGCTAGCAACATGGTGCTTGTGCTGTATGTCCATGGGCTCAACGTGATTATTTTTTTCAAATTACTTTTTTCAATGTTCTGTCTGTGACAGCTAATAAGTATGCAGGTGGGTGTAGTAGTTAGAGAATTGGGAGCGTATCCACAAGTTGCAAGCCTGAATCCCCAGTGGATCACTGCTGTTCTACCCTTGAGCAAGGTGCTTAAGCTGAGTCCAGATGCACAATATGTAGGCTACCAACTACCCAGATACCTTTGCAAAATATAGGCTATTTCTTGTAGGCGGTCCTGGATCTATTTGCTAAACCTGTATGTCCAGCAATTTATAAGGAACATTGATATTTAAAACTTTTTTTTTGAAAGAGCGAGCTGAAATTAACCTGCTTTAAAGCCAATATGGCATATTATCAATGCATATGTCATTGAAGTCACGTGAATGTCCTCTGGCTTTGTACATGGTACCGTGCTGCAGCTGAAGGAGATTGCCTTCTGGAATGTCCTGTTGCCTGGGCGTTTCCTGTGAGCCCAGGAGATTCTCGTGGCCATCACTCATTCATGGCACAGGGCTGACGGAACCTGCGGTGCCAGATGGCAGCTTTTTATTCAGCTGGACGTTGTGTGCAGGAGCAACAGGAAGGCAGCAGACAGTGAGCTTAAACACACTGTCACATTACTGTGTAAGTGCCTGATGAAGATACCTGGACACCTTACTTTATTAGTTTAGTAGACAAATCACTCATTTTTTCCCCCTAATTTGGAATGCCCAATCATGGTCATGTTGTTATGTTCATCATAACCTCCATTACTGTTTTTGGAGAGTAAAAACAAGCGTAAGCTCTGCCCCAAAGCACATAATGTCAGCCGCCACTTTTTATAACATCGCAATTTTCAACCCAAGCTCACACACAGACATGAGTTGGAGGAAGACACTTAGGGTCTGATTTACTAAGACCTTTAGCAAGTGCAGAACCTTTTAGCACACGCAAAACTAATAACACAATGTAAGTGTACAGTGTAATTTACAGCTAAATCTAGTCCCACCCCCCAATTCCCATAGAGATCCAATCAAATGCAGAGAGGTTATAGTATTGCTTGTAGGAGTACCAGAAAATAAGATATCAATAGTCTTTTGATATTGTTTGGTCACAGACATCAGGAAGTCATGGCATCCAAAGGATATGCGACCAAATATGAAAAATTATTACTTTATCTACATTATTTTAAACTGTCCAATATTTTTTGATGCCCGAAAATGGGGGGGACTATGTACAAATGGTTCTACAATTTCTAAATGGTTCATCCGATATGGATGAAAATACCCTCAAATGAAAGCTGACAGTATGCACTTCAACCTCATTGTCATTGTATCCTTTCAAACTCAAAGTGCGAGAGTACATAACCAAAATAACAAAAAATGTGTCACTGTCCAATGAATTATGGTGCTCACTGTAGCATCTCTGTAGAAATCAGTAGTCCAATTTCTAATGGCAGGTATTGTCGGGATTGAATTCTGAGAAAGTATGGCTCTGTTTTTTTAATGGTGTGAGTAATGATCAATTGAAAGACTTGTGCATGCAGCCTGCATATGGACTCTTTGATGTGCATATTCATAAAATATGACCTTCCCGCTGCTTTTCCCCCTAAGGCAAGATTAAGTCAGAAACAATATTTGGAACACATTTAATGCCTAAAAAATTGCCTCCTAGAACCAGCAGAAATATGGCAGTTCTCATGGCAGAAACTCAGATATTAGGATTTATTAATTTGTAAATGGCAGTGGTTTGCGAAAGCCATTGCATCAAGGGCTTAGTTTTGATACCCCACCATTGCTGAACGAGTTGTGATGCTCAGTGAGGCCCTCTAAAATTGCGGTGCGCTAGGCTTTTATGTTGTAACAGTCGGCCTTGTTTTCGGCGCTTGCGCTGGGAATATGTCTCTCACTGACAGCCCAAATGGACTTATGGGGCCAGTGACAGATGGCGCCTTGATGTAATTCAGATGTATTTGTGCGCCAAGTTGTCCACAGTCACCCTCCTGCACACATCTTTTAGGATTCCACAGCATGCGGAGCTGACAATGTTGTGGAGAATTTGTTGGAAGTCCATATCCAGCAACTCTCTTCTCCAATGCAGTAGCCTTGTTCCAAAAACAATCACAGTGACATTATGTATAGGCCATAGCTTCACTGCTGGCTGTTTTGTTTTTTTTGTACAAATTCCCAATGGCAGTATATCATTATTATATAACATTGATTGATTAATAAAAGTATTGTGTAAATGATTCCTGAAACAATGTGACCTTATCTTTAATGGCAAATTCATTTGTAGGAGTGTAAATTGCCTCTGACAAGCTGTAGGAATTTTACAAATTCAATCGTCTTCTACCAAAAAAGTGAACAGGTAGCGTTAACATTTCTGGTAAAAGATGTGAAAAACATCTTTCACTGAGACCATTGTTTTTTAAAATAAATACAAGGCATCCAATCTATTAACCATGAATCCGTCATCCATTCTTTTGGTTTTCTGGGTTTATCTTGTTCCAGGTTATTTAATTCAAGGGTATGTGTGGAAATGCATTACGCTCCAGGATGACGACAATGCTTACACCTGCCCATTGCTTTTAGTGGTAATATAAAGGTTAGCAATTGTTCTTGGCGCTGGATTAATTGGCTTTTTCCTAAGAGAGAGGTATTTTTTTAGCCCTTTTAAAAAAAAAAATTTTACTTCTTTCAATTTAATTTGAAAATGTTCTCGTTAAAGTGTCTTTTAAGGTGGATAAAACCGCAGATTTGACGTTGGAGATTTTACAGCGGCCTATATTCAGTCAACGTTAAGTCCTTACCTTTGACTTATAAGTTAATGCAAGCATTACACTTTGTCCTCACAAACTCAGTTTAGCCAGTTAGTTTTCAGTGATGGCTGAACTCACCAAACCGTGTTTGTGAAGAAGAAAAAAATCATTCTAGTTTTTAATTGTTTGTCAAAGTTAAGGAAAAATGTTGACTGGGTCCAGGCCAGTGTCTCTCCGCCATTAACAGTGTGAAGCTGAGTTCCTGTGACAGTTATTTCAAAAATCACTGCACCATTCAGCCACCCCTCTCCCAACAGGTTTGTAATGCATCGATGCACACAGTCTCTCTCTAATCAGGGATACTGAGTATTTGCTAGGTCTTATAAAGGAAACACGCAGCATAATGTGCACCCCGATGATGTATAAAACTGAACTGAATATATTGTTTTTCTTTTGTTTTTTTTACTTCAGTGCAAACTTTTTAAAGTGTCCTAAGTTTACCCGGCAGCAGAAGAAAAACTACAGACCCATATTTTTATGCCAGGCAGAGTTTTTTTTTTTTTTTTTTTTTGCAAGGGAAATCACTGGAAGTGGTCCCCAACTCTGTTCCTGGAGATCTACCATAATGTAGGTTTTCACTCCATCTCCAATGAAGCACGTTTCATTCAACAGCTAGCGATCTCTTTGAGCTGCTAATTAGTAGAATGAAGTGTGCCAAATTAGGGTTGTAATGAAAATCTACAGGACAGAATTTCTCCAGGAACAGGGTTGGGGACCACTGATTTAGGGGTTAACCTTGCTTGCTGTTTTATTTGGCTAGTTATGTGCAAACGGTTAAAACATTCTAATAATAGGGCTATGTGAATGTTTACATTATGAATACACTATGTGTGAAATATGAAGTGTATTTTAAGTGAAGCACATTCGTACAGTAGAGTGTGAAAACATGCCGTTATGCTCAGTAGATCTGTTCTATTTTAGTGTAACAGCGAGGCAAGTTAGCATCATTTTACAGCTTCATTTATATTTTTAAACGTTTTTGCAGCTGAGAACTCAAGCAATCCAATTAAAATGAAATGCCAGCCCTGAGCTTGTTTAACCTCAAAGTCAGGGGACCATAGGCCAAAATCAAGTGGGAGTTTTTAAAATGTGCTTTGCATAGTATGAGTCACTAACATTATTGATGTTTTTAGAGGAAGAAAATGAAAACTCCAAAAATGAAAAATGAAAACTCCAAACTATGCACCAATCGGCTTAACGTTTTAAATCCTGTTTTACTGTCATGCGACCCTGTTATGTCATCCACTCTCTCATTGTTTCAATTCAATCTTTATTATTGAGGCAGCACTCTCTCGTCTGCTGTGGCTAGCCTAAGCTTATGATGAACGAGAGCATTTATATGTTTAATAAAGTGGAGGAAGAGCTTTAGAAAATGGACGAGCGAGTGAGATCTATCCTCATGCTTGTCACCTCTATTTGAACATTTTGAGGTCTCTATTGAGACAGGACGTTCTGCTGGCGCCCAGGATGCACTGCTGTTATCCGTAGACAGATAGAGGAAGTGCTGGACTGGAGCAGGTGTCCATCAGGATTAGAGAAGAGCTCCAGCTGGCCAGTGGAGCATGGTGAGGAAAAGGCAATGGTGTTGGCAGAAGATGGGAAGAACATACTGGGGAGAGAAAACGGCAAAAGGGAGGGAGGATATAGGGAGTGAGAGACCATAAACGGGAGAGATGAACGGAGAAAGGGAATCTGAGAAAACTGGTCAAACTTGGACTTGTAGCTCTCGACACATTTCCTCAAGTGTTTTCCATGACTTGAGGTCCTCTAGGATTGACTTAATGTCTCTTTCGCGTGCTCTTCTTGTATGGCCGCTAACAAATGAGCAAGCCTGATCTCTCCGAATGTCACATTTCTCACACAGATCCTTACCGAATTGACTGCATTGCCGTAGCATTTTGAGTGTAATTAAGATTACCCAGCAAGGGTGAAAAATAAACCATTTTTCAGGGGCAAGGAGGCAATGCAAGCAAATCAGGAGCACTGTTTATAAAACCATCAGCCATATGCTAGCAACGCTACAGCGAAACCCCCAGATCGCTGATGGCGAAGTTGATTAATAACAGCGGAATCGCTTACCTTCTGTTGCAGTCGTCATGGAGCTACAACCCACCCCCTGCCAAACTCTGCTGGTGGACCAAGGGAAAAAAACTTCTCATCGGGTCTTGGTTCCCTAACTGGGCCTATTATTAATCATTGAGCTTACATGAGTACACAGTGGGGGTGTAAGACTAGTTTTAATGGTGATCCAGGTGCAATGGCTTCCACCGTGTTGGGTTTTGTGGTGCACAGCTCACAGTTACAGTGCCAGCTCTTACCAGATCCAATTCTAGATATATCCAATGTAAATGACCCCTCTGTGACCCCATTGACAGAAAGTATAGCATTGAAGATGAGCATCGTGGAATAGAGGAGGTGCCCGTCATCAGCACCGATCACGATGCACCCCCGTGGCAAACACAGCATTTGTGGTGACAGAAATCCTGTGCTTTTACATGGGAGCGGGTAATGAAGGCGGAGCCTGTTAACAAGTCCACATTTGCTTTTGTGAAAACATTTCCATTTGGAACTTGTCAGCCATGAAAAAAACAGAGCGTTCTATGACACTGTGAATTATGATGAATAAGAAATATGAAATATTCATCTGGCATTGACACCTATTCTTTATCAACTGTAGAAATAAATAAATTAGTGTTTGCTTATGAAATGCAGCTCAATCAGTATTACTATCTAGTAAACATACTTTATACTGAAATGTTTTCACAAGCAAGTTTGAAGAGTCATAGAGAAAATGTATGTATTATAAAATCTTGCATGTTGTGGGTATATTTTGTGGTTTGTTTTATTTTGTACATGGTGCTAGAATATCTTCTGTATTGTGTGCAGCTTTCTGTATTCCCATTTGGATTATGGGATCAGTACATTTTATCTAATCACATAGCTGTGATATAAATACCCGAGCGGTAAATTAGTCTGTGTATTTATGAGATTTATTTAAGTTATTCCAATTAAGTCTTGTAAAATGGCACATCATACTCCCGAAGTTGCAGTGAGCTCACCGTGTCATGTGTGCCGAGGGTAGAGGAGGCTGGTCTACTTGGCCCTGTACATCTTGCAAAAAAATCACAAGGACAATTTCAGAATTTCCTCCCGAAATGGCGCGGGGAAGCAAACGGAATTACCTCGAGGGGGCCGCCCGCGCTCGTCTGCGTTCGAACTAATTCGGATCATCTCAGCTCCGAGGCAGCCTCGTTGCCTCCGCGTCTACGAGAGAGAGAGAGAGAGAGAGAGAGAGAAGCAAATACATTTTATGGTCTATTTCATCCCATCGCGTTTCGTCTGGGACATTGGTCACAGTATTAAATCACACACCTGCATAGCGAAGTGCGCGATGACCCAAACCCAGTTACTGCTAATTGGATCCACTGGCCGCCTGGCTGGAATAATTTGCTTTAATACGCGTGTGTTTAGAAACAAAGGACGGAGCAGCCTCGTGAGAACGGGTTACTAAAGAGGGACAGATGGGACCAAGCAGTATATCACAGGTATTTGCTATACACAGGTTTACTTCAAGCTTTTTACTCACTTGCCCACGTGGTGCTCAACCTTTTAAGGCCAGGTTTACACTTCCAGTCTGTCCCGGGGTAGACATATTGAGATATTGTCCTTGACGTGTGAGGGATCAGGGATATTGGTTCTGTATTTTAGTGTTCTTGAGACACTTACTGTATGTCCAACACAAAAGCAACGTTCTCCGCTAGATACAGAATTTATTTTCCTGTGCTCGGTGTGCTCAAATACTAACGGTGTGACCATTAAATACATTTCCTCGTTCCTCTGTTTGAAATAAAAAGGCCTTGCATATCACGCTGGTACAGGTTGTGAATGCCAATTTCCCAGCTAGTTTCCTTTGACATTTGCAATTAATGAAGGCTTTTGATACAAAATATGTACTGAGGCCAACATTTTAAAAATACGCCCTCCATAAAGTCATAAAGAGGTATTGTTCTATTTCTAATGCCAAAAAGCACTCCCTCAAACCGTTGTTTCATCATTTTCCCTCCGCCCAAAATTTTATCTGCAGAAAACACACAAAAGAATGTGACATCTGGCACAATTTATGGCTACAGTTTTATGCAGTACTCTTCGCGGTCATTTTTTAACCAATAACCACAGTGTGTGCCTGGCTGGGAAAAGTAAGTTAGAAAGTAAGAATACGTAATGATGGGAACGGGCCATTCAGCCCATCTAGGCTCGCCATTTCCAGCAGTTGGATGGAAATAGATAACAAGCCAAGATGGTCAGACTGTTGCTGTTCATTGTGACAAGTTGCCAACAGACTGTTTTGACCTGCTTATAATATCCTGACAATATTCAAGTAATAATTTTAAGAATCTGTCACATGTAGTTTAGATGATAGCACCCACAACTTTCTCTCTCTGTCTAACTAAAAAGATTTTTTTTTTAAATTTACCTCACTTTTATCTATAAAAATCCCATTACACTTATTAAGAATCTGGCTCTCACCTGCTGGTGGCAGTAATAATCTGATTTCTAATTCAGAGTGCTACCAAATATAGTGTATTCTTTATGGAAATTTCACCCCTGAATGAACTGAAAAATATACAGCATACAGTGTACAAAGTAAAGTGTGATCATAGCCCTGATCTGTACGTATTTAACTTTGTGCATTCATAATCACATTGTCCCAATGGCAAGAAGCAGAAAAAAATAGATAAGCAAATAACTTAAAATATATAATTAAACAACATGGCAAACCCCAAAATGAATGATACATAAGAGTAAGTTCCTTCTCTCCCCTCAGGGCAATACCAAAATACTTACTAAAAAACTGAATCCCCTTTCAGGCTCATCTTGATACTTTGAGAGTTAGCTGTTTAAGCTCTTTATCCTTAAACTTTCACTGCTACAGTTGAGTATCATTATTGCCCACTGTGCCTCCATTTCTCCTCTAAGCCAATAGCCGTTCACTTTGTCTTCATTACCTTCTGGAATGATTGCTTTGTTTGTCTTTAATGTCCTTTTTCTCCGTTGCTATATGGCTCTAATGTTCGTCCTGTCTCCAAGCGTTATCAGTAACAGGCTTATTGATAGCGCGGGATGACGTGAGGACAATCAACATGACAAATATAGCCAAGTGGAACATCAAAGTTTTCTTCCCGCCTAAAAAAAAAATAATATTTTTTCATGGTGTCTGACTTGGGCATATTTCCCAAGACTGTTTGAGACCATTCCAAATGATGTTTCTGTGCCTCTATTTCTGCTCTGCCACATCACTCCTGGTACTCGATTGTGGTCATAGGAAACCGTTCTGCTATGTGAGTTGGGGGTTCAGTGCCAACAGTCCCTTTGAAGCAAAAAGCAACTTTTCAAAGGAAATCAATACAGACCACAGTGTAGTAACTGTGTAAACTGCTTAGCAACATCATATTTCCTTTCTGACATTCTGACAAATGGCTTGTGGCCTGTTCAATTTGCATCGGAGTCAGTCAATTGACATCACCAGTGAACTTGGCCGGTACTATATTTGAACTGCAATTTTAAATACTGTCATTTTGAATCTAACATTTAATTGTGGGCATTTCAATGACAAGGGAAAATGTTATATCTATTGATCTCTGTGTAATTTTGTAGAAATGTAAATATCAGCCACTCGAACTAGAGGCTACTCTGCCCTTGCACCCTACTCAAAGCAGATGGCAAATGTGGTCAATTCATCGTAATTCACATAAATAATGGTACATTTTGCTATTTAAAGCTGTAAAATGGTAAAGTTGAATTTATAGCCGAAATTACAACAGCTGTTTATAAGAACGTAAGCATGTTTGATGGTGAGCACATTCAGTCCATCTAGGCTCATCATCTTGCCTACTGCCATCTATGTGTCATGCTTGGTCTAGGCCGGTCTCAAAATGACCAGCTTGACTTCTACTCCCTCCAACCCCTTTTCTTTCTCATGAAGAGCTCTCTCAGCTAGTCACATTTATCAGTGTTTTGTTGATGTGTGGCACCATCCAGCAGCAAATATCAGCACTATCACTAGGTCAAAAACGACACCCCAATATTACTATTTATAGAAAGAGGTCATTTAACATCCAATATTTCTTATCTTAAAACTCTCAGTGTGAAGTTATCTCTCAATCCTAAACCAGAAGAACTCGGAGGATGGAATTGTACTGTATCTTAAAGTGGGGAAGATTTAATAATGCTGAACTGAAATTGTCCTTACAGAACATAATTATACCCCAGAATGCTTCCTGTGTACAAGTGGTCTAGGGTATGCAAGGAAGTCTAAGAGCCACCATATTATAGAAACGTAACACGAGCAAAACAACTGTGACACACTGTAATGATGACTTCAATAATGATTTTTTTTAAATCTCCTAAATGGTAACATCTGGTACCAATTTATATTCCCAATTAAATTTAAGTTTTTCATAAACGCATCTCATCGCAAGTTCCATCGATCACCAAATTAAATGAAAAAAGTTTTGTATAGTTAAAAAGAAACACCTCGACGTATTAGTCTCTCAAACTTCAGAGAAAAATTCTGATTGAGTCCAGAGGCAAATATACTTTGAATAATCTCATATCAGGAGGAGCACAAGCCCAACTGTGATCTCCAAATTAAAGTACAATTCTGCTTTATAAGAAAATAGAGAAAAAAATGATGGGTGAAATTGCCTGAACTAGCTAAACAGCAGGCTGTAGCATATACAGTATCTGCAGCTGTGAATGTTATAACAGGTTAAACCTGAAATTAATGGTATAACTGCGATGCAGCTGATTTACATTCTCCGCTGTCTTTCTCAGAATTCTACATGCAGTTTTTGTTTTGTTTAATGCAGACAAAACTTTTGACAGACTAAAATGAACCTTCTACCTCTTCTGTATGTTTGTTTGGAAATAACTTCATTAACTGAATGAAAATGCTGTACTCTTTATCTTCAAAAGCCGCTTATCACCCAAACCTTAGTCCAAACCTTACATCCAAACTGTCAAACCAGACTAGGATGTCCTCAACATGCCCTCTTTTATTGCTCCTCTGCACCAACATGTTTTTTTTTTATTACCCGTACTGAATACAGTCAGTGATACATCTGACAGATGGAAGGCCATTCCATGGGTAAAATATCAGCCATCAAGATGTCAATAGTATCAAAGATGAGTTATTTAAGCAATAGATCATGAGAGGGAGTGCGTTATTGGAAATCTAATCACTGTTGTGACGTCGCAGCAACGAGACCGCAGGTCGAGTTGCGAAGTACTCTCAGCAGTGATTTTGTACAACAATGTTAACATAAACATTTAGTAAGTAATGAAAAAATATTGAAACAATAACTTTTGATTAACTCATTCTTTATTTCGGATTTGACAAATTGCTAGCACCCTGTTGCTACTGTTGTTGTTTATGCTTCCTAGGCAACGCTCTATAGAATGCGTCTACGCACTGGCAGTGCGGTTATGCTAAATAGCACTGGTGGAATGCGTCTCGGCCAATCGCATTACTAGTTCGGATCTCATTGTTGTATAACAATTTTTATACCATGGTCGGGGTGAATACACAATTCTGATTGGCTGGAAGATGTGCATTAAAACTGTGTAATGCACAGGTAGTTAGTAGTTCAAGTTTAATCTCCCTCCTAAATTCATACGCGTCTGGCCAACTAACCAACCTATGTAACCATATAGCTGGGCTATGATAAAATTTTGTTGTTGTTAATAAAATGCAATGCATGGCTAGGTAGGCCTAGCTACATTATCACTAAAGTTAGCTAAGCAGTTTGGTGTTTATATGTGCAATGTTAATTTATTTATAACAAATATAGCTAATTATATCATGGGGACACTTGTTTCATAACTTTTTAATTCTCAGTCCAAAATTTACAACTAAATAAGTGAATGCTCTTATTTTTCAATAAATAATCATTCTTATTTCATTTTTCAGGTTAGTTAACAATGAAAATATTTTATTGTAGCCGAGCTAGCATTAATGTTATTCTGCAGGTAGAAGGTGCTTTCTTTCCCTCAGTGACTACTAGAAGGCAGACACTGCCTCGTAGGCTGCAAATAGTAGCAAATAGTTAGTGGCAGCAAGAAAGTTTATATTTTGAGGGTGAATTACCCCAAAATATGCACAACCCATCCTTATATTTTCGTCTTTGGCGACTGACCATGGTATAAGAGGAATAATCCACTCTGGTGTGGGTTTATGGGGTTTGAATGCACTGTCCAGAAGCAACCTGGAGGTTCTAACGCATATGCCTTAATCCTGTAACGCCCACTTCATTGTGGATTATTCCTTACGTCTCACCAGTTCCTGTAACAAACTGGTTTGCATCGTTTGATAAAGTCACCTACAAATGCTCTTCCTGGCCACCAAATTACAATCACTTTCTCTACATCTCTAGCACTGTTTATGCTTCAAGGAAAGCTGGAATGAAGCAACCCCAAATTGTTTCATACCTTAGCACACTCTGGCACAACTCTGCATTCACAATTTATATCAGCCCATTTATCTTCTGGGCCTTGAGTCAAAAAATAAATGATGTACTTAATACACCTCTTGGGCATCGGCCCTGTCATTTCACAGCATAAGAGAATTTCAAAGCAAAAACCTGGTCATACAATCTTATGGGGACCTCAATTAAAGACCCCATCACCACTGAAAACATGACTTAACCCCACCACCTTTCAGAACATTGACCTGCAGCTGAAAAAATGCATGTTTGTGTAACCGTCACCTGACAAAGAACTGCGCGCACAGACTGCCGAACTACAACTCCGTCCCAACAACGAACATTGTAATATTGTATATTATAAAATATTTTATGAAACCTTTCAACCCTTTTTTTATTCACTGTAAACTGTAAGCTACAGCTGATTATTTAAAATATTACACAAAGCTATGTTCACAAGGGTGTTCATTTATTTTAAGTATCTCCAATATATATACAGTACTGAACATTCATTCCCTGAGCTACTGCTCATCTCTCCAGTGTGAACGTCAGGTGTTCTGGCCCCAGGGAACCACTATTTTGTCAATTTCATGGGCAACATCGTCACATCTTTTGCTGATGTCTCCGTTCTTGGAGACAACCTAAACACCCCCATCACCAAGGCAACGCTTACAAATATACTCAGAATGTCTCCGTGTATTATGTAAATGTATTACAGTAATTATTTTTCAGTTTATGTCAACATATCTTTTATTGATATATATTTGCATTGATATAAGATGGGAAAACCTAAAGTAATCGCTCGATTTCAAGCCGATATAGTTTCATGTTCAACCAGATGTACCTCAAAATACTTTTCATGAGAATATAAACAAATAATGTAAAAGTATTTTAAATGGCATGCTCCTCTTGGCCATTAGAAAACATGAACAACCTTATTCACCCCCCCCCCCCCCCCCCCCCCCCCCCCCATACATTTCATCTATCCCCCACTGAATAACATCTGAATGTAAATCACTTCATCTGTTTTTCTACTTTGACTTTATGTAAAATTCTTCCCAATTCTTTTTCACCCCTTATTATATTTTTCCTTCGTTTTTTGTTTCTTTTCCATTTCTTCAATATATCTTTACATAACCAGCATCAACCCTCAAAAATATCAAATAGCGTTTTACATCCTGTGTGATTTCATTTTGCTTCTGCTGTTCTCAGCGCATATCATGTGTAAAAGTATACGCATCTACTCTCTCCCCCTGGCTAATCAAGTGGCGAGTAAGGAGAAAGGCCATATTGCAACATACAGAGCGATACTACTGAGCGTAATCTCAGCGGAGATGATTAATGCGCGTTTGACTGCGGCATTGCATTGTGTTCGTGCAAGCCAAGTGAAATGAGAAGATTTTGTCATTTGGCAGCGACATTAAAAACTGGAAATGAAAATGACAAGCTTATCTCGCAATCTGTGCTCCTGCCTGTGAACAATTGTCCATTGAATTCCTTTGTATCTCAGACGCATGCCAAGAGTGCTGACGCGAAGACTGCTAATGGTTCCTGAGCGAGCACAGGTTTTTTATGTTTTAGACAGCAGTCAAGCGCCTTCGAAATGTGCTCGCGGTTCATATTGAACCCTTAACTTCACGTTATTAAGGACGTGAGTGATGATCAGCCAAAAAGAGACACCTCGGTGGTTTTCTAAATAGCTGTCCTGCAGTGTAAATAGGATGTTTTGAGTTTAGTGTCTTGTTTTACACAAATTGATAGCTTAGTTATGATTCTGCCTTTTAATGCAATCATGATTTCTGGCGCAGCTGAGGAGAATAATTCTCGCAAATGAGTCAATAGCTCTTAGTCCCTGGATGCGGAAAGGATAAAACAATGTTTTCCCTGTAATAATCTGGCATTGATTTCATGAACATGACCAAAATGTTTCCTGGGAAGAATAATCCAGAAGACGTGAGGAATTCATGTACTTAGCAAGCATGTATTAGCAGATTTGGTATAATGTATGCAAACAAACAAATCAATTTGTCATTGGTATTATGTGGATTGCAGAGGCTAAACCATGACATGTGGGTAAAGGGTCAGTGGCAATACCAAGTTTGACACAGTCTAATTTCTCTCCTACTTCAAAATCTCTCTCAGAAAAATAACACAAGTGCTTTTTTAATTCACCGCCAGCTGTCTGCCTCCTCCCCCACCACCCCCCCATGCCTTCAACCAGATCCCCCCCCTACTCCCTAGCCATTCATTCTCATCCTTCAGTCCAATCTCCGAATCCGATCTCTCCTCCATAGTCACCAGTATGAAGTCATCAACCAGTGCCCTCGACCCTATCCCCACCTTCCTAGTCAAGGCTTGCCCTCCCCCCACTCTCTCCCCACTTATCACCAACATAATCAACTCCTCCCTGTCCACTGGTCTCGTCCCCCCCTCCCTCAAGCTTGCTGCCGTTACCCCCCATTCTAAAAAAACCTGGTCTCGACCCTGACATCCCCAACAACTACCGGCCCATATCCAACCTCCCCTTCCTGTCTAAAGTCTTGAGCGAGCTGTCGCCGCTCAACTCAAAACCCACCTCCACAACAATAACCTCTACGAACCCTTCCAATCCGGCTTCCGCACCAATCACAGTACAGAAACTGCACTACTGAAAATCACTAATGACATCCTTCTCTCTGCTGACTCCGGCTCTTTAACCATCCTTATCCTCCTCGACCTCACCGCCGCCTTTGACACCATCAACCACTCCATCCTCCCTCTCACGCCTTCACTCCCTTGGCATTTTCCAGGGTACTGTCCTCTCCTGGTTCACCTCCTACCTCTCCAACAGACACCAATACATCTCCATAAACCACTGCCAATCCTCCACCGCCCCAGTCACTCATGGTGTCCCCCAAGGATCAGTGCTCGGCCCCCCCCCTCTTCATCCTGTATATACTTCCCCTGGGTCAAATTCTCCGCCGCCATGGCCTCCGCTTCCATTGCTATGCAGACGACACACAACTCTACCTCTCCTCCAAAACCATCACCTCAACCACCCACTCCACCCTCACCACCTGCCTTGCTGATATAAAAACTTGGATGCAACAGAACTTTCTCCAACTCAACTGCAATAAATCGAAATACTCATCATCGGCCCAAACTCCCTCATCCGCTCCGCCCAGACCTTCTCTCTCACCATTGACGGTTCATCGTCACCCCCCTCCACCCATGTCCGCAACCTCGCATCATCCTCGACCCCACCCTCTCATTCTACCGCACGTCAACCACATCACCAAAACTGCCTTCTTTCACCTCCGGAACATTGCCCGCCTCCGCCCCTCCCTGTCCCTTTCCCGCTGCTGAAACCCTCATCCATGCCCTCATAACCTCCAGACTCGATTACTGCAATAGCATCCTCTATGGTTCACCCAACAAAATCCTCAATAAACTACAATACGTTCAGAAACTCTGCTGCCCGTCTGCTCACCTCCACCCGTCGCCGAGATCACATCACCCCTGTCCTCCACAACCTCCACTGGCTCCCGGTTAAACACAGGATTGACTACAAAATACTGCTCATCACCTACAAAGCCCTAAATAACCTGGCCCCTCCCTACCCTCTCTGACCTCCTCCCCCGTCACACTCCTTCCCGTCGCCTCAGGTCCGCTGACCACGAACAATCTGACAATCCCCAGGACCAAGCTCCGGACCTGGGGCGACAGGGCCTTTTCAGTTGCTGCACCCTCCCTCTGGAATGCCCTCCCCATCCACATCCGTCTGGCAACCACCCTACCATCCTTCAAACAGGCTCTCAAAACCCACCTCTTCAAACTGGCTTTCCCCTGTTAAACATCCTCCCCTCTATCCCATGACTGAAATTTTTAATTATACTCCTTCTTTTTATCTGTCTTAATTATTTTATTTTATTTTATTTTATTTATTTATTTTTTATTTTTATTTTTTATTATTATTTTTTATTAACTACTTATTAAATAATTTTACTGTGTGTAATTTTAAACTCTAGAAAAGCGCTATAGAAATTGAATGCATTATTATATTATTATTATTAATCAGTACGCTGAGGGTAATTTGATTTACGAATAAATTCCAAGTGATATTTTCTATGTTTATAAACATAGCTTAGCACGTCAAGCAATCACCATTATTTAAAAAAGCAACACTTATATTTTATTTGTAAATCACAATGATTGAATGCATTGAATGCAGGCCTTGAACCCAGTCTATTATGTGCTGCAGTGCTAAGTACCATTGTTTACATCCAATTGGTGGTGGGTGATTAAATTGGGAGTGGAATTGATCGATTGGGTATGAGCTGGCATGGTCTTTTCTTGGGTACCGTGGGTTTCAGGACAGGAGTAATTATTTTAATGCTGCTGAGCAGAACCCTTTATTTAGCACAGTGAAGAGACAGAAATGAGTGATTATTAAAGTGAAAAATACATATTATAAGAGTCCTTTAGAGCCATTTCTCAGTATCATATATGCTGTTACAGTGGCATTAGGGTTGTTATGCTTAGATTTTTTACGTGTAGACTGGTCCTATACGTAAGTACAGTGAAGGATTTTCATTCTGGAGTCATTTTCCAGGATGAGATTTTTGAAATGCGCTTAATCTTTTTTAAAGCATTATATCCTCAGGATGTTTTTCTCCTGCAAGAGAATTTCTCGGCTTTTATGCTAGCATTTCCCCCCTCTTGTACAACAGCAGATTGCATTTCTGTGTGCCACTGCATAAAAGATTTTATGTACGGTATGACATTATATGTACCCGTAGCTAGCTATAGCCCTTACTCCCACTTGTTGACGCAGCAAGGTGGATGTGCTTGTTTTCATTGCATGCTTCAGGGAGAAACAGATTTCAATATGGCAAACAAGGGTTGGGGGGGGGGGGGGGGTTACCATGGGACAGGGTGAGTTGGTTCATCTCGTTAATAAGCACGGAGCCCCTCTCCCCCGCCAACACCCACCCCCTACAACCCACGCAGCTCTCACCATGGAGATGTGCAAACCTGGCGACCCTGACGCCGTTAGTCAGCGATGACGCACCTTTTTCTGACGGTCATCCCCTGCCGCACGTTCCACTTTAGCGGCGCGGCACCAGAAGCTCTCGTTCCCCTCCCGTCCGATTCCCCTCGTAGTTCGGGGGTGGTTTCGCAGAGAGATTAATGGCCATATTGAAATTATGGGCGGGAGGTTCTTGTGTTTACCGGGTCTGTGAACGCTGTCATTACTCTAACCATGGGGCAGGAGTCTATAGAGACACAGTCTCATTTATTAGGGAGCACTGCTGCTGGGAGCTTCCATTACTTCTTTATCTTCTTTATTTACCGGATGCAAAATATATCCTACAGCTGTATATTTAGTATTGCTTATGGTGGCTAGGCCCATATATCGTACAGCTGTATATTTAGTATTGCTTATGGTGGGCTAGGCCCATATATCCTACAGCTGTATATTTAGTATTGCTTATGGTGGGCTAGGCCCATATATCCTACAGCTGTATATTTAGTATTGCTTATGGTGGGGCTAGGGCCCATATATCCCTACAGCTGTATATTTAGTATTGCTTACTGTGGGCTAGGCCCATATATCCTACAGCTGTATTATTTAGTATTGCTCTATGGTGGGCTAGGCCCATATATCCTACAGCTGTATATTTAGTATTGCTTATGGTGGGCTAGGGCCCATATATCCTACAGCTGTATATTTAGTATTGCTTATGGTGGGCTAGGGCCCATATATCCTACAGCTGTATATTTAGTATTGCTTATGGTGGGCTAGGCCCATATATCCTACAGCTGTATATTTAGTATTGCTTAATGGTGGGCTAGACCCATTTTTATTGAAGCTAGCTAATGCTCCTCACATATTAAAGGGTTTTACAATTTCTGAAACTTGGAGAATTAGACAAGAGCCCTTTGTTATGAAAAAAATGGAGGGAAAGAGGCTTTGAGTGTCATGTGACTTTAAACAAATGATGAAATGAAGACAACATCAAGCAACAGTTCCTTGCTCTGCTGTGGGCCAGACATTTTTATCCTGCGGTTCACTTCACAAAACTGCCTTTCTCTTTCCCACCAAAAGGGAGCCTTCCCCAACTCCCGAGCCACTTTTGAGCCTGCTGCCTGCTGCCCACAAGTCAATGTGAAAGCATTCGCAATGGTCACGAAATGGGGTGTAAGTTGGTATCTCTAACACGTACCTCATCAACTTATGGCTACAGGTATTGCAATCATCTATGGAACAATTGGCTCCACCAGTCAGATCTGTTCATTGAAAATCACACACAATAATAATTAGTTGTTTAAAGTTACTTTGCATGATAGTATGATCTAGGCCTGGAACTGACACGTCTGGAATGCTAGCTGACTGGTAACCTCAGAGACAGCTCCCGTGTGCATCTGACTGGCTTTGCGCATTCGCTGTACATTTATACTACATCTTGTTCTGCCCTTTAGTGCACTGTACTTTTTTTTAACTGAAATTAGCATGTTCTCGGAACAACAGAAGTGAGTAATGTGTTGAGCCTCGGGCTCAAAAACAGGGCCACATCACTGGGAATACAGCCATTACTTTTCCCAGCCGCCATTAACACCAACATCTAAAGACGCTGCCAAGGTGGCTGTTTATTAAAGCACAGCGCTCAGGAACGCGCTAATGGGAACTCGGAAAGGCACGCTCCATTAAAAAAAATAATAATAAATGAAATGCGTCGTTCGTTATTAGGAGAGCGAACAATTTCGCCCGTCCGCGCAGTGTGTTGTGACCTCCGCTCTGAACGTTTGGACCGGTTCCTACTTCCTACACAGCTTTGTTTTTTCGTCAGCAGCGAGAGGACGTTGACACACATACGGAATGGCTGTGACCAGGAGATGTTGTGCCAGTTTGTCTCTCTAAGGTGAAATGAAAAACAAGTGGTAGAACTGAGAGTTTTAATTGAGGGTTGCTAGATACTGGCACCTGCACTCTAGCGAATAGCCATTTAATGTTCACTTTTAGGCTTTTTTTTTCTTTTTTCCTGCTATTCTAAGATTTGTTTTGGAACAAATGTTAGGATTTTATCATTTCGCTAGAATTACCATTGTGCAGTTTTGCCAGTTAAACTAAAGCAATCGTTTATTTTTTACAAGTGGATGATCAGTGAGTAAATATCATCAATCATTACATCCCAGGCTTGTTTAAAACCAAAGAGCAGTGGCATTATTAACAAGAGTGGGTTTGAATGCACATGAACGGAGGTGGTGGTCACAGCAGAGCAAAATAACTGAAATAAAAATCCCATGGTGCAGTGAAAATAAAATATCATTTTAAAAGTCAATAGTGATTACTTCTACCAACCAAACAAACTGTAAAAAAAGAATGTTTACCATTTTTATTATATCTACATAATTTTATTATGCCAAATGTTCAGGGACATTTACTTGCAAACCAAACACAGCATTCCAAGATAAATTATTCTCTGTTGCAGTATTTCGCACATATCGTGTCTATTTTCCATTTTAATGGTATATGCACGGAGCCTTGGTTCAAGTATCTTGCTACATTGATTTTGCATTTATTTTTAATTTACAGGGAATGAGAATGAGTTATCTACATTCTTTATTAGGGGAATATTTTCAAGGCAATCCAATTAACCTAATTAGAGAAACAGTGCAGATACTCGTAATGGGATACAGCTCTGGCTGGATGTTAAAGAGCTTTCTTCTGTGGCAATGGCTCAGAAGGACATTAACAATTAAAGCAGAATAATAATGACGACTGTGTGTTTAAGGCGCCCCCTTACATTCGATCAGATGTCTGTGAAAATGTATTCTTTTTACTGACTGTAAGGAGAGCTAAAGCCAAGACCCATAGTGTTTGCTAAAATTATTAACGGTAATTACAACAAATATTCCATTCACCTATACAAGGTCTTTTTAAGCCCCTCCTCTCACTGTTCTACTGTAGATCAATAGTTCCTCAGTCTGCTGGAAGCCTTTGATGTGTAAGCGTGGATCATTCAAAGGTCTTTTATTTCTAATATGACTTCGACAGAGCAAATACCCTGCTAGCAAATTCATGAAAAATGAAAAAATAAATTATGCTGGGTATACAATGTCAAAAAGAAATACAGATCGCAGATATTAGATTTGCATTTGCAATGTTTTATTGCTATGTGGATAAAACAACAAAGCCTAATATATGCCCAAGGGGCAAGATTAACTTTGTGTGAAAGGAAGGAAAAGCAACTCTGAACCAATATATTTTTGTAAATAAGGATCATCAACATGCAGGGGCTGTTAACAGATGCTTTCTAACTCTTGCAGTGGAGAAAAATGGCGGCTCGGAGAGAAGGAGGAGAAGATTTTGTCCACTTGACGCCATCTGGTCAGGCTGTTCAGTGTTGGCTTTTTTTTTTGTCTACACAAAGACTCAGGATGAAGTAAATATTTAAAGTGCAGTTTGGGGAGCGATGAGCCGTTCTGTCCCACCCAGCAGTGCATGGTACATTTGCACCAGGGGCGTTTGAGAGATGGCACAGCACCATTGTGTTGACATCCGAAAAAGACAAAATTAGGGCCCTTCAGAAGTAAAGGGAAGCCGCTGACGTCTTGCACATACGTGGCGACATTAATTAATGTCTTCTGTGGCTGCCTCTACAAGGCTCCTTGTTTATTAACATATTCCCTCAGTAATAGCACAGTGAATCATCTCTGTATTGTAGCCCTACACAACTAAGGCAAGAGCTGCCTCTGAACTGTAGTCCTGGGTTTTTTGGATTGTGGTAGCTGCTCAAAGGGGAAAGGGTGCTTCTGTGAGACGGGCTGATTGTAGATTTGATAGCGCCTCACCGTGCCAGTTATTCTTCCTCGGGTCGCTGTGATGCGATCGGTCTGTGAAAGTGGGGGGGTGTCAGATTCAGGTGGGGAGACGTAGCCGTCCACCGAGGTGCACTTTGGTTCTTCCGTCGCTTTCAGTTGACACGATTTACGTTTTTGTCTGAGGCGTCTTTGACGGCACTGCCAGCAGCAGAGAATCCCGAAATCTAACAATTTGTGTCAACCAAAGCTGCAAGGGTTACGGCCAGTGGTGCGTCCACGGGATCGTTTAGCCTGTTGTAAGTGACTACGCAGCACAATTCTTTAAATCAACTCTTAACAGGCTTTATATGAGTCCATTTGGGACTGGATGGTGTCTATTAGAGTTTGTACTCTTTCACACTGAACATTTGTGTGTCCTGTGACTGCGACATTTAAAATCTTTTTTATTTCAATGGCAAGATGTTTTGAAGACGTTTCAAATCAGGCTTTGTTTCCTGGCAATTATGCAGAGAGACATCCAGCACGTGTAGCCTTTTTCTCGGACTCTGTCAAATCTTGCAAGGAATTCATAAAGCTTGCATCACTGGTGAGCGGCGACTTGTTTCCCCCCCCCCCCACATCCACAGCATGAGATCGCAAAGGAATTGTTTGGTATGGCTCTGCAGTCCTGCCTTCCTTGACTGTTGATCCTCACAGTACCTCTATAATTGGATTGAGGGAAGGAGATCAAATGCTTTCTCACAGTTCCACCAGTTTGGCTGGTTTATAAGTGTATAAAACTGACAGGGAAAGTTTTTTTTTCTGTTTAAGGGAGATAGTTTTAAACTAACTGCATTTCACACAGACAGTGGGGGAGAAATGCTATGTGGGAGGATGCAGTAATCAGAATACTATGACCTACTGGAAGTATCTTTTAAGAGCTGAATATCTCACTAGAAAATAAAGCATATTTTGGAAGTGGGTGTTGTAATTTAACTTTTTTTCTACGCCAAGTGTAAGTAGATGACATTTTTCGGCTGACAGTAGCACGTAATTAAAATGTGGCTGAGTGTCTTTGGCAACGACGTTCACTATTTCCTAGTGTGTCAAATCAAATTTGTCACAAAAAAGTTTTTACTTTTTACTTCATGATCAGCTCATTGGCATATTTACCACAAGTTTGAATATTGCAACATAAAAATTGTAACAAAAAAAAAATTGTAATTGTAACTCAATACCGCAAATAACTACTATGACACATCACGGAGCGCATTACAGAAAAGCAATGCAAAGTTATAGCATGCACAATATACCAAGTAATTGGAAAGAATGCGACAATCATACGACAACATGAGAACATTAGCATGCTATGCTAATCTATACTGTACTACATTAGGATGGTATGCGTTTCTTTTTTATTGAGACTGGATTCTAGCATGTAGCCATGATAACACACAGAGGTTTTCAGAGGCCAAGTGCTGAAGGTTGAGAAGCTCAGTGGTGGATTTACTCATCATGGTGGTGGACGTCCTCCCTCGCCCAAGGGCTGCTGTCTGAGGCATGCACATCAGAGCCACTGGGCTGGTTGCACGGCTGAGGCCTCACTCCCACTGTCCGCTGATGCATCTCTCTCTCTCTCTGAGTTAAGAGCTTCATTTCCTCCACCCCCACTCACCCTTCAGCACATATTGACATTTGCTTTAGGAGGACAATAAACCTATTAACCTGAGAGGAAGACTAGACAATTCCCTCAGCAGGGGGAGGCCGTTCTTTTTTTCGCTTATTTGGCTAAACTATAAAAGAAGTGCTGTGTTAGCCTTTAGCCGGTAGCCTTTTTTACTTTTGCTCTGGGCTTTTTGAATGGATGATCTGTCGCACGATGCAGGAAAGCGACATAATTTAATTAGCATGAGGTAAAGCCGCCACAGATATTGACAGGTGTCGTCGTTATGGCGGCGTTAAGGGAGCACAAAGTAATTGCGTTTCCTTTGTCTGATCCAGACTGCGAGAACAGCTAATGGTATTATTTTGTTTTTGTTTCTCTTAATAACGGGCACTAATTAAAGAAATGTCTTCAGGTAATGAGAAGGATTTTGTTTAAATGTGTGCTGTGGCATGCAGAAATAGAGCGGCAAATTCCTCTTCATTATTTTGCTCTCTTTGCTTCGCCAGTGGCGAGAGCACAGAGAGAAACAGAGTTTCTTTGACTCTAGGCTGTACTCATAAATGTTTGTTAACCTGACAGGAAACCTAAAGTACATTTCACTTGAGAATTGTGTTCAGCAAAGAAGTGATCGATAGAAACCATTTTATTAGAATATACACGGCAAAATTCTCAACTCTGGCCCCAATAGGGGCCCACACATTACGGTTAAAAGCGCTCTATCGGAGTTGATTTTATAGCGGCCATTTTGCTATGTAGTTAGCCGTATCTTCTGGCGTGCAGCAATCAAATGCATCAGTTTTGCTCCCTTTGCACATGCAGGTGTCATGCACCAGAAAATGCCACTTTATATGCTCATGTTCAAATGTAATGGCTGACGTAAGAATCACCTTACATTCTGTCAAGAAGCTAAACAAGAATAAATCATTCTTAAAATTTAAAAAATATGATATGATTTTAATTTGTATCGCTCATCCCTGTTAGCCATTAACCATCCCTATTAGCCATCTTGTTTCTTTCTTAAGTGATGCTGCTCTGGAATAAAAAACATATTGAACCTACTGTAATCCTATAGCACAGAAAATCAGGTTGATATTACTCTTAGCTTTTGCAGTATCAAGCTCTTATGAGATCCAGGGTTGAGCTTTTTTAAAAGAAGGTACCTTCTGTCGGCACAGGACACTAAATTGATTATGTTGAGTAAGAAGTTGACCTGTTGACTTCGCTGTGCAGATTGACGGAAGGACCCTTACTTTATATTGTCATCGTCAAATAAAAAATTAAAAAATGTATTCTCTTATTAACAATGTTTCTCACGGCTGTCTTGTTTCTCAAGTGTCTTGAATCTTCTCTTTGTTTTTCCACTGGTTATTCTGTATGAGTCAGCTGGATCCTTTTGTCAGATCCATTAGCAGAGGTCTAAGTGCAGGCACAAATGGCAACCTCTACAAAATGGATGCCGTATTAATTCATAATGAGGTCTAAAGTACATTAAGGCCCAACCAGCCTAAAAGTCAGAGTCAGAATTCTCAGGGAGTGCGATGTTGTCATAGTCGAGTTGTGTGCAGTGTGTTTTGTATGCTGCTAAAAATCCATTTAAGTACTCAAGCTGTCAGAGGGCTTTCATTAAAATAGCATTATCTTCCTTCAGGCTAATCATGCAGTGGTTTTTCCCTTAACGCTGGCAGCTTGAAGTGTACTTCAATGGCCGTTTCATCAGGGGAAGAACACACATTGATTTAATTTCAGTAGTTCTGAAGTATAGAATGTCTTTCGATTCTGAGAAGGCATTGAGCGCAGACCGTAACCTGCTTCCGCAGTCTCTGAGTAATGGCTTTAAGACGATCATTAATGCAATCCACTGGCCAGGATGTGCTTCATAGATCATGTTCTAAATGCATAAATAGCTATACATTTAAAAACATAGAACTTATAAAAGCACTTATCTGCCAATGAGGTAAGAAAAATGTACTTGATATGATTTCATGAAATAAGGAATATAATATTAAATGAAGCTAAATGCCATTAATGGCAAAATGCTATTTAAGAAAATTCTTCTTAAAAATATATAACAAGTTATTGTCTGGATTTCAGTTTATAATCTACTTTATACGATTTAATGAAATATGGAATATAATATTAAACAAAGCTAAATGCCCTTAATGGTAAAATGCTATTTAAGAAAATTCTTCTTAATACACTGCCTGGTCACTGTTGTGCCCGTCATGCATAGTGCCCACTGTACAAGCCTCTGGAGGCAGTGTTATGATCTGGGGTTGCTTCAATTGGTCAGGTATAGGCTCAGCAACGTTATGCAGCAATAAAATTAAGTCAGCTGAGTACCTGAATGTACTGAATGACCAGGTTATCCCATCAATGGGCATATTCCAGGACAACAATGCCAAGTTTCATCGGGCTCAAATTGTGAAAGAGTGGTTCAGGGAGCATGAGGAATCATTTTCACACATGAATTGGCCTTATGAGTCCTGACCTTAACCCCATTGAAAGTCTTTGGGATGTGCTGGAGAAGACTTTACAGAGTGGTTAGACTCTCCCGTCATCAATACAAGATCTCCGCCAAAAATGAATGCACCTCTGGACGGAAATAAATGTTGTGACATTGCATAAGTTTGTCAAAACAATGCCACGACGAACAAAATATTAGAGTGTGCAACTTTTTTTTTTGGCCAGGCAGTGTAGTATGTAACAACTCATTGTCTGGATTTAAGTTTATAATGCCCATTAAGTTTTCAGTTCTTGCCATGTAGAACAAGGATAATGTTTCCAAATCACATGTTGGGCTTTACAGTTATATGTGAACTAGGTGCATTACCTCTCTTACCGCTTATCTATTTAAATGTGCTACGGAGTATGCAGTATGCGGTGAGCAGCATTAACTCACCATGGCAACACCTAATACAAACATTTCCATACTTGTTTTTTTTATTTATTTTGAAATAATAGCCATCAGAAATGAGTTGCAATGGAGTGTGAAATGCTTAAATGTTAGTTTAATAGTTCTGTAGGTAAAAAATAATAATTTTACAGTTTTACAGAACTATATACAGAACTATTAATTTCATTCAAATTGCACTTGTAGTACAGTTCGTCTTTGTCCTTTGTACATTGGATAGTGTACATTGGAAGTTTTCTATAGGTTTGGGGTACTAAGCAATTGAATACATCTTATCATTTAGAAAATGTAAAAAAAAAAAAAAAAGTTCTCCATTTAGAAAAAAGTTAATAAAGATGAGGGTGGATCTGGAGAAGAGCGAGGCAAGGAGGGCACTACTGGCAACTGTTTTAAGAACAACAAAAAAACATCACACATTTGGAGGACAGAGGATGGAAATCCAACAGCAAATAATAAAGACTGCTCTGCCAACAGTGGGACTTCAATCATGTACTGTACACTTCAGTCCATGTGAAGCAGATTGCTGGACAGATACCCAGCTGTTCATGGCAAAACTCAATACCGCAGCTCCTCTTGCTCACAATATCAAGTCATTTAATATACTGTCGGCTGCATTGGGAAACAGTACCTGTGTGCTCTTTGTGAAGATGTAGGAATATCGCTTTCAAGTCCTCGAAAAGGGGACTGCGCTTCGCGCGATACTGAGTTTGAGGTTCGGCTGGTTTGGGAGGGAAGCGGGAGCGCTTAAAGGAAAGGAAGACGCCACACAGGGAGTATCAGGCGGGTTTTAGTATGGCGGAGGAGCAGTGCCTGCCCATTCAGTGCAGGGCGGGATACAGTGTTGAACAGCCAGCATTCTGTCCACAACAGAAGCGACAGACTGTCTCCTCTCCTGGGCCCATTTCCATCCCAGATCATTCTCCGCCTCGCCTCCTCTTCGCTCCTGTTGCCTGGGCGGCGGCTGGCGAGTCGGTGGTAATCACTCTCGCATGCCACCTCTGCATCACAAAGGACCGTGACGGGTGCTGATTGTGGAGCCGCCTTTCTTGGCTCCGCCGCGTTTCTCCTCGGAATCAAAAATAGGCACATTCATCCCCCACTTTCAGGTGCCGCATTTACATTGCCATTGTGGACTTGGGTTTTGGCCATATTTCCAGCTCTGAATAATCACTTTTTTTTTCCCCTGAGTCAAGGACATTTTTTTCTTTGGAGGGCAGGAGGTTGGCTGGCGTGAAATGCTTAGTATACATTTAATACTTGCGTAGCACATATATATATAGCACATATATAACTATGATAGGGTGCTTAGGGAGTTTGGTGAAATGCGCTTTCATAACCAACCTTTCGTCCTTCATTGTGCGAGATGATTTGTTCATTTACAAATCATCCTTCGGAAATGTCATCCCTGCATTCCCAAAGGAGCGCTGTGCATTACAGTGCTGTTCCGTAATTGTATTGTCACGGCGATCAGCAAGCTATTTTCTCTCTCCCCGTAAAAGGCCCGAGTTTATCTTCCTTAAAAATCTGACTCGTGTGAAAGCATCGTGAGCTGCTAGCAGCTGTGGAAAGCACCGGGCCTTTGTGCCGATCGGCACTCCCTTTGTTTCAGCGGCAGGATGATGGATCCTCCGTTTGCAGTAATTCTGGGAGCGCCGCCATCGCCCGCTTCGACTGCCCGTTCCATCACTCTGTCCAAACGAAAAGCCCGTGCCCTGACTCCTGCCTGCGCATCACCCACCTTCTCTCTCCCTCTGCCCCCTCTATTCTATCAGCCTCGCCTCCCTCGTTCTGACCGCAGAAACCCCCGCGAACCTGGGATGTCATTTTGGATTTCGAGAAACACGGCGGGCGCTCGCCCGGGTTCCAAAAGTACCTCGCGGTTCTAACCGTCGAGCCCTCTCCTCCTTCTCCAGGCTACAGGCTGGTAGCGTGCAGAACAGCAGATCCCTAATAAATAATTCATAATAATTGTGATGGGCTGACAGGTTTAACAGCCGGAGCAACGCTGCGCGTCTGCGGCGTAATGTGCGATTTCCCTACGATTAAGCTGGTGCATTGGTCCCTTCCGTCGTAACAAATGGGCCGTTTGCGCTCTGTCTGTGTGTGTTGGCAGGATACAGTCGGGGTCCTATCTCAGCACCGGCTGGTTCACACTCATCCTGGCCATGGACATGTGCAAGGAGATCCAAGTCTACGGGATGATCAACGACACCTACTGCAGGTAATGCACCCGGAGTCTTCCGCATTGCACAGTACATCGCACAGACATTGGCTAACACATGTGCTCAAGCGCCCTTTGTCTGCATTGGCGTTTATTTTAAACGCGAGCCATTCGAGGATGTACCATTTAGCCTACCAATATGTATTCAAGTTCAACACTGGATTATGCTTCAGCATAAAATAACAAAATAAGAGGCGTAGCATCTGAGAAAGTTGTTGTAGGAGTCAGCCAAGGACCTATGCTTGGACCTCTGCTTTTTCTTGTAAGTAAATAAACTAGGACATTGGGAAAAATGTAAATTGTTAAAATATTTAAATGAGGAAAACATTTGTTAAATTCAGCAATTATTTCACATTCTGAGAAGAAGCATTCGTATGAGAAGCAATTACATTAATACACAAAGAACTGAATAAGATCCAAATATTGAGCTACTCATTTGAACACGATCAAGTATAGTCTTTACAGGAGCTGCTTTTGGTGAGATGGTGGCCGTGGGATTTGATTGATGTGTTTTAGATTTTGACCACAGAAGCAATTACATTCTGCTAACAGAGCCAGGGAGCACAGGTTGAAGTTAATTAAAAGTAAATGTCCAAAGTGACACTAGAAAATATTTCTTCACACAGACAGTTATAAATGCATATTATAATTTGCCAGGATTTGTGGAAGAGTCAGGGACGCCTTGAACTAAGCTAAGGTGAACTGAGCTTCCTGTTCAAGCCATAATGCTTCCTTTCAGTAAGTTCTTTATCGTGTTCTTATATGTGTGTCGCCTATTTCTGAATCTGCGTATTTCACTAGGCAATCTAGGTTGAGCTGCTGTTTTATTAATGGGGCCATCACAAAATCAATCAAATTCTATTTAGCATAGTGCCCTTCACGTTAGATTTGTCACAGGGCATTTACACCACAATAAAGAGAATTTACTGCGAGGTATTAAAATGTAGATATAATTCAATTACACTTGTAAAAAAGCAGAAGCCAGGACTTCCCCCAGAGAGAAGTGAATAAGTGATAAGGAACACACACACAAAAATAACAGCAATGAACGTAGCAGTAACAAAATCAAACATATTAAAAACTCAATTTAGGAACATGATAATGAATGGATGCTGAGACTCAAAATAATGGCCTGGTCATCTTCTATGTTAGCTTCCATACTCTTCATCACAAAGCATCCGGTGATATTGGCAAATCAAGTGAGTATGTGTTCTTGCTGCTGGGTATTTAACCCCTGTTCTGCTTCTTGTAAGTACATTTTGTTGTACATGAGTTTTGTACATAATATTGTCAGGAAACTCTGCCACTGATCTGGATGTTGAATCTGTGCTGTTTTGCGTGACCGCATTGCCAGTCGTTTGTATAGTCCGGAATGAAATCTCTTGATGTCCGACACACGGCTTGTTCTTCCCCTCCCCGCAAACTGTGCCTCGTGACTCTCAGCCTGTGGCCACACATTTACACACGCTCGAAAGAAGGGAGAGCCTTTATTCTCCAGGAAGAGGGGATATAGCCGGGTTTAATTCTAATTACCAGCTGGTCTTCAGATGAAAGTGATGGAGTATTTAATGCGGGCTGCACAGCCTATGGTGCTGACAGTTTCAAAGCTCTCTTGTTAGTATTTCTCGCACCATGTCTGTGCTCAGTTTGCAGTGAGCTGGTACTGCAATTATCCCAGAGGTCTTAGATCTGAGCAACTTTATTATTTCTTTTTGCTTTTCTAAGGTGCACAGAGCCCGGGTAAGCTGCAGTCAGCTTTTTGATGTGTAAATATATCTGAGATGTGAGAGATTTCTCAGCCTCCGTTGCAATTACGGTGCTCCTCTAGAATCTTTCGAGGATACAGAGAGCATTAGCTGACGATTTGGATTTTTACTGCAGTAATGCTGTGTTAAGCGTACTGAGCACAGGTTTAGCAGAACTGTGTTCCCCTTCTTTAAATCATAGCAGCCATGGTGAATTCTACACAGTCTCTATTTTCCACAGAGGGACATTTCTGGACAAGCCTAGTCTCACGCCATACAACCAGAGGTGGAAAGGTTCACAAAGTAAAAGTCCTCCCCACTAGTTTGTTCCAATGTGTGGATGTGCTAATTAGCACAGTTCTCCAGCCAGGAGGTAGAACTGGTTAAACCCGCCGGACGAGTTCATGGGTGGAAGAAGCACATGGCAGGACTTTCTGACCCCCTGGACTTTCCACCTCTGCATACAACTCAGAAATTTGACACTTGTCCGTGCTGTTTATAGCTCATGACACTACGTATACCAGTCGCGCTGGTTCTGCATTGGAGCCGGTCGAGGCTTGGGTGAGCTCACTGCAGGCGGCATTTGTGTTGCATGAGACCGGGGGCTCATTTTGTAAAAGGGACATGTAAACATTTTCTCTCAGATCGCAAAGAATCGCCAAAACGTGTGCGATGACATTTTTGCCGTGCTCCATTGGCAAATAAATTTGCTACCACTTCAGGGCCACCTCAAAGTGGCCCTTTGTCTCCCTGCTGTCGTTTGCGTTGCTCGTACAGAGAAATACGAGCAGTTAAATGGCTCGTAATGGAAGTGTTCACCTTTCATCGGTATCGTTCATTTACCTTCTTCTTCTTCTTTATGTGCAGCCTTTGTCAGTGACCATGCGCACAGCTCAGTGCATTACAGCACAGGAGTCATTTCTTGTTAAACTGTATTTGTGCTGTAGCCTATTATTTGCATTACTTAGTCTAGTCGAATTCTGCACCTATGACAAAATATGTTTTTTAAAATTAAGTTAGCACTTAATATCTAGCTTAACTCGTTTAAGATAGATATTTATTTACAAATTTTGCTTTATTTTTACTAATTCTAAATGCCATATAATGAATATGATTTTGCATTTCCTAGCATTTTGTAAATCTGTATGGATAGGGATTTTCATTATTGTCAACGGCATTGTTTTGTTTTTTAGCACAAAGTAGGCTGCACTAACCTGCTGGCACGTATTCTCCATAAAAGTAATTTATCAAGTTCTCACTTGTTTACTTATTGCCACTGAAGCAAATTGAGGCAGGGGAATAGAAATGATTAGCGAGTCTCTCCGAAGCACTGTGTGTACGCAGGATCGTGGGATGACTCATTGGAAGGAAATGGCCATTTCTTTGTGAAGTGCCCAAAGAAGAGAGAGCCAAAGTGAATGCATCTCGCAGATATTAGCCCTCACGTATTTTTGGCGAAATAAGCCCCAGCTTGTTGTAGATTGTAATGTGCTTTGACCGCACTGGTGCATTCTGTCTCTAAGCACATAACGGTTTCTTCCGCTGCGACCACACAGGTGGGCGGCGCATGCACGGCGGTCTTTAAATTGCAATTGGCAGAGTGCCGTTCTTTCATAAACCGGATGGCTTTTCCCAAGACAGCATGTGTAGCCAAAAGCTATCAGCTCTTTGAATTTTGTCCAGTGTAGAGGGGAAAACAACAGCCCCTCCGATCGTAGGTTATAATATACATGCAGATGATGCAGTAGTTACATTGCGGATGTAATGACGTTTGTAAGCCGGGAATTTTTACCTTCTCACTAGTCGAGTCTGTTGTCACCTTCCCCTTTATTGTCTGAAACAATGGGTCATTTCAATCTAGAGGGATTTCTTGTAGGTAATTTAAGTTTAGAGAAAGTGAGCCTCACGGTCATGACCGTGAACACACTCAGCACAAGGAAACATGTCGGGGAAGTGTCTATTGTAATGTAATGCATGGAGCCGTACAGCCGGCTGACCTCACCGACTCCCCCTCATAATTGAAATTCAACAGGTGGTGCACTGAATGTGAAATGGAATTGATTTGTTTTGGTAGCACAATGTCATGGTTCCTGGAACCGGTAAAAGAAAATAAAATCCTTTTTTTAACGATTTAACCAATTTAAAGCTGAACTCCTACCTAACAGCCTATTTATTTTTATTTTTTTTAGTTAAATGCGCAGTGAAACGGACCGTGCAGGAAGAACATAATCATCTTTAGGTCTATAAAATGACTTGTCATCCTTATGGGTTTTAGCCACACCAAATACTTAATTCTGTCATTTTTTGTTTGAATATTACTTTGTAGAGCAGGCTCAGTACACAGTATTTTAAGTAATACTAAATATTTCATTATATGTTTGATAAGCACAAACAAAAACAGATCCAGAATTGAACTGCAGGTAATCTCTCTCTCTCTCTCTCGCTCTCACAGGACTGACGGCAACAAGAAGGTTCCGTACCACTACTACGAGGCGGGAAGCAGAGATGAATGCGCTGAGTACCTCTTGCATGAGAGCGCACCGTATGGTGGCCACCGCTTCATCACTGAGAAATCTGTCTTCGCCAAATGGGCCAAAACACATGCCATCAAATTCTTTCACCCGGTCTGGTTGGTATCATGACCCAGATCATCTCAAAACCTGCAGCATACAGCCAGATAGTCATTCCTACTTTCAGTTTATGTGAGCTTTCTGTCTCACACACACACAAACTCACACAGGCACACACTACTATACATCTACCCAAATCCATCCACCACCACCTGTGTGAAACCACCAAACAGTTTTTTCTCAATTCGAGGAAACTACTGAATAGTGCTATTGTTGTGGGATTGGAAACCTGCTTGGCACAGTGGTTCACATTATTGCACTTCTTCAAGGAACAGCAGATTATAAAATGGACAATAACACTGAGTGGGAAAACTGTTTTGATGAACTTTCATCAACAGAAAAATGCACCTTGTGAATGTTTTTTTTAAGCTGTGGAATTCTGAGCTCAGATGGAACAACATAACCTGAATTGAAGGCTACACATTGGAAGCGTGTCCTGCTATCTAATCAAACCAAGTAGAATTACCTACAGTGGGATTTTAGTATTTGCTGCTGTTGAACATTATGATGGAAAACATATAGTAATCGATGTAACACTAGTACATAGGCGAATGCAACGGGACATTTGTGAAATTTTCGCTCAACAAGGAAAATCGTACTCCATGCGCTTAATATAGGATGCTGTTGAATTTTCTTTTCCATCATTCGTTCTAACGAACAGACAATTTGACGGGAGCATTCACGCAGCTGAGAAAAAGCAGTCTTCAATGTCAGCTGTGGACATCTTTAAAATTACCCTGCCCCAGACGCAAATTCAAAAAGTCCATCCCGTCTCTCCCAGGCTAACCAAACTGACTTTTGATAGACATCTCTGCAGTTATTTTCCCCGGTCTGTCCTCGTAGACCAAATTCAATTTTCCCCCTATCCTCTGCGGAGGCCGTAGCTTTAACGGCGGAGCCTCTGGATCCACTTTTCGCCGTCCTCGCTGGTAATCCAGGGCTCCGGAAGTAGGCCTACGGCCGGAATTCAGGGCGCCTACCCGCGTCACCCACACTCGCACTCCAGTCCAAGTCTTACCTCCCCAGCTCCATTCGCGTTCATAAGGTTATCCTCACATCCTGATCTGTGAAAACGGTCGAACGGTTATTTCAGTGCTACGTAATTAAAGCGTTCGTACCCGGTGACGTGTTTATCCCTAGCAGACTGTGACGCTCTCGGTGGTTCATTTGCACGACTCTTTGTTAACGTTTGTTGCGTGCCGTCGTAAGAGAGAGTAGCAGTAGAACGGACAGTAATATTAATGTCATCACAGCTGTGGAGATGGGCGGGAACACACTCACGTTCACAGCGAGCAATTGATATACGCCATAAAATTGGATTCTAAAGTGGATTTTAACATGCCTGCGCTATGTTGTACATTAACTCAGTCAAATGCTAGTACTCTCACTCTAGAACTTTATATTTTTTGTGCCTATACATTTTATTTACTTTTTCCCCCTTCCTTTCATTTTTGTGTTGGATCATAGGCAGTTAATTCATTCGATAAAATCAATCAATCAAATTTTATTTGTATAGCACATTTCATACAAGTGCAACTCAATGTGCTTCACTTAAAATGAGAGAAAAAATTTTTAATTGATTAATTACGCCTTTACAAGCTTATTTGTAACTAATGGTGTTCATTCATAACATGGTTAACTAATTATTTATGTCTCTACCTTTAAGTTCTGACTTACTTTTTTGCAGCAGTTTGTTTTTTTCATGTCTAGATCTGTATCTTGTGTATACCACTTACATGTATCGAATACTGCATGTGTCATAATAGCTGTATTTTGTAACCTTTGAACAAACCTGTGGTTGAGACCTGGCAGCTCCACTACCCATCCTTTCTCTATTGCTTTCTGGCGTTGCCTGAATCACTCCCGAACATTAATATCGCATTAAAATCACATTAATATTCTATTTATCTGCATTAGCATCGATGACACTCCTCCATCCATCCCAGAACCTGAAGTTGAATGCTTATGTGTCATATACATATTTATACTGTTTCTGAAAATAACTATTCTTAACCAGCTGTAGGGTTTTCAATCTATGCGCACCAGCAGAGCAGAGTAGACATGTCGACCGGTAAAACAAAAACACTGGTAAAAAGGAAAAAAGGTGAGGTACCACAGGTGCTAGTTTTTTGTTCCATGCAAATTCGAAATCAATGTGAACTGCACAGGCTTGGTTTGCGGTGAATGGCACTTACCTGGGCTAGCAATGCGTAGATGGGTACGTTTGTGTGGCCTGTTCTCAAAGAGAGCTCGAGCCACATCTGAGGAAAGCGATTCTCACCGCAGAGGGTCTTCTGTGCGCTGACAGCCCGAGGCGGTGGGGGCTTTTCCATGAATGCTCCTGCTCGTGGTTCTTTGTTTGTAAGTGCATGAGGGAACTTATGACAATCAACCATTCCTTAGTCGACAAAGGGTGAATAAGTGATCATAGCCCCCCCACCCACCTGAAATTGCAGATGGGACCTCTGACCGGAAACTCGGTGTGCATGTTTTGTTTAATGATTAAGCCACTGTGTAGCACAGCCTATAGCAAGAGCATATATCCTGACCCTTTTCCTTATTATCGCTACCTCCAAAGTGAAATAGCAGGAAAGGCTTCATTAGGAGCACTAAGATGTCACAATAACAAATTAATCACTTTGCCTCCGGCTGGACTGTCACTTCAGTGGTTCAGCCGCATATTTTTCTTTCTGTGGTATTCTTGTTACTAAGACATGGCATGAGAGGGATTCATTAGTCCTGCCATGCCTGGAAATGGCTGTCGGTGTCCATGCCAGAAGTAGAAGTAGAGTCGCATTGTATAGTCTTTCGTCTTGGTAATTCGCCATACAAATCTCAATTGTGGTGATTTTCATTGTCGCGGTTTTGTTTCTGGCGGAAATAATGAAGTCTTACCTCACTGTAACTTCTGTGTGGCGGTCCGTGATTTGGAGTGCCGTCACGTCCTTATAAAAACCTTATTTAGCGGTTAGGCTCACATGCTCAGAATGTACATGGCGGTAAGCTTTCATTACTTTCTCGCATAAAGTGGCCTTCCTGTTTTAAGGCTAAGTGGTTATTGTGAATTCTCCTCAAATCCCACTGTTGTTTTGTGTGTTGTGGGGCTAGCGTACATTTGTACCATAATATGCATTTACAATTTTGAAGATGTCTCTTTTAGCTTTCTGAAGATTGAGGACCAGCCTATGTACAGAAATACAGGAAACACACCACACTGCTTTGTCAGCTGTACTGTATCATTCACTTACTGTAACATCATTAGCGAGTTTCCTAACATAGCATTAAAAGCTGTGCAAATATATATACAGCGTATATATATATACTTTTTTCAAGGGCATGGCATGTTAAATGCACATCATTAAGCATTCCCTCCATGAAAAGTGAATGCACTTTGGGTCACTTTATTTGAGTCAGGTTTGCATCTCGTGTTATATCATTGTATTTACCACAAGTATAATGACAAAGAATGATCAATAATTAGTTTTATACGTTGTTTTATTACTTCGTGTCACTTTTTAGTGCAGTAGTTGCAAAAATCAGTCTTAGGTCTGTCACAAAATTAAACCGATGAGGTTGCCAAATAGCTACCCTTCCACGACCATGTGTGTGTATGTGTGTATAGTACGTATGTATCAAGGGATGTGCGTCGGCTCCATTTCAGTCATAAATTGGAAGATGCCCATGTCCTACAGGCATTTTTCACTTAATGAATTGAAATGGAATTGACCCCTGGGGCTCTATTTTCAAACCAGCGCAAGGGGACGGTATAGTCAAACGCAAGCTTGTTGACAGCATCAACGTCTTAAAACTGGCGCTATGGCGTTTCTCAGCAATACCGCTAGGATCAACAAATTCTCAACATAACATCCTTTCGCTTGCGCTGCAGTGGGATGGGTGGCGCTGTCTGGGGCGTGTTCTAAAATACTTTCGGCTCATTGACAATTTGAACCAACGAAAACCCATTGCGTTATGATCCGCTGGAACCACCTCTTAGCGGCAACGCAATAGACTTTGGCAATTTGGCAACTTGTTAGTCATGTAGTTCTATGTAGTGTCTATAGGTTATGCCAACATTACACTTCCATTTAATGAACAAATAGCCTATAATTATTATTAATTAATTAATTTTAATTTAAACTACTAGAATAAAACAGGACAGCTTACAAGAAACTTGCGATCATGTAGGCCAATAGCCTATAATATATAAATTACACATTGACACAGTTGAATCATAAGCCTACCATTTGAATCATAATTATGCCTACATCACCTCATGTAGGCTAATTAATGCATTCGCCACCTCCTCCCGTGCCTTCCGAACTTCTGGGAGATGAGGTGGTGTGGATTGTGATCCATAAATTACTAGTCCTAGCCTGTACTTCTGTTGCAAGTATGTCTGATTCCTGTGCGGAAAATCGCTCTTGTCGTTGACGGTCCAGTGCGTTTGGGTTGCTCATTATGAAATTGCATGGAGCGATTGCGTTCCAACTGGCTTTTTTTTAAAGCATGAGAACAACTATTTGATTGGCTACCATAGAGACACACCTTGGACATTTAAACCCAGCCTTTTAGCAATACCGCCATCAGATGCGCCAAGATTGCCGTCATGAAATTACCAAATTTCTCGCCGACACGCCCTCAGAGCGATACCGCCAAGCGATTACTCTTGCGTTCACCATTGTGTTTGGTTTATTAAAATAGAGCCCCTGGAGTGTTTGTGTGATAGGGTCTATGGCAGAAATACCAGCATTCTCGGCAAGCTCATACAAACATAATAAATTAATTATGTATGGTATGTCAGTGTGGGGGAGCCATTAATATTTATCACTACCAGTTGTTGCGTGGGTCCTTTTTTGCTTAATCTTGAAATGTAGTAGCTAACAGTAAAGTGTTCTTTGCCGTCAAATTGGGGGAGGGGAAATGTTCATCAAAAAATGATTTACATCAGAAGAAAATTCTGTCTTTCTGATTTGATATTTATTTCAGTATATCACTTGTACAAAAGTCCACCTTGGCCTTGTAGTACTGTACATGTAAGTGTGTCACTCTGACAAATATGACTGGCCCTGTGCTTTTCCTGCATGTTTATATAATATAAACAATAGCACAAATGTATTAAACCGATAACCTCACTTTTTCAAGCAAATGACTTCCAAGTCTGGGTGCATATGTTTTCTGCAATATGGAATGTATCTAAAATATTATTGTGAGGGGCTATTAATATGTGATTGATAGCCATTGTGCTAATTCTGTTTGTTTCTCATTAACATGCTAATTAAGTTCACAGTAGTAGGGGGTAAAACGAGATTTGTGAAATGCCTTTCCCATAATCTTATATGCATCTACTTTATTCATTGTTAATTGATTTAATTTACACTCCAGTGTTTCCTCAAGTAGAAAACTGGTTTATCAGTAATATACTTGTCTTCTCAGTTTTACATTTGGAAATGCAGTTGATTCATTGTAGTCAGCAGTCTGTATTCTAAAGTAATTAAAAAGTTACAAATCCCTGCGATTTTTAATATGCACAAAATTGGCGCGCATGAATCGATGCAGTACAGTGTATTGGGACAGCTTGTGTTCATACAGACTAATACACAAGTCTGCATTATACAATTACGTATATGGTCAAATGAAAAAAAGAATGAACTGAAATGTGTTGAAGTGTTGGTGGTATGTGGCCAGCTTTGTGTATATACAGGCATTATTCAAGGAGAATGGAAGGAATCAAGTTTGCAGTCAGAATGAATGTCTTTATTAATAAGCTGAAGAGTGATGAGTCAAGGCACTTACTGTAAGTGCAAGCTGGGCCTTGTAGTCAGTTACAGGTTTAAACCTGGGTTATGTCATTACTCGGCTATGATTTGGTTTCTAGCAGCAGGATTAAATTAACCACTGCAAGGGATAGGGGGAGATTTAGTCAACTGAAGGTTCCTTAACTTACCACTGCGTTAGTTCCTCCCAAAGTTTTTTGTGAAGTGTCCAGTTGTCATCACTGAGTAACGCACATCTGCGCTAATTGGTGCTAGCCCTCCTGTAGTACTGTGTGACCTGTAGCATATAAAATAGTCACTAGTTTGTAGCTGGAGGAGGGCCTGCACTTAAGATTCAGTTCACCTTGTGCAGATACGAGGGACACGGTGGTGACTCCTGAGGCCCAAAATGGGAGAAATAAGAGGGACGAAAAAAAAACTGCTCAAAAAATGGTTGTGGATTGGCCCCGGTGTTTTGCAAAACCATGTGTACTGTAAAGACAAAAAATGTAAAGTCTAAAAAATGTTTTTGCCAAACTGTGGACATTGCCTTGAAAAGTTAAAGAAATTGCTTTTGTTGTGTATGTGTCTTGTATTGTTTACATTCCTGCTGTTTTAATGTGAAACCCCTGCTTTTTTAAACGTGCCCTCAGTTATTTTTTTAACCTTGAAATATGTGTGTACTGTGTCCTTTTTGCTGACTCGTTTTATGCCATGATTCCCTCTTTTAAAAACAGCCCTGCTTTTTTTCATTACGCTATGTTTTTAATTTCCTTATTGCCTGTTGGCAGCAACCTTTGTACATGGCAACAAATATGTTTTGTAAATTCATATTTAACTATTGTTAAAGTGATGTTTCTAGAATAAATAAATGAACGTAATTACAGTCTTTCATTATTTCCTCCTTTTTGTATTACAGTACAGGAAAATATTTAATACCAAAATATTTTTCAGTATGTCTTTACATAGAAATAAAATTAATGTAGACATCAAACAATCACTGTGCATATTATTGCATTATGTAAATACATGCTTTGCATATATTTAAAAGATAATGATCCCAGGAGCCTCTTAAACACAAAAAGTAGTTTGAAAAGTCGTTAATGGTGTCAGCCATTATTGTGTTTCAAAACATACTTTTTGAACTGTACTTGGCATGTACTACTAGGGAAATACTCACATTATAGTTCATTTAGACCTGTTGACCTTAAAACTGAAGTGTTTTTGCATGTGTATGCTTTTTACAGGGTTAAATGAAAATGCTAATTACAATGGTTTGTAGGTAAGTCAACTTAATCTACAGTATATAACCCACACAATTACGATCATTCTATTGTGTATATTGTCCAGCACACACTACGGTGAGTCAGATTTTGTGATAAAATATTAGTAAAGAGACATTTATAGGCTACTACAAACGGCATTCTACAGTCTATGTTCATACCTTCCTGCCTCTCGCCCAGTGCATGCTGGGATAGGCTCCAGCCCCCCCGCGACCCTGACCAGGAATAAGCATATTAGATGTTGGTTAGAGGATGGATGTTCACACATTTTTACAATCGACCATGTTTTATTATATAACTTTCTTACCAATGGTGGTTCTCTGATTTTGCTACAGAGGATCCAGACCTCAATGTTTTTGTGGTGAAGTTGTGGACACAACCTGGACAAGTGAAGCGCCAAAAGGGTAGTGTTTGAGAAGAGAAAAACAGGAAAAACATGAAAATTACATGCTGAGTAATATGATCATTTAAAAATGTCCAGTGAACAATTATTTTAAAAAGATGGTTACTCATGAATGCGCAATGAATCTGGATACATTTAGCATATACAGTATATCTTACTTAAAATGCCCATGGGTGTAGCAAAACCCCTGTTGAGATTTTTCTGTCAACTGAGAAGGTGTTTTGAAACACTTTGAATTTAGTGTTTCAAAACATCTAAATTGGTGACAACATACGCTCCTTTATGAACTACTTTAGAGGATTAAAAACATGCATGGTAAATTAAGACTGGGTCCTTTTAATTGCACTGAAAGAAAATTACGCTGTGTTTTTTTTCTTGTAAAACAAAAATGGCCTTGGCTACATACGTTATAGCGTAACGTATTACTGTTTTGTTTGCTTGTGAATTAGGTGTATGTCGTGCATTTCAGCTCAGCGCCGAATAAATCCCTTTGAGAATTAATGTTATAACAGAAGCGCCATCTCGGTTAATGTATTCAAGTGCTGTCTTTCACATCTGTTTCATTTTTTCCATTTTCAATATTTCTCAGAAGCAAACAAATCTCCCCATGTAAACAAATCGGCTCCCTCTGGCACCGTCTCCTCCTGTCACTTTGTAATTAGCTGCGCCTCTCAAGGTGAAATTATTTTCCCAGACAGAGCTGTTCAAGGAGACAAGAGAAAGCCGCATCAAACCGGTCCCCCTCTTTGGCCCCGTTTAGGCACATAACCGCCACCTTTCGCGCCTTTTCAGCTCCATTTCCCACCCAGGCAGGTTCTTGCAGTCGCGTCCATTTAAAAATAAACTCTCAGGAAGCGAACGCCAGGGCGGAATATGCGGGCACAGCTGCCAGGTGCGCCTAATGTCCGCCTCCCATCCCTCTCTGGACAGAAGCAACGCATTGTTATATTTCACTGAGTCAGGAACTCCAGGGGCTGTCAGGTGAGATCTCCGTCAGAGTCCTGTCACTCCACTCCATTTAGACTCAGTCGGGCCACGTGGAGTTCACCTGAGAGTGGCGGTATCCATAGTGTATACACACTGGTCTCACCTTTTCTGTGTTGCTATGGTAAGATGGCCAGCCTATCGACGTGAAGGGCGTGAGGTCAGGTTTATAATAGAGCTGGTGATTAAATTTAAAAAAGTGATGTGTCAAAGCCAACCCTTGCAGTCCGAATTTCCCCAGGCTGGAGTTTGATATATTCTCTAAGGGTGAGGGCTGTGTATTATCCACCATGTGAATATGGTCTGTCTGACCGTCTTAGAAACGGGAGAATGTTTAATGATCTGCAACACTCCTTTTGTGTGAATAAGCTGACATCTGACCATAGGGGTGACCAGGCTGTATTTTCTTTTGAATTTTACAATCTTGTTGGGACAAAGTGTCCCAAACAAATATGAGGCTGTGAACCTTTCCGGACCTTCAAAGGCCTGCTGGGTAATCATCAGGTGAAGAAAGCCAGCCAATAGGAACCTTCAGAAGCAGCTGGAGTATGTGAGTGCCGGGGGGAATGTAATTCAAGCTGACAACGTCTCTCCACATCGACCGAGAAGCGTCAGATGTACATTACGGACAGGATGTTTCTCAATGTAGCGCACGCTGCGGGGAAAGGAGAAAGTATTGCAGAGCGGGCCGTTGCGCGCTGAAAGAGTTCAGGCCTGCAGGACGTCTGCGTTAAAGGAGGGTTATTGATGAAGTGGGCTTGAAGTCTCTGTGAACAGAAACCAAAGAACTGAACATTAATGTTGAGGGCAGAATTTTACACAAACTCTCGTGCGGCGTAGCCCTCAAACTGATGTAGCAGTTTGAAAGCACCGTGCAGCTACGCAACTAAAACGCTAGTTGATGATGTAATTATACCAATTTCTTAAAGGCTGCTTATTCATTTGGATTGTAGTTAGAGCAAGACCATGAATATTGAATTTAGTCTCTTCAATCCCCTTACAATTTACGCCGCCGGCAGCGGACAGGAAAAGGCAGTGGACGTTGAAGAATGGCTCATCTCACAGCGACCGTCTGATTGTATTGGAATCGGGTGCATTCCACAGCTACGGCTGAGGACTTGGGGAGAGAGCATTGGCCACTTCTTGTAATTCAGCAACATGACACCCATTTTGAAACCGACTGCTCCCTTTTCTGGACACTCTGCCAGGAACACATCAAAGAGGTCAGAAGGAGGTCAAGTGATTCCAGAATAGTGGCCAGCTGCCAGGTCCCTGCTAAAGGCTGAAATCCTCACCCTCACACTGGCAATAGCACTGCCCCTGACATTTATTAACGAATCAGAGCAATCGGGCCAATTAGCAAATGAGACCGACATAAAAGCATTAAAACTTGACTTAAATAGATTTTTGACTACAAATGGGTTCAGAAAACAACTCTGTTTTTATCACTGTGTTCGCACATATACAGTATATACGATCCAAACCCTCTTTACTGTATATAGGCCTAGGTGCAATCTAACATCCCAACCATATACAATTGTGTCACGGCCGAGTTTGAAATGAAAATTGCATTTGCATCCTGGGAAAATACGATTTGTATCAATAAGCCATTCATCTGACTATAAGGCCACGGAGACAGCTGCCATCAGCATTTGAATGGCTGTCCTATTGAATATGCATTGATGGCAGCGAATGACATGGCTCAATGGGGTAGAGCAATAGCAGCCAATCAGAGGCAGCGGTGGTGATTTGTACACAGGAGAAAGGTGCCCTAATCTCACCCTGAAAATCATGACTCAGCACTTCCACAAAGACTTCATTCATTTTTTTCTCACTTTTTTTGCATAATGTTCACCGTAAGTGCAGCCATTATATTTTTCACATTGATATTTTATAAATGTAAGGGCTATTTTTGTAATGACGGCACGATAATATGTGTCTCGCAGCTCACTCAATTCAGCGCCTCTTCAGAACACGTACAGTGGGCGGGGACACAGGAAGTGGGAATGTGGACGAAGTACGAAGCAGGAACAGGCTGTGCCGTTCTGCAGAGTACACAGAGTCCACGGTACAAACTAACAGAAAGCAATACACACCCAGGAGACTAATCTCCCCTCGGTAATGACCTCCGCACTTAAAAATACAAATCCCACAGGTTTCGCACCTCTGTCGTGAGCACAGCCGGTCAGGAAAACGGAGCATGGATGACGTCTGGCCTCCAACCGAACGTGTCGTTCTCTTTATGAGCAGGGTGTGTTCCTTCCGTCCTTTTTACTTTTCCTTCTTTTTATGTCTTTGTGTTTTTATATATTTTCACCAGGCTTAATATTAAACAGGTTTGATCTTCTGCAACCAACCTGCAAAATATACATTGACGGCAGCAATGACATGGGGCAGAGCAATAGCAGTTATCTAGCTAACGCAGTAATCCTGCTTCGTAGTATACCCCCCTGAAGCAGGATCACTGCGTTAGCTGGATAACTGCACTGAGTAAAACCCGGAACCGACCCTTTTACTTCAGTCCATGTTCCAGATTTGGGAGGGTTCCGGGTTTTACTGTGCCGTTATCCAGCTAACTCAGTAATCCTGCTTTGTGAAATACCCCCCAGCTCTCAGGCATCGGAAATGATTTCACAGTCAAGCAACGACAACACAAGAGGAACATGTAGTCATTAAATTATAAATAAGTCCTTGTACATAAAAAACTTGCATGATTTAAGTAATGCTTCTTTTGATGCAAATTGTATATTCATAGCTCATCATGACATTGCATATGAACGTTAATACATAAACACATGCAAAATTTGCAGAAATTAAAATAACAGGTGTTGCTTTATTTAAGGCAGTGTGTCTAGGTTCTTCTTCAGATCGGCTAAAGTAACTAACAGACTTTCCCTTAAGGGAGATGTGATTTAAATAAACGAGCAGCCGTATAATGTGCCTGGTATACCGGTCGTGTAGATGCGGCTAAGGTGTTACCACCCTCCGCTCTCCTGCACTGCGGTGCTCTAACCTCCTCCTGTGCATCCTATAAATTTTTTAAGGGGGGTTCAGGCACACAGAGGGTTAGGATGACCTCCGGGGATGTCGCTGAATGACAGGGTACAGTAAAACAGTGTCCCGCTGTGCTGCTGGTGTAGATACCAAGGTCATTCTCACCTGGAAAAAAAAAGAGAGGCTCACTCCAGGAGAAACCTGAAAGACGGGGTTCGTGAAAGCAGTCGTTCCATCCAGACCTCTTTTCTGCATCCCCGCTTCTGCGTCGGGGATAAGATTACCGTCAACCTTGACGCGATACAAACTTCCTCTCGTTTTTTTTTTTAGCGCCACGAGCGGTTTCATTATTCTGACAGTAATTGTCCCCCTTAAAGGTTTTTTTTAAATCTTCCAACGGGCCTCATTTATTGCTTCAATCAATTACGCGAGCGGATGCATCCGTGCGACGGCAGCTGCTCTAAATTAGTCCTGGCTTTTAATGAGGCCTAGTTTGAGTGATGACACCGGCCCAAAATTGACAGCGTCGTCAAATTGCGACTGGGATCGCCAGCGGTTCCCAGCGGCGGCGCTTACCGCGGCGGCTAGCGCTCCGGGGGGTTCTGCTGCGCGACGCTCGGCGAGCGTGAGAACGCTTCGGAAAGAGGTTGATTGAAATCCTCGGAAGAAATAGCTGAAGATGGCAATTTGACAGGAAGGAACGGCGAACCCGGAGCCAAGCGGCAGTGGATATGAGGGGCTTTTATCGATCGCAATTCTTGGCTTGTCAGATCACAAGGATCACCGCCCATTTAAGTCCATCAAGGAAGGGTTAGAATGCATTGGCTTTCGAGCGGAAACGGGTTCACAATAACCTGAGGCAGAGGTAAAGAAAGTCATGTTTTAAAAGGAGACGGGAATGCATTTCTGGTGCTTAGCAGCCATGTTGTTTATTCACAAGGGTACGCAGCCATATGAAGCCATAAGTGGAGGGGTGGGGGGGGGGGGGGACAAATAAATGATTTACAGCCATCCAGCTCCCTCGGTTCCCAACCCGGGTCCTTCAAACTGGCCGTCTAATCAGTCCCCAGTTTCAATGGATAAATAAATCCTTGACTCTCTCACTCAGCTGAGGTGTGGGAATTGAGCTCGAAATACATGCCCTGCTTGAACCAGAGAGCTTTTATTCGGCTTTTTCTGTTGCAGTATATATGCGCCGCTACTGGAAAAAAAAATTCCACCGGTTTAATTTACTTAATAAGAAGGTACGCCAAAGAAGTCCCTTCAGGCAGCTCTGTGGCCACTCTGACACTGCTCCCCACCTCCCAGATGAGGAGCCCTGGCAGAAGGAGGTACAGCCTCTCTTAGGGCGAAGAGGCGAGAACCCAAACCGGCCTCGGCGGCCCCCCCCTCTTTCAGGGATCCCTGCTCCCGCCGTTAATGGCGGGGTGCCGCCGTCTCTCTCTCTCTCTCTCTCCCCGGAGAGCAGCCGCCGCGCCGCGTGGGCGCATTTGCATTTCCAGGGCGGGGGGGCGGCAGGCTGCCAGCACGGGGGCGTGCGTCGAGCCAAAGCCTGCGGCAGACATCTGCTGAGGGCGCGCTAACGTTCGAGAGGCCCTCCACCGACAGCCGCCGCCCCGCCCCGCCCCCTCCCTTTCATCCCGCTCGAGCTGGGGCCCGCTCAGCCGCCCCAGGCTCAGGGGCGAGACAGCGAAGGGGGAGGGGGGGGATCTCAGAACCCCACTGCTGGATTTCAAACACCACCTCATTCTCCAATAGAGCAGCCGTAGCAGGGAAACATCCTTCTTTTATTGCAAAAACCAAATCTGAGAAATCCAGGAGAAAAATGCAATGAAATATAAAGGACACACATATAATTATATTTATGAGTGGTGGGCGCATTACCTTTTTTTTTAAATGTGCATCTGAAAGAAAGGATTATTAGAGATTTCGCCCACCACACGGAGGAGGCCTGTTAAAAGAGCTTTTGATAAGCAACAGAGATGAGTCTACCAAATTACTTCTAATTGGATGCAATTACAATTAAGCATTAACGTGGCATTAAATGGAACAGAAAGACTATCAAGCGCAAGCGCTTCAGGCAAAAAGCTTGGTCGGGCATGTTACTGTTGCACAGGGAGGGAGAGAAAATGCTACCAACTACATTACATTGTTACTGATATAAAGTGCTATTGGTTTTATGGCTCATTATCTCTGGCCATGCTGGATGAACTGGTGGGGCCCGTTGTTTCTCAAGTGGATCCACAGCAATGTCGGCTTCACATCTGGGTCAAATATGTTATTTCTATTAACTTTTAACTCTTTAGAGACCAGTGAAGAAAACAACTCCTGAATTCTCAGTGAAACATGTTATTTACAGAATTCTTTCTCTCAGAATTGTCAGTAATCTGCAGGAAATGTACTGGTGTCTAAAGGATTTAAGCATTTCAAATAACGTATTTGGACCCTGGTTTGGTTTGTTGTGTGATGAGAGACCACTAATTAATTTTTTTTAAAGCTGTCTGTCTTTGTGGCCCTTGTTCCAGTGTGTACCTAAGATCCATTAATCCCAAGAGGAACATTTCATGAAAGGCATGAAGTAAACTCAGGAGAAGGATCAGTCCCAGTTGAAAACGATCACGACAGAACCAGCCGGAAAAAGCAAACCCCCCACAATTGATTAAGTCTGTGCAGATATACAAATCAGATGTGAAACCTGCAGCGTCTGAATGACTGCAGAATACCTAAATGTGCCCCGCACGGCCATTCAAACATTGATCCCGCTTGATAATGTTGTTCGGCGCAGACAGGGGGAAATGGATAAGAGACGGATGCTTGTTTCTCCGCGGCTAGATTTGCGCGGCGGTGGCTACGATATAACCCACGGAAACAGGGAAGCACCGCGGGCAGACAGACTGAGCCACGGGGCTTTTTAAAGTGTGAGTGAGAGGAGTGCTGGGAAGGTGCCTTCATCCTCCACAGGGCGGTTTCCTAACCCGGTGACCCCATCACACAAATGCAATAAGACAGTCCGGACCACCGGCCCTGCTCCGGAGACCGCTTTCCCTGAAAGCACAGCCACACACCAATAACATCAAAGTGCTTCTCCTCACGAATTTTGAGCTGTGAAATACGTCCGTGCAACCTCGCCGCCTGCCAACACGGTCCGGCGGCGATTGCAATTTGGAATTGGACAGCAGTAGGCGACTGGACAGCAGTAGGCGACTGGACAGCAGTAGGCCCGCCGCGGCGAATCTCGAATGACTGGGATGGAGGGTGGGTTCAAAAGAAAATGTTAATTTAACGATATTTGTAATTAAAGGAAATATACCTCACAAAATCTTTTTCTTTTTTTTTCTTTTTTTATCAAAATGCTAATCTTACCCAGGATGCAATGGCAAACAGCTAGAAAAAGGCATAGAGTAATACATGCAGTGTTTACTAATTAAATGTAACAATGAACAGACACAATTTAACGGACATAATCAGTCGAGTCAAGACAACTTTTTACATAAGGTCATATACAACATGTTTTTATTTTACAAGTGGGTATTGTACCTGTATTGTTTCATTCTTATATTGGAATGCTTGGTTGCAGTAGCACCTTGACTTGAGGTTCTTCTGATTGCAAAGCATCCAATATTAAAATATTAGCTTCAAAAAATGAATGGAGACCTTGGAAATGTTTAAAAAAGTGCAGGTTTGCCCCTTTGACTTTGTCCTGAATGTCATATAAATGCATGACATTAACTGATATTAATAATCATGATTTTGAACCAGGTTCACACAGAGTGCACAGCTACTAGAGTCACTGTAGGAAACTACATATTATTTGGACTGATAATATGACCCTATATCCATTTTTGAGTGTCATCTGTTTAGCACAATGGATCTGAAATTCCTATTCAATATTCACCGGAAGGACACCGTCTTCATTCTAAAACCTGGCTTTTTTCCCTTCGTGCGCAATTTCCCTCGTTATCGCAGTCATTCAAAAAGGTGCGGTTCAGTCAGTCTATGGAGCCATTGTTGTACACTCGAGGGTTGAGTATTTGAATTCTTAGACATCAGCGAAGCTTTGGCGGCCTCTGAAATGAATCTAAAACGCTGTGTAAGAATAAAAATGGAATAATGGCTTAAATTTTCTACTCAAAGATAAAAATAAAGGACCTTCGCTGTTAAACTGCACTCTGGGCCCCCTTAGCTTTGAGACATGCAGAGAATCACAATTGCATGCTGACAGATACTTTAAACAACTACGATGTGGCCAATTGCAGATGTATTATTGCTTCCTGAATGTAGAAGAGCAGCATTAGGGGCCGCCGCGGTGGTGTAGCGGTAAAAGCGCAGGCTTTCAGTTTGTGCAGGGAAGGAGCGTGAGGGGGTTCGATCCCCGGTCCCGCCGGATCCGCGTATGGCCGGTGCCCTGAGGGAGCAGCAATCGTCGGCTGCTCCCGGGGTGGGGGGAGGGAGTCGGCGAGAATCGTTGCACATATGACGGCCCTGGGCGAGTTGGAATCGAACAGGACATGGCACCCTCCTTCCCACTACCAGCTGACGGGGCTGTAGCGGCGATTCTCTAGCGGTTGCTTCATGGGGGGAATTGAGTCCAATTTAGCTACCAAATTAGGAGAAAAAGGGAAAAAATTGTGAAAATAAATACAAAAATTTCAAAAAGGAAGTGGAGCATTAGAAGAGGAAGCATTTCTGGCTTTCCTTGTGTGATGGTTGCCATATTTACATCAACATGCTCACGACTCGAAGGCCATTTCATTGCACTTGATATGGTGCTTCTCCATGCCTGCAGACTGTTAGCCTCACGTTAAGTCGCATGTCACGTCTCGTATGTAAAGGGGACAGCGTGGTGTGGTCGCTGTTGCATACGTCCAGCCATGGGTTAATTCACGACGAACTGGACGTCCGCCTAAATAATACAAGTGAGGAAAACTCTGCCAAGTCCCAGCCAAGGCTTCCTGTTGCTGTCATGGGTGTGATGTTCTGAAAATTATTACAGAGTCACTGCAGGATGCCAGATTGGGTGCGCCGTAAAAGAGATATATACTGTCGGCCTGTGGCACTGAGACGCTCAACCCAGTCCTCGCAAGCTATGGTGTTAAAAATCCTAATGTTATCCCCTTGATAAACACCTGGTAATCATAGCAGAATAACAAGCTTTAATTGATGGAACGCGTCACTTATCTCTACGTGCTTCACATACCTCCAGCAGCTGAAATATGGACAATTGGATCATTATGGTTCTCCAGAACTGCTGATCACATTATCCACTGAAGGGACAGGGGGGTAATATTCAGTAAAGATGACGGAGGGAGGGTTCCATCGTTGGCATGCGCTAAGCAGTCGCCAGGATGCCCCGACGCATGTGTCTCTCCCTGCAGACGTGATAAATCGAGATGGATTGACGATGCCATTCGCTCGCTCCCTATACCACAAAAGTCCTATCGTCAGGCGGACGCCGCAGAGAGAGATGAGCGGATCTCGAGAAGAAACGTCGGTCATTTCCCGCGCGCGTGCAACAAGGGCGTCCATTACTTATTAATTTATTGTAAATGTTATGTCTGTAATAGGAGAGGGAGCGGAGGACCCGGAGGACCCGGAGTCCCCTGGGGCCACAAGTGGCCCCTGATTCATTTCCCTCGCATTTCCTCCGCAGAAACTACGATGATGGGTTTCGGAAGACCCCGTGGACGTTATTCATTAAACCGAATCCACGAGGCTAACTACGCTTTAATGACCGCAATGAAAAATGTGTTCATATTCTGGGGTCCGCGACGAAATGTAATATCAGTGGAAGGGAGCATTCTGATGCACCCTGCGCTGTGAGGCAAACGTTGATGCTGATCTCTGTTAGGCTGGTATGTGCCTCGTGTCACACACATGGGTTAGCACTTTTAACATGAACTAGTTAAATGCAACAATGAACAGACACAATTTAACGGACATAATTCAATTTGCAGATAAGGGGTGGAGAAAACATTATAAGTGAATCAAGACAACTATTTACATAAGGTTTTTTTTACAAGTTATTTTACAAGTGGGTATTGTACCTGTATTGTTGCATTCTTATATTGGATTATATTGGTAGCAGTAGCACCTTGACTTGAGGTCAGTCAGTCAGGTTCTTCTGATTGCAAAGCATCCAATATTAAAATGTGCCTCACACGACACACGTGGGTTAGCACTTTTAACATGAACCATGGTTAACAAAAAGCCATGGTTACCAACCTCTAATACTGATTCTGCCTGTAAGGTAGTTATCTGAAGTTATATTTTCTTTTTTGGCAAAGAAAATAACGTGTCTGCAGCTTTTACATCGGGACATTATTAAATTAAAGTTTTATTTATTGCGGTATGCTGAGAAAGCTGTTTGTTGAACAGGCTTAGTAGTGGTAAATCTTTCTAAAGCTCCACTGACCCACAAGCTGACATACTGTACGTACAGGCAACGTAAACATGCTCTCCAGATGCAGCCGAGTTTGAAAAATGTAAAGCTGCTTCTAAGGTACAGCATGGATCAAAAGATTTAATTAGTCCAACTGCTTGATTGCCCAAAGGCCCTAACCTGATATTTCCGGAAATTTCCAGTCCCAGAAGGACCCCTCTTGCTCGATTAACCATGTCTGATGAGCAGATGCTATTTTTCACACGGCCGCTGCTCCCGTTCCATATTTCCAATCTGCTTTCCACCGCGCTGCACTCTGGGACTATGTCCCCACTGTACGCCGCCGTTCTTCACTTCCGGCGACCCCTCCAAGCTCGGGCCCTGGCCTGGCACACTTCAGAGCCTCCCGGTGCCAGAGAGTGCCTTTTCACACCCCACACAGGGATGTTAAGTCGGAGTCAACAATACTGCCCCCCCCCAAGCCCACCCCCACAAGGGTCACATCTAGTTCATCAGGTTTCTTCTCTGCTTTTCCCAGAAGCAGCATTGAAGCATTCGCATATCCGTCGCCACAGAGGAAGTGGAATGAGATCGCAGCTTTCATCCATCCGGCTTGAATCCCATCGAGGGTTTTCCTGCTCTATAAGGACCCGGCGCTCTTTACCACAGCGACGTTCCCGTTCCACAAACCAACCCATTTAAAAGGCAAAATTCACACTGAGGCTTTTACAAATAGCGGCACGGCTATCGTTGGCCTTTGTTTTAGAGTGTGTGTTGCGGCGATACCAGCTTGAGGAATCCACGCGTTAAACAACCAACAGTAAAAATGGGACCCTTTGGGTGTTGTGCCACAGTGCAGACTCACAGACTGCCACAGCATAGCCGCGCGCACGTATCTTCGCGCACAGTCACGTGTGGGTGACTTTGTTTGCGTGCTGCAGCTATGGCAACGCAAGAGCCATCCTTGAAGCACAAAAAGAATGTTTCACATACAGTAGGAGCTGTGACGAGAAAGGTCGGGCCAGACATTAGGCACGCATGTGAATGAGGCCTGCCAGAAATAAAGGTTCTTCGCAATGCTGCTTTAACGGTAAACGATGACGTCGCTCGTGTTTACATGTCACTCCGCCTTTATACAATGCCTGGCCCCACTGTTTGTCTGTACCTAAGAGAAATCCTCTTTGCACCCATAACCAGAGATCTATCAATTCTTTTCAGAGATCTGTACAATGATACGCTTATTTTGCAGCCAGAAAACTACTGGAGCCACCAGGCTGACAATGAAGCACTGTATCACAAATTGAAGACCCTGGTACTAAAAGTAGCTACTGAAGTCACAGAATATCTATTTTGAGAAAATCAAATCCGAATACTTCTTGTGTACCAGAATACGATAACCTGTTGTTTCCATAGTGGAGAAAAGAGACTTAGGCACCTTTTCTGTTAACAATATTTATAGGGTGGACTTAGCTAAACAAATACAACATGTTTCTATGCTCAACTTGAATTGTCTAAAAATGTGACCAGTACTTTTAGCACCCAGGTCTTCAATTGCTTGTATGGAACACACAAAAGAAGAGCACTGTAGGCTACTCACTCCAAGTTTAGTAAAAACTTACAAATTTCCTATCTGTGTGGAAAAATGGCTGGCGAGACACATTTAGCCTACCATTACAAAAGCTGAAGGCTACTGTGGAAGACTCGCTGACTGTTGAAGGGTTACATCACCTTCTGTACTCTGCACTGCACTTATTAACTAATGAGCCCTATTGCATGCATAATTCACTTACAGCTCGAACTTCAGCGTGTTAACAAGCAGACATTGTTATTAGAGATAAGAGTCCATGTAGGAATTCTGGCTACAATATACCCATTTGCTGGCTATTTTATAAGCACAGTCAATTTTGTCATCTGAAATTATAAGCACCATTTGGATATAGTTTGTGGTGAAAGGCAGGGTACATTTGGCTAATAGCTGTTGTCAGGAATCATTTGCTGTAAACCACAAACATACTCTATTGAATGGTGATGCGCGACGATGCTTCCTCTACTACACTGCGCATCTAGTGTCACGGACATGTGTTCACGGTTGTGACATTTATCCAGACGACGACACCCCTCATTACACAATTCTGCACTGCAGAGAGAGTGGGGACGGCGGGATGGTAGTTGTCACCAAGACAGAGCGTACTGATGACAACTGTGAGCTCAGCACTTTTCAAGTGCTCCATTGATTTCAAGTTGGACAAGACGCCGGCAAAATCACTTACGCGTTTGACTCCGTAAAACCGATGGCGCTGCTACACGCAGCTTTTTTCTCGCGTTCCCGCGGGTTGTTTCCGCAACCTAGTAGGTTAGTGTTAATTTGATGTCGAGTGGGCTCGTGAGTGACGGTTGGACTCAGCGCACATCCATAATTCTGGGTTTCAGAGCCGAGGGCTAGGTCTGCTGGAGTGATCTGTCACACCGACCGAATGCCGTAGTGCTTCCTGTGATCGGGGAGGCAAGCTCTTGAGCAGATATTTGCGACGCCATTCATTATCAAATGCCATGCCTTTGAAAGCTTGAGGAGATTGAGATGGCTTAATACTGACATTGGCCTTCACACACTCAAGTGAGCCTCTCATATGCAAAATAATTTTTGACAAAAATTCTATTTAATTAAAAGCACTACAAGTACTTTTTTTGTAAAGGATTTCAAAACAACCAAAACATGATGCTCGTTTTATATCACTTCAGCAAAAATTAAAAAAAATAATATTATGACATTTCTGTTATGTTCCTTTTTCTCTCTGAAGATGCCTATAATCATATTTGTAAGTCTGACTCATTACCAGTATTTGCTGTCAATTCCTAAGTATGCATGACAACATAAGGGCACATAATGACAAGAACAGGCCATTCAATGTACCCAGACCTGTCATTTACATTCAGACTAGAAGAGTATCTAGCACAGCATCAAGAGTCTATGCCTCTGCTAAATGACCTGTCAAACTGTCCAGTGCAAATTCAGTCTGTGCCCCGTTGTCCTGCTGAGTGAACTCAACATGACAAATCTATTGTTGTTCACTTTGTCAACCCCTTTTATGAATTTAAAAAACCGTCAATCAAATCTCTGTTAATCTCCTTTTGCTGAACCTATAAAGTGTTTTAAGTATTTCCTCACCTTTCTGTTTGATACCAGGAACCAATTTAGTTGCCCTTCATTGTATTTTTTTACTTAGCCTTTATATATTACTACACACATTACTCTGTGGTCTGACAAAGTTATTGTATCAAATTAATTTATACAACCTCCCTTTGATTTACACTCAATACTTTTTTTCTCAATATCCCAGCACCCTGTTGGGATTTTCTTATGGTTGCAGTGCAGTGCCTAGATCCTGATCTTGGTCAACTACTACTCTTAAGTCGCTTTGAAATTGAACACAATTTGGCTCCTCCCCTGATGGAAAAAGAATATACTGCAGTATATTGTAAATATAGCAAAATTGTCATCACAATATATTTCAAATATACTGCAGTATATTACATTTCAAGGGTCTCCTAGAACAATCCTGTTTATGTGGCTATTCCCAAAGTGCAGAACCTATATTGAATGCAACCTGCATGTTTCCGCCCACATCTGTATTCAGTTTCAATCTAGAGAGCTCAGAAAAGGACACATTCTCCTTCGAGGTAGGCTAGTACGTACAGTATATGCACTCTGCTGTCAACCAGCCATTGTATTAGAGGAGTACATTCAATGTGCTGCTGGCACTGAAAGACTGGGACAATCCCACCAAACGAACCCCTCCACCCCCCCGGGCATTACAACAGCCACTAATAATAATAATAATAATAATAATAATAAACTTTATCTTTACAGCACCTTTCATACAATGTTTTGCAGCCCAATGTGCATACAGAGAAAGGCAACTCGCAAAACACAATAGAGGTCCTTTTGATAATAAAAACAATTACAGATGATAAAATAATAGAGGCAACAAATAGATCAAATGCACTGCCCGGCGGGGCTGCAAGCCACACTTGGCACCGGCGTGGTCAACATTCAGTAACTACACCTACAGGGTGTCGCTAAACTAAAATGGTGCTTTTCCAGATTGAGCTATACGTCACGTAGCAGTCCGTTATATAAACGCAACGCGCAGAGAGCCAATCAGCGGTCGGCAGTGAAAGTCCCTGGTGTTTCCCATCTGTCTTTGTCCCCCTAACAGCCAGATTTTAACCGAGCGTTTAAATTTTGACGCTGAATGAAAATCTTAATATGAGAGTGAGGGGGAAATTTCATTCTTGAAGATAGTCCGTGTCATCAAAGCCAAAGATCTGCAATTCTGGGAAGTAATAACCCCTATGGCGAATTTCAAGCCTGGACCTTGCATGAGCACTTGATACCTCAACTTTGTATCACTGTTATTAGACGCTCCATCCCCTGCTTCAGCTAGCTCACAGGCCCTATCTGATGGGGCAACAGGCTTTGATTGCCCCCTGCCATTAGCAGCCTCCAGGCAAATATGCAGGTTCAGACATTTTTATGAGCCTGGCAATGGTAGATTCAACCCCCGCACAGCCTTGTACTAAATATAAAATAACCAAGAATAATAACAATAAAAATCTTGTTCAATAATTACCCGTGAGTCATGGTTGAAATGTGTGTCTGTTAGTAGTACCCTCTTCACAAAGGAAGCATCGCTGTATTCATTAGTTTTTGCGTTTCCATTTCCCTATGCCTTTTGTAATAACCGACTAAAAAGATCAACCTGGGCATATCTGTCTCATTGACTTCATTGCATTGTGGCTTTCTCTGTAATTTAGTCCCGCCAGAATTAAAAAGTTTTCACAGTAGCTTTCAAGAATGTTACTAATGATAAATATCCACTGTTTGTGTATATCTATCATTGGTAGCATCCTTGAAAGCTACTGTGAAGAAAGTTGTAAGTAAAGAAAATACATCACAATATATATTGTGATAAAGAACAATATATATGAGACTGCATCTCATATATTGCGCTGCTAACAGTGCCCAGGGGCTTGCTATTCTGAGTTGACTTTATACTTTTTGTGAGGAAATATAGATCTATTTACAACAAAATAGTAGGATGGGCATTTCCTAATTTCATTTTGTGGGGGCGGGGGTAGTGGTATCACATTATTCAAGTATGTCCAACGTGATTCAATAAGTGATTACTTAATTCATAATTTGCACCTGGTAATGGTTTTTATTTTATTTTTTTATACCGACAAGGTATGAGTTAGGTTTCTTGGGAATTACAACGGCTTAAATTTTCTTTGGGGCGTGTTTAGACAAACCATTTCAAATTTTACCCGTCAGCTTAAAAAAGGGCCAGCATTATAAAGTCAAATACCTTCCATTTGTATGCTCACAAATACTTGTCTCCACCTCATGTGTCCCAAAAAAAGTATGAACTGAAATTCAAGTTGGGTGTTCAGGATAATGGAACTGATGCTATAGGACACGTTGGATTTAATGAAGTGTGATGTCACTCTCAAGCTGAGGTCAAGATCGTAAGACAGTTCCCGGGTCTACGATCTCATTTTAGTCTCATCCAAAAACAATTGCATCAGTGGATAGGCTGACAAAAATTAGATCGTAGACCCGGGAACAGTGCATTTAAGGTTTCTAATTCAAAGACTGAATATATGCAGGAATGTGGCATTCCAGGAACTGTATGACCTATTTTGTAAAGGACTACTGACACAAGAAATACTATCGACATTCCATTCTATTTAGAATGAATCTGAAGTTAAACCTATGATGCGTTCACATGTAAATTTATGTAATTATAAATATGTAATATTAAATATTAAATTATGATGATGTAAACTGTATCACTACAGCATCAAGTCTCCTCGCTGTCAATATTCATAATTAAAGACACAGAAATATTCAAGTTTCCAGTTAGTTGTTCTGGTTGTTAGTTATGAATGAATATAACTACTGTGTAATATGTGTCTTATTGCTTAGCTTGATTTTTACTTGAAGGTGACTGACGAGGAATTCAGTGACGTAAATTAAAACATGCTGTTCATGTATTTCAAGATTAAAGGCTTATATTGGCACCATTTATTTAATACTCACTTTCAGATAAATTGCTCAATTGGGGATTCTCAGAGTGGCTCAGGATTTGCGGCTAGCTCACAAAGGAATAAGTTGGAATAAGTCTTGTCGTCACACCTAATATAGCTGAATGGTTGCTCAAGTGCCACAGAAGAATACTCATACTGAATACTAAAAAATATATGATCGATTGTATAACTATTTAGTAATATGCTTTATATTTTAAAAGAAGCAGGCTACAATTACATTCAGAGTCAGACACTATGAGCTTGTTCAGCAAAGGACATGATCCAGAGCTTAAAAAAGGAAAGAAAATGGTTCTATCCACATATAAAAAACGGACCCCTTTGTTTGTAATAAACTTATATGGTTCTACTGCTGGTGTGGTATCTCCCTCTGTTTTCTTTCCCTTCCCCCTACATTGGTGGTATCCCATATCCAATTCAACACTGTTTTTCCTCCAATCTCCTCTGCAGTATATACTGTAGGCTAGCCTTGGTCATGATCTCCCCCAACACTGCTGCACACCCCATGTGATGATCACACACTGCTAGTCGGATGATTACCTTGCTCTCTCCAAAAAACCCCAGCACAGGTCAGCTCATTCTCCTAACTTGGCACCAAGGTGGTGGAATTAGTTGCTTGTTGCTGTGTGGTCGAATCTACTGTAGGTGTATTCATGACCTGCTGTTCAGAGAGTGTCTAATTCATATCTGCCCCTCCGATTTCCTTAAATGATGCCTCAGTGTGACTGTTTCTTAAATAGCATTGATGTGTATATGCATAGCATATGCTGCCTGCAATCTTCTGAATACCCATTAGCCGTAAACCTTGTATTTTTTTCTAATTAAGTGCCTGCTATATCACGACTTACTTGCGTTCTGGATAAAGAATGACGTAATACATTACATTCATTTAGCAGACGCTTTTATCCAAAGCGACATACAATAAGTGCATACAGAGACGTCATCAAGATCACTACAGAACAGACAAGACAAAGCACATCCTTCCCATAATGTAGCAGCTATCCCTAGTAATACAATGAGAATTTCTTTAAAGGCATGCGAGTACAAATAAATCTAACTTGCTATCATATTGTTCTATTCACACAGACCCGAGTTTTGCCGTTTGTTTTTCCATATATAAATATATGCTACTTTTGAAGTCCTGTTAAGTAGCCAATGTATGTTTAGTAGTTTTGAGAAAAAAAACTGAATATTTTATCGACATCTAGGCTACTGATGCCGAGATATCGGTTCTCATTGAAAGGTTTGGGTCTTAAATTAAGTGCAGATGCGTATTTTAATCATAATCAGTGTATGCTACAGTTAAATGGGATAGACCTATTGTTTTTCTGACCAATAGAATACTGGCAAGTATGTAGCCTATATGCCAGCGCTATTGCATATACAAGCGTAATTCTAAATATGTTTTAAACTCTGAGATAACTACAAAAAAGGTTCGGCGGAGTCTCAAGTGGGTGCTGTGAAATGTAGATTCCATTGTTTACGATAGTATTCGTAGCCTACTATTGTCTGAAACACTACGCACTTTAAGACCATGCAGTCCACGTCGAATGGCAACATCTGCCTACCGCTCTTTAGTCTATGTATTACAGTGAGAGAATAGGTTTAGTCCATACCCGTGCGAACGGTAATCTGACATAACAGCGATGCACTGTCTAGCGCATCAGCTGTGCTCCAGCCGGACTGAGGATGCGATGAAGATTTTTAGCCTCGTCCTTGCCTGATGCACTGTACTATGAAGAAAAGTGGACCTACATGTGAAGACTTGTGGACATAGCAGAGCGCACCACAAAATGAAGACACCGATGGTAACAGTTTTTGTGATACTTTTGTGAAATATCATACGGTTCAGATAGTCTCCAACCGAGTACCGCTACAAATAATTCATCGTTCTTGGGATTATCGCGTGTCCCGCAGTCCCAAACACAATAGCATCTTGTGACAAAGGAAATAGTAAATTATAATAATGGTGCGAACAATTGTTTGATTTACTGCACTGAATTGCTTAATGCCATGGGAATCGAATTGACATTAATGTAGGCTACAGGTGTAGTTGATCGCTTTATTTTCTTTTTAAATTATTGTTCCGTGTTTAAACTATTGCCGATCAGAAAGACAAAGCGGCGATTGTCGTGCATTTGCGACTTCACAACTACACTAAAACGTTCCGTCTATAGGCTAATGTAATTTAAAAATGCATAAGGCTAGTAAACTATTCGCAAAATCTTAAGCGTTAGCTTTATATAGCCTACCTGTATATCTGTTCAACAAACACACACGAATCACATTTGTTAATGTTACCGTATGCATACATAAATAAATAAATTAATAAATAGATACATATATAAATGGGTTTCCGAGAAGCAACCTGTCACCCACCTGTAGTAGCCTAAAGACATAAGGTTTTCATAAGACCTTTTGTTTGAGTCTGTCAGCAACATTCTTGAGTAATCAGGGTAGGCTATGTAAAGTTTTTATTTTAAAAAAATTGTAGGCTATGTATTGCATGGGGTGCATGCTTCCGAGCATATGTAGGTTTATTTGTAGCCTATGAGTTTAGGGTATGAAAGCTTTCTACAATACTTAATCTTATACAACGTAAACGTGTTAAAATGAGCCTGGTGTCCTGGATTTCTCTTTATGTAGCCTGCAGTAAACATAAATAGATAAACATGTCCATTGAATAGTCTTTCTTGCAACTTGTTTCTCAACTGATGTTCATTGCATTGAGGTTGTCTGAAGTCCCGGCTTTCTCTGTTGTAGCGGCATGGCGTGGCTGTGTTTCTAGTGATTACCATGTGCACCAGCTTGTTGTTCGTGTACAATACCAGCTACAACAACGCGTCGAGAGATCGTAATGATGTGGACAGCGGACAAAAAGAACAACCCGCCAAAACCAATGCCAAGACCAAAAAACCGCATATATCAACTTTACAGGGATACAGCAGCATCATCGATCAAAAGGTAAGATTGAAACATCTGGTCCCTTATTGGAATTAAACGGATGACCTGGGCGGCCTGTATTGACGACCTGTCCTTTAATTAAATTAACCGTTTAAAGCTGGATATTTAGCGCAGACAATAGTCAGTTTGCTTGTCAATAACGGGTAGAGAATGCTATTACTGTGATTTGATTATTTGACTTCATGATTTTATCCCCTTTGGAAACATAGCCTATAGGCTTTTGTTTATCATTTGTATTCAGTGGATTTATTTCTTTATTGACCTCAAATTCAAAATGAAGGATTTTGGATATTGTTTTTTTTAAGTGCCTCACACACCCTATAGCAATAACCAAAACCATACTTTCCCCAGCTCACTAGTAGCTATTGCTTTATTTAGGCTATATACAGTAGCCTAGATGAGATGAGCTGATAAAATGTCTAGTTTGTATAGAGCATCTAACCAAGTAAAAATGAGCTAGGCATTCATAATGTGCAAATATTATGCTCATCTGGTATTCAAACAACTTTTGGTGGTGCAGCGATGCACATATAGACTGATAGTGGAGATCTTGGTCATGTTTGAAAAGAAACACATTCTGCAGGAGACGGTGTTCAAGGTGTCACAAAGACCTATTGGGCAGTGCAAAACGCATCGGATGTTCTGTACCATGATGTAAACTATATGTTTTTGCAAGATGGTCCATGTTCCTGGCTGTGAGCATCCCTGTGGGATAGTACTGACTCGGACACATTAACGCTTTGCATATGGAACACTGGCATATTTCTTGAAAATTCTTCGGTAGGTGTCAGCTTTCTGACTCATGCGGCAGTAAACAAATGTCTGGTTTTGGGGTCCACTTTGAGACCCGTGCCGGCCCCTGTAGGGTATCGGCAGCACGCCGCTCGGTTCAGACTGGAGAGCCTCGTCTCCAAACGGATACAGCACAGCGCCCGTGCCTCTATTTCCATACAACACTTGAGACGGAACCAATAACTTGTCATGACTCACTTTTTCTGGATCCCAGCGCATTTCTCTCCATAGTAATCCGTCTTCACGAGAGGTTCAGGCGAGAAAACAAAGGGAAACTTTTAATGGGTAACTGATAAAGCTTTATGAATTTCGGGAAATCCCCCCCCCCCCCCGTATTCTTTGATTTATCTCACTTCCGAGGCCCATCAAGAATTAAAGGGGGAAAATGACCAAGCACATGACCTTTAGCCAGATTATTTAATCATTCCCATACTTTCAGTGGCTATCCGGTTGCCATTGATGAGCTGACAGAGTTTTAAGTGCCGGGGAGAGCCCTCTATGGATTTCTTATTGAGTTAGTGTGATGATGTCTTTGCACAGCTGGATCTAGGCTCAAGCATGCATGTAGCCCTAGCCCTAATAAATGCTCCATTAACAGCTGTGCTTTGTAGCACAATTATATGTGATATATTGATAAGATTTTTTTCCCCACTGAGTTTGGGTTTGAATTAAACAGTCAGCGAAATTAATCTGCCAAAATGTTTTTGTGAGGGGAAAAAAAATCTAACACTTTAATATATTTGCGAGTCAAAATGAAGGGCTAATGTTGAATTGAATCCTGGCCAAGGTCTACAGGCACTTAGCTGGACGGTTCCTGCAGAGACCGGCGTAAATTTCAGAGGAACGGCATTCCGGACTTTTTCATTTAAAAAATAACTGACATAAAAACTACATTTGAAATGACTGAAGCTTATGAACATCTCTGTGGTGTGAATACGTGGCTGTATGGAGGAGGGAGTGGGGGCTGGTATTAAATCAGCAAGCTCTATATCGGAAATAACCTCTCAGACACAGAGCATTGTGCATCTGAGCCATCTGGAACTCTAAGCACCCAGAGTGCCATGAACGTCTCTTTCTGAAATGCATAATGGATGGGTTGCATATGAAATATTCAGACGTCGATAATTTTCTGAAAGGACGGGTTTCTTCTCTTTGGTATTCTTACCTTTACTCAGAAGGCCATAGTTCAGCAAAACTATGCAGTCAGAGTGCATTAGACACTTCTCAAAGACATTTCTCAAAAAAACATTTAATTTCACTTAAAACAAACAAGTTCTAAAGAAAACTGCTCAGAGTAAAAACACACTTCAGTACTTTTCCGTAGCCTTGTGCCCAGGCATCTTAGAAGAGGAAGATGTTAGATGTTGATGTCCATAAATGAGGCTGCTTTTTTGTCTGTTGTAGTATGAATATTTTTCCATTTGTATGAAATCCGATGTCTTTGCAGCTAGACATCGGAATATTTTTTGAGCATTTCCAATTTCACTGAAAGCTGATTACTTAAATTTGACTCAAAATGATTTTCAAAACAGTTACAGCGCCTGTAATATAAGCTAGCAAAGCTATGAAAATAAATGCTGTTTATACTTCTACATTTGCTGAAATGTTTTGCTCTTATCAGAAAACTCACATTTCTGACTCACTCCCAGAGGGTTGCGGGTAGTAGACGAAGCAAAAATTTTAAAGTTGTATTTGTCAGCCTGACTGATTGGGTGGCTCATCCTATCAAGGCACTGTTCTAGTGCTCGGACGGGCCCCACAGTCTGGTATCGGTTCCAGAACGTACCGATTCAAACTGTGCCTGGCAGCGCCGCATAATTCCCGCTAGAGTCGGGCTGCGACGGGAGGGTTTCAGTCAGTCGGGACGCACGAGCGCCCCCCGCTGGTCGATCAGGCGCCTGCAGGACCACCTGTTTAGCTGCGCGCGGAGAGTCTTCTGCCGACTCACGCCCGTGCGAGCCCGGCTTGCGGAACGCGGCGTTGTACACAGCGGCGGCTGACGTCACACGCTCGCTCTCTCCGCCGAATCGAAAGCGGAGGTCGCAGCGGCGGCTGACGAACGCAATTGGACATTCCAAATTCGGGAGAAAAAAAGGGGGGGAAGCATTTTTAAAAAAAGTATTATTATTTAATCGGTCTATTTATCGGTCTGCGTAAACGGTCTGGTAGTCAGCGCTGGAAGTTCCCGCGGGCTGAGGCTGCTCCTTGAATAAATCTCGTAAGCAAATAGAGCAGGTGCTTCGGCACGTGCCAGCGGTTCGTCCACAGGTGTTTACGTCGCAATCTTTGATCCACAACACTGCCTCCCAATTCAATTAGATCTGGCCCAGATGCATTTGTGGCGGCTGTTTTTAATCACGACCGAGCATTGCCAATGCATCAGATAGCGGGCCAGTGTAAATACACCCGGAGATTGGGCGGGGGGCGGAGGGAGGGGCCCGGAGGGGGCGGGGGGCGGAGGGAGGGGCCCGGAGGGGGCGGGGGGGCGGAGGGAGGGGCCCGGAGGGGGCGGGGGGCGGAGGGAGGGGCCCGGAGGGGACGGGGGGCGGAGGGAGGAGCCCGGAGGGGGCGGGGGGCGGAGGGAGGGGCCCGGAGGGGACGCGCGGCTCTCTCCCGGGTCGTCTCTCGACGCCTTTCATGTGCAGATGAGCGGCCCTTCTCAGACACCTGTGTCAGACAGAGGAACGCTCGTCAGGCTAATTGGGGCGCGCCCCGAATACACCCCAAGGCCTGCCCCCCCCTGCCTCAGAGCCACCTTAAAAGGGTAGCTTCTCTCTTAACGCGGGCTGCTGTTACGCGGGCGGAGCGCCGCGGCCACACAGAGCGCCGGGTTCAGTGCGCTGCTCGGCCTGATGGGAAATACCTCATAACATTGGCTTCGGTCGCACTCCGCCGTTGACTCCGCTTCACATTAGTAGCCATCTTAAACATCTTCATTTGGCGCAGGGATATGAAAGACATCATACCTTTTTGCCTTGAGTGGTCCCAGATTGAATTCAGACGCGCTTACTCTCCTCTAACGGCAAATTCACAAATTCACAATGAGCCGTTTGATGCGCCGCGGACCTAAATGCATTCGGAAGAGATACTGTGAGTTAGCAAAAGCAGTCAGACACCTACAGGGCGGTGCTTTACCAGTGCAATGTTCAGAAAATTCACAGGTCATTTTTTATCCTGTCAAAGAAGCCGTCTCAGGCACAAGCTCCCCTGAAAATATGTGGTACATCAGTAAAGCCTTTGAATACATATTCCTCTCTGGAGAAAATGCTTTTGATTATATAATACATTTTCTTTTTAGAATTGCTCATACTCACTTTGTAACTAGTTAAGTCACATATTGATATTGTGTACTCCAGTCTACTGAGTGGACATTGTTTTGAGGTTTCTGTTTAATCTACGCATCTGTGAAATGGTGTCATATGGGGTGGTGCTAAAGTAAGAATTTAGGAGTTCTCCATTGTACTGGTCAGTATAATTTTTCCCATGAGTGTCCTACAAAGCAAGCACAGACATGACCGAAACAAAGCAAGCACAAAACTGGTTTCTGACAAAACATTCAACGGCTGCATCAAATAAAATCTCCCAAAAGACACAGAAGGTTTTGCCTTAATAACAGGCATGAGAAAGGTAAGGTGTAATCTGAGCACCAGTAAACCTCAGCTGGTTAACCCTTTGAAGAGTAGGTTTTTTGGAATGTTTTCTTCAAAATTCTAAGTCAGTGTTCCAGAACTCCATTGCTTTCAATTACCAGTAGTGATTGTTACATCAGTATTAGAATGCTCAGTTAAGAACATTCTAATCACATATTTGTGACACTACACCTTAAAGCAGGGGTGGGGAACCTCATCCGCAAAGGGCTGGTGTGGGTGCGGGTTTTTGTTTAAGCCCAGCACTAAGACACCTGATTCTACTTGATTCCACCTGATTCTAGTCTTGATTGAAGACCATGATTAGTTAAACAGTTGAATCAGGTGTCCTAGTGCTGGGCCAAAAACCTGCACCCACACCGGCCCTCTGCGGATGAGGTTCCCCACCCCTGCCTTAAAGGGTTAAGTGCCTTTTGTTGAGAAGGTGTAACTGTCCAAGGTCCTGAAAGCCTCCGTGACTATTCAAATGAGGCACGGTTCCTCCCTAGTCCCTCAGCATTATAGCACCACAGTGAAACTTCACTTACTGTGTGCCACTAACACTCATCAGCTTAGAATGCCACAGGGAGTTGAAAATATAGGCATAATCCTTCTTAGGCGATATGTTTAATAATAATAGGTTTAAAAGTTACCCTCATGGTTTTGCCTTGAATTTTAGGGGGAAACTATTGATGGAGAGTGGATACCTGAGTGTACATATGTTCATATTTTCATATTTCCAAACACCGAGCATGTCTCTCCCAACCTTATATGCACTGAAATGTTGCATAAAAATTATTTTCTATTCACGAATGGTGTCACAGTTATTATTGAGAAAGATCTGAAAGTGTCTCTTACTTGCGTATGCGTCATACTGTTCTATCGACAACCAAAGAAGACTGTTGATTTGTATAGTATCCATTTTAGACTGTCCTTGCACTAGTCCTTTCAAAAGCATTCAAAGAGAACCACAGTGGCTATTCAATTAGCTGCTAGGGTCGGATCAGATGAAAATAACTCGGCTACACAAAAGGAACTTGAGCTTGTGGTACTTGAGACCAATACATATACCTGCTCTATCCTACTCTATCTTTACTCAGTCCGGTAAACTCGCCAATAAACAGACGTTTTCATACTTTGTGGCTTTCATCAGCGAAAGTTGTGTTTTTGGCGGAAAAAAAAGGCAATCGTTGCGATGTTTCTTCCTGTTGCCCCACAGTAGGGGCAAAATTAAATGAAACACAGGAGGAGCATACTTTCTTAGCTTTTATACCACTGGTTCCCAATGAGGCAGCGCTCTCAAATGAGCAGGATGTTGAAGGATCAGTGGCCGTGCATGAGGTGCTCGTCATCAATAATGTCAGCGTCGCCGAGCCGTTTGCCGCATTAAGAAATTTTGACATTTGTGTGCTGAAGACGGATTATTCCTTAATGCCACAGCCACATATTATTGAATAATGATTCATGGGTAGAAGGGACGGAACTGGGGGAAGGCGATTAATCATTTGTTTACCCTCTCTTGTGGATAAGAACATTGCATTTGTCTTCACTTGGGGAACCAAGATCTTTTGGGAACTTTCTACCTTTGATCAGGGTCTTTCTCATCAGTAGAATCCGGTTTTGATCATTTATTACTGACATTTGGACACCCCGGATAAAGAAATGAGATGTCTTCTTAAACATGTCGCAGTACCTGTATGTTTTTCTGAGTATGCTGGCTTCATGTTTTTGCACACCACACTAAGGGCCTGACCTTTAACATGTGCAAAACCTTTTAGCACACGCAAAACCAATAACGTTACCAATGATTGGTCACAGTATTTGTTTTGCACCAATCATTGGTTGAGTTATTAGTTTTGCGTGCGCTAAAACGTTTTGCACATGCTAAATGTCTTAGTAAATCAGGCCCTAAATCATTAATGGGATTAAAATTACTACTGTTATGAATGGGAGTATACATCATTTTACAGTATTTGCATCTTGCAGGAACTCCATATGAATAATTAATTGCTTTTTTTTTCAACCTGATTTGATTTGCTCCCTCAGATGCCCATTCATAAATTCATAAACTGCAGGTCTATGTCATCACCGCAGTGTCCCAAGTCACTAGTGCGTGCATCCTCCTAGCAGCACGCTAGCCACGGCTAGTTTTCACTCTGCAATCCGACAGCTCCTCTGTACAGTTACTGCACTGGAGGAATCTGCAGGTGTAGGTGGCACAGATGGATGGCAGGTGCTCAGTTCACCGAGTCGCTTTTGTGCGATGAGGCGAGGAATACTGTGCGTTCCAAGGTGCCAAGCTGACTGCATAACCCTTCCTGGGTAACACTGTGGCCGGTTGTGTGTTTCCCCCATGGACTTCCAGCAAATGGCATGGTCAGGGTTCAGTCTACACCATGACAAGTCTCAGTCGCTTATTGAGATTATGCAAAATCTTGGGGACCAAATGGTTGAAACCCATACACATCAGGGTTGTGGTCAATTCCATTTTTAGTTCAGTCAATGGACAAAATTATTTGTTGTATTCAATTTATTAATTTAAAAATGCCTATAATGTTCTCTGAGGATTTTACAATTGATGAATTGAATTTCAAGTAATTTTATGAATTGACTGAAGTCAAAATGGAATTGATCCAAACACTGATATACACTACACTACTCACATCAATATAACACTTGCACAAATCAACTAATTAGGAAAATATGTCAAATATACAGAAATTGTACAGGATAATCAGGGCTGCTGTGAAATACCGTAAGGGTGAGCAGTGTTCATGAACTGCAAAATTATTTTTTCATCAAGGCTAGTAGTAGGCCACTAACAATGCTAGCTGAAAAATAGCAAAAGCAAAACTTATGTGCACAGCACAACCGTACCATGATTTTCTGAACTGTGGAGATGAGAGATCCCTGTGTTTCGCCCTCTTAATCAACCGGCGCCCGAGATCATCTTTGGCGTGACACTTTGACTGAAGGTGGAAATACTGAGAGCACGCGGAGAGCTGTAAGTAATGTGTTTCAGCGCCATCCTCCTGGGGTCATTCAAAGATTTATTTTTCCTCAAGTTTATTTTTGGCTTCCAGCCTCGAGGTCCGCGTGACATAGTGCCTGTCTCCTTTCGACGCGCACAAGAAAGTCTACCGGCGCTGGTCGCAGACATCATTTTCCTTTGAGGTCCGGACATCTTGCTGAACGCCAGAAAAAGTTTTTTCTAAAAATCTCGCCGTTTGATTTTTAAATAAGCACCCTACAGTAGGGGGTTGGCCGTGCAGTCATGCATTACCTGTTGGGCAGTGCGGGGGGATGTGTCGGAGCTTCCTAAATGATACGCCCCTAGGTGCTACTGAGGCTCATGGCGCTCAATAAAACCGCTAACGACAGTGAGCACCGGAAATTATCCAAAGGCAAACCCTGGAATCCATTACTCTAATTTAGAGATAGCTGCAGTAGGGGGGGGGGGGGGTTCAGCAATTAAAAAGAAAAGGCCTGTCACTAATTGGCCATTTAATTTGATTGGTGTGCATTGGAGAAATTGCAGGGCATTGGTGGTTATTATACTTTAAACAGGAGGAGGGGGGTAGCGGGGACAGGAGCTCGTATATAATAGATTAAAGGGTATTTTTAAGAACCGGTACCTCATGCCCTTTTAATAGACACACAGTAGGGTACTAAGGAGATTAAAAGACAGTGGAAAGATTGTGTTTGAATGTAGGGAGCATTTGCGATCAGTCTTATGAGGGCCATTGATATGTTGTATGCTTAGCCCTTCCCTGCTAAACATCCTCCCCTGTGTTTATTTTAAAATACTTAATGACTGTTTGGGGAAAAACCTCAAGTAAATATCAAGTTCCAATTAGTGATATTTTACACTATAACTGTAAAATAAAGTGCCGCTAAATTTTCACAGAGCAAAGCAAATAGGCGTTATTTGAAACAGCTTTTCGGTAAACAGTGAAATTAAAAGTCTCATTGAGTCTGGGGGTAAAGTGCAGTACTTTCCCGCCATCTCTAACTGACAGGGGGAAAAAACAACGTTGATGCCATCGCCTCCTGAAGCTCCAGTGGACGGATCCATAACTTTCTGGCCAATCAGATTGATCCCTCCTCAATCAATCTTGCCCAAGCTGGTGGGATAAGAAAAATAATAGCATGCTCACACGCACTAAACAATAAGAAGCATAGGAAAATAGGATGGCACTATTGGGGGGTGACACAGCACCTTGCATCATGTGATGGCCAGCGCTTTACAACAAAGCTACTGCTGAAGGCTATTAAAATGCAGCCTGTTGTCCCTTTTGTCTCATCTTTATAGTTTTAGAATCATGAATGTGGCATAAAAACACAGAGCTAATGTAATCACCACCCCCCCCACACCCTGCCCCGCCCGCCCAGCGGCACAAAGAGACGTCTCCCCCGAAGAGCCACTGACCTTTAAGGTGTCAGCTGCGGCATCATCAATCTGCGCTGGCCTTTAAGCCTGGTAATCACCGGTCCTGTCGACGCGGTAAATCTCTGCCGTAGCAGGGTACCCCCCCCCCCTCCCCACCCCACCCTCCAGCATCCTCTTGGAGCACCTCCTGCGCTTGTAAGCCGCGAGTGCGAGGCCCCGTGTCGATGCTATCAGCCGCGGAGGAAGGGGGAGGCGGCCGACAGTTTATCAGATCAGCGGACAGAAAGCAGCTGCGCGGCTCTCTTTTGCGGGATTTACCGCTCGGTCCGAAACCAAAACGGACTTATGGGGGGGGGGGGGGGGGGGGGGGGGGGGCGTACAGTTAAAGAGGCGCTAACGGCCGTTGGAGATGCCCTAGAACAACGGCGCGGTGCGGTACAGTGGCGCGCTGCGGTAAGATTTACGTCAGCGTGCCGGTAGCGCTGCGTGCCGTCACAACACCCACAAATCACAACTTCATTCCGCTGCTTTTTGTCATCCTGTAATAGCGCCCAGCTGTTGGAGAGAATTGAACTTTTTACGAAAAGCAATCAAGTGAAAGCTCTCATTTGTAAAGCAACTCTCTTGTTGCATGGAACTCATATCTTAAAAACCGTTATTAAGAGCCTGTGGGTACCATTTGGCAGCTCAATATGTATGGTGCCTTTGTGGTTATGCCTCCAGGTTTCATAATTAAGTTAGATTTCAGTCCATGAATACTCCATAATGAGGCTAATATGTCACAGTAATCGTGGTGCTAAAAGGTTCAAAGGTCATTATGCGTCCCTATTATTACTGCTTGATTATGAGTGAAGTGTACTTAGCATTTTCTTGACTCTTGAGGTAAATTTTCATCATACAAGTCTATATTAAGAATGCATCACTTGTAATGGCATATCCAGGATGGTAAATGATTAAAGGTTTGATTAGAAACCAACATGTTCCAGCTCTTTCTATCATTCCACTTACAATGTTATTCATTCTACATTAGCAGACTCATGATTTTTTAAAATATGTTATATATTAGTCATACATTTTGACATGTTGTCTTGCCATCAAAACGATGTTAGATTTGAATACATCTATAATGATACTGAAGAATATGATTAATTTTAATAAAAAATAAATTGTCAATAACTGTATCTTTTTAAATGCTAATGTCTGCTTTAATCCATGCATACATCTTTGTAGTCTGATAAGAGGGCAGAAAAAGACTTTCATGGAAATTCTTTCCCTTCCAATACGAACACAGTCGGTGGCTTTTTGCAACTGCACACCGATCGAAACACCTTTCGAGGGAATTATGGTTTAAGTGAGCAATTGTCTGTCCGGGGATGTCTTGCCAAAAGGTCACATTCAGAAAGATCGGAGCGATAGCCCCACAGTGCCTGCTGATTTTACCCCTTGAAGAGTAGAACACTACCCTTCTTTGTGCGCGTGAAATGTCATACATGACATCATCGGAGTCATATGAAACACTTTAACATTGATCAACAGGATTTTGGAAAATAAATCCTTTATAATATGAACCAAAATGGCGTACAACACAGTAGGACAAGGGAATGTCTCTAATATTGTTCTCATGCTTACTGCCGTCCCCTATTCCCTTTTGTCAATGTGTGGTTGTAAAGCATTGGAAACTGACCAACAGAACACAGTGAAGTTTATACTTACAGGCTTACTAGCAGGATAAATCAACCCAGAAGCGCAAAGAGAGCCACGCATCGGAGAATGGTGGCATTTTTGGGAAATGTCGGCTCGTGGTACGCAGTGAACATGCTTAGGGAAGTGAGTTATCTGAGTGGTTTGAGGGCGGGGGGGTGAAGAGGGTTGCAGCAGACACCAATTAGATAGTTCCTGGGCAGAGGGTCCTTGTTAGTGCAGATCACTCTTGACCCTTAATCAGTAATGATCGTCTGGGCTTCGGCGATGACACATGAGGCCCATTAGAAGAACATGACACGCAGAGCCGTTCTCTTTCTCCGTCTGCTCCGGGAGCCGCGGGATCAGGGAACGAGGAGCAGGATCTTTTCTCCCCCCTTCATATCCGGGAGAAGAAATGAGTCTCAAGTTGTCAAGATTCAGCTTAATTGGGACGGAGCGGAGCAGAGGAGGAGACCTCCTCGAGAAAGTGAGTCAATTATAACTCTTCGAAACTGAGTCAAAACTTTGACTCACCTCCTAATTAGAAATTAGAGAACAACAAGTGTGTCGGCCTTTTGTGCAGGACAGAGAACATTAAGCCGCCCTCAGGCCGGTTAAGTGTCGGAACACACGTAGGAATGTTGTACAACATCCCAACGTGATGTTCACCTCAGGGCGGCCCGGACTCTGCTCTTTTTTGCTTGTGTACTGCGCTATTTCTTATGGACATGCTCTACCCAAGCATTCCACACACTCCTGCTTCATGAAGAGGACACGGATCCAGCCCTTAGCATAACGCTTACACTTCTAGTCATGAATAAAGGTGAATGGTGTCCGGGGGCCTACGGCCGGCTCTACATACAGAATGTGCCCCCGGTGCTCTCCCGGGGGGGTCAGAGTTCAAGTTTGAGAAGCTCTCCAGAATGCGAGCAATGTCGAGAGCGAGCGCGGCTGGAACAGAGGCGACACTTCCTTCGCCTCGCCGACGACCTCCTCGCTTTATTTCCTTACGGGGGGGGGGGGGGGGGAGTCAAACGGCAGCGTGTCGAGAAGTGACCGCGCGGCCTCGTACGCACACAGAGCAGAACGCTAAGTCTGTTTGCCCTGACGAGAAGACACGGGGAAAAGACGGCATGATGGGAAACTGGCAGGGACAGGGGGGGGGCGTTACCGAACGGGGCCCAGTGAGTGTGGATGGCGGTAAGGTGGTGGAGGGAAGCGCCGGGGCTTTTAACGCCGAGCTGCAGTGTTTTCAGTCCCCCTATGACACTCACCGTACCGCCAAACGAACAAAGCTCCAGGCTCCTGCCAGCCCACACAGAGGGCCGAGGAGCAGTAATGAACGTGAAGCGCTTTTTATTTCAATAAACGCATTTCAAAAAGGCTGATAATTTGCGATGCCGCCGCATTCCTTTGGGTGTTTATCAGGTAGGAGAAATAAGCAGGTGAAATTTGCATCTCCTACGCAAAGCCACGAGCAGAGTTTCTCACGTCCCTTCAAGCGCCAGATGATATTTTTAAGTTTCCCAGTTAAAATATCGATTGGGATACATGTTATCTTTTGCTAGAGTTTGGATATCGGACTGTTATGTATTGGACTACATATTGGACTATTTCTCCAATCTGAGCCAAAGAAAGAAAAGATCAATGCGCCGCATGAAAACATTTATCTTCTCTAGTTTGTTTTTGCCTCTGGCACTTTTCAACCATTTAGCCTTGATTGATGAGCTTTTCTTCCATGCTGAGATAAAGAATGATGAAGCCATTATTTGTGTTTTTGGTGTAATCTTGCTGCAATAAGTCCGTATGTCAATAGTGCTTCCTTAGAGATTTCCCACATATTGGAAGCAGAAGTATTAATTAAAGGTCAACAAAATTAGTCAGACATGATTTTTGGCCAGGCTAAATTGCTTTTTCTTTAAACTAAACTATAAAAATGTGAATATTTAATGGAACTCAATAACAAATGGAGAATCAGTTCTTATTCACACATGGTTAATCTTTAAATATTTACAATGTGGATTTGTGTTGACACTTAGCCTAATCCCTGTCGCAAATGAGGCAATACACAATTTACTAGCGCTGAGAAAATTGTTTGCATCTGTTCTGACTCCATGTTTAATTCTTAAATGACAGTTTATTTATGATCTAATGTCTACTGAATAGAAGTTAAGTGAACATGACATAATGACAAGATGTCAAAGTTCTTCCAATCTTCCTTATAATTGAATGCTGTAAAAAAAAACATGCAAACATTGTGCTGCAGTTGTTCCGTTCTACATACTTGCCTGGAGTCAATCAACATTTGCTATTAACCTTGACACAGACAAATACATGCTTTAGTGTCCGTCTGTTCCTCACACAGTTTGGTGAGTTCTGCAGCACATCAATATTAACGTACCATACAGAGTTTGTAAAGTCAAAACATTAACTCCCGTGAGGACGGATATTTATTTAAACCAGGCCACTTCACTCACGGACTGTCGCAAAACCGCCTCATGGATTCTTCCTCGCGATGATATAGCGCGGCAGGAGGAGAAAGCTTATTGTTCACGCAGCACATAAATTAGTGAATATCCATTGAGCTGCATTTAGTGAAGGGTATGGGTTGACAAATTTCACTAAATATCACTCAACCGACACATGGCACAAAAGTCCCACGGTACAATGCAAAAGCAGGCATATTGTACGCACATTACCCATCGTAGGACGCATTAACGGTGACCTGCTGGACTGCTGTCTCGTTATTAATGGAGATGGAGTTTACCGGTATGTAGAGGATCCTTTCTCTGCCCCCTTCATATTTGCACCTTTTCTAGCTTTTTAGCTTAGTTCCACTTAGCCTCTTTATGATCTGGGCTAATAGGATGTGAAATTCAAGCTATTTCCAGCAATGAACTGTTGTCTAAACCTGGCACTGGCCTTGCGCCTCTGGCTAGCTTTCAGCCCTCCCACTCATGCAGGTGCATTGAGCAAACGACCGGGTTTGTGGCCTGACAGTAGACGTCATTAACCATTAAGAGAATGAGACAGCTTGAGAGCGAGTGGCGGTGCCCACCTGAGCTTGCCTGTCGTTAACTAGATGGCCTTTCACAGCGATTGCCGGTACGCCTGTTAATCTTCGCGAGTGACTTAGTGGGCGGAGTTTTGAGACGCTGTCACTGCCTGACTGTCTATTTTGGGCCTATCAAACTGCATTCCAACATTCAACCATGGGGGGGGGGGGGATGGTTCCAATCGAAGAGTTGGACCGAGGTGCACTCCTCTGTTTTGCAGAATACTACAACGATGCATTACTCTGTGGCCTAGTCACAGTCATGGCCCAGGGTGTGTTTGCCGATGTTGTAAAAATGCATACGTGACACTTTTGAGATTGCAACATAGAAATCTGCGATGACACCTGTGAATCTCCAAAATCGGAAGGGCGATGTTGCGTCGGTCGAAATCGCATAATGTTGGCGCCCGGTTCTGCACTGTTTATATTTAGAGCCCGTAAAAAAAAAAACGAATGAGACCGAAATCTCATTTACAAATGCTTTCTGCTTTTCTTTGCGATTCAATAGGCACTAATGAGCGCTGGAAAGTAGTTGAGAATCATTGAACACGGCCTGATGAATGTTGCGGGCTTTGGCAGCTGGCGATGTGGCAAACATTACATTGAAACGATGTTGATGCTAGCGCCGGTTTTTTTCCCTTCTTTTTTGTTACGGGTGTGAATGGCGGCTGTAAGCCGTCATCCTCAGCTCCCCGGCGGCGTCTGAACGCGGTGCTCTGTCCGAGGCGTCTGCTGCATTGTCTGCCTCTCTGTGGCATTTGGCCAGCGCACAGTACTGAGAGACACACTGCTGCGCAAACATTCACACTCACACATCATCTTTGCATTTGACTCGCAATCAAGGGCCATCCATCCTGCTGTTGATACCAAATGTCAGGTAAAGGATGTTTCATTTGTTAGTTTTCAACCTTAATTATATGCATATTTGATTCTTTAAATTGGAAAGGGCAATGGGAAACATAAATAATAAATTAATAAATATTAAATGAATAAAGATGATGATGACAATAACAACTATTATTATTATTATGTATTTATATATTGTACATTATTATGTATTTATTTTTTAAGGTCTACAGTAGTCTAAATTTCTCACACTAAGAGTAAAAATGAAAAAATGTTTGTATAATGTTAGGGTTGGACTTTGGCATCTTTGCAATTTAAAGCAGGTTACTGAACGCAATTCCCATTCCTTACGACCTGGCCTCCACTGAACGGGAAATGACACGGTCGTCCCTTCCCTGATTGAATCACAAAATCCTTCTTCCATATGATCGTTATTCATTTATCGAAGCCGCGCACGTAAACACGGACAGGCGACGTTTTGAGAGCAATCCCGACACGATTCCTTCCCCGCGAACCCTTTTCGCCACCGTGCATTCTCTTCGCTGTTTACCCCGGCCTACCGCTCGCTCCTCTCCTCGCTCCTCTCCCCGCTCCACTCCCGCCTCACCTTTTCTTCTCCGTGATTGCTTTTTTCTCCCCCTGCCACGGCTCCCCTTGAAAGGAGCGGGTTATCATCGCAGTCCATCTCTCTCCTATAAAGCCGGGATGAATGGTAATATCTCCCCCGGGGGGCCCCGTCCGTGGGAATGCAGGACGGCTCCCGGTTTGTTAATCTGCGCTTCAAAAGCGCGGGAGATTTACTAGGGAGCACCTTTGCATTCAGGGCAAGACACTCATCCAGCCGGGGGATTGGTACGTCAGCACATCTCCATAACTTCTCCCTCCTGTACTTCAGAGAGGGCCTTCGACACACGGCTGTTTTACTGCCCGCTGTAACAGGCCGCTCAAGGGCACGCCGATTTAGTGGGAGATGACCCGCTGGTTGGTCCTATGGCCGGTTCTGATCATTTGGACTCATTTTTGATCTTCTGAGATTTGTACATTGAAAATTTGTGACTTATACTTTTATTTATTTTTTATTTTTTTGCTATGCTCAGGTCAGATTACACATTACAAACAAACTGTACATTGTCTGCTTCTCTGCAGTCCAACCAACATCACCAGAGCTCATTAGTAAAGCCTTCTTTCAGTCATAAAATTGTGTATAACTGCACCAAAAGCAGCATACTAATTTTTTTTTTAAAAATCCCCATAAGAAAATCCATAACCACAGATGCTGGGCATATTTTTGTGTTCACACAGACGAATATGAGCACATTAACGCGCATGGTCTGCAGACGATATCGCAGTAATTAATTTAGCTCCAGGTGTAAAGAGGGGGTACGAACCTACAGTAAAGCTTTACCGCTCATTATGATCTACGCATGATGAGCACATTGAGCTTGGCTGCTGCCGTCTCCCCAGGAGTCTAAAAATTTAGACTTTCCAACTGTGTCAGGCCATCTGCCTTCCTTTCTTTAGACCTGGATCTTTCAGCTGAAATACTCCATCCTGGGGAGCAGATTCTCTTTAAAAAAACGGCACATACTGTATGTGCCAAATGTTTTATTTGGAAAACAACGACGAACGTGATTATTGTCGGATGTGTGTAAATAAAATACCTGCAGAAATGTGCATAGCTATGCTTAGTGTCACTGAGACACACAGTGCAGAAGCAGATCTGTACAGTCACCGTTTCCGACCTTTTTTTTTTTGATGCACCTGCATAATAGCTTTTTTTATTTTTTATGAAAAGACTTCTCAGTGCACAAGCGGCCAAAACTTCTCAGCGAACAAGTCTATGGCGGGCTGCCAGTTGAAGATTCCTGCCTTAGAGCCTCCACACAGCAGAACAGAAGTGCCTTCACCACCTTACCCCAAAACAAACTGCGCTTACCCACTGGCCATGTTTCAACTTAATAGGACAAACATTAGCTCTTGTGCGTTACAATACAATAACTGCCTCAATTACCTGAAAAGAAATCAGGGCTTTCCTAGCCACTAAAATCACTGTCACAAGCTCCACTTGTGAGATTCCATCTTCGAACATAAATATCTAATCAAATGATTCTCTTCCCTGATAATTGCTCTGCAGAAAGGAGCCCTGGTTAGCAACTTTTCCCCAATAAGACCCATCAGTGTTATTCCAACTGTTGTCCGAATTAACGGTTTTCGATGGGCGTATTCCTCTCAGACCCATTGCAGTATCTCTCTCTCGCTCTGCCCGGGTTGCCTGATCGCCGTCTCTTTCGTTAGCCCACCAGCGATGTGCAATCACAGATACAAACAAAGTGGTCCCAGTAGGGTCCTCAATTGACTTGGCCTTAATTACTACCCCTACAATCTAATTGCAGTTTCATTCCCTTTTTAATTCCGCTTTTTAAACCAGCAACTTGTTTTCTCTAATTGCCCGGAATATGAGCGTTGGCTCAGATTTCTCTTAATACTGAAAAAATAACCCGAGCAGCAAGACGAAGGAGAAGCCCTCCGCGACTGCCTTCCCCACACATGGGTTTAAAAAACCTTCTCTGAAAGAGGTTAAGCACTTTATTGTGTTCTAGTGCTGGGTAGACTGATAGCAGTCTTTCAGAAACGGTACTGTGTTTAAGGCTCTCACGTCCATTTCACTCCAGGGAGTTTCACTTGATGTTTTCCGTCAGATTACCGACGGATTCCTCGAGGTTCGCGAGGGATCAAGGTTAGTTTTTATTTAACTAAACCGACTCTAACATTATCCTCCTCTTTGTTGCGCTGATACCACAAGACCTGGATCATACAGTGGTGTTCAAAAAAATAGCAGTACAACATCAGTAACCTGATGAACCACTGTTATTAGTAGTAGTGATATTTCTGCATGGCAAATCATTTACTTGTAGATGTAGTAGTGTAATAGAAAAACAACAGACCCAACTGTCATGACATGCACGCTGCTTGTTCTGAGTAATTGACTCATTCATTGAAAGGGGCGTGTTCAAAATAATAGCAGTGTGGAGTTTAATTAGAGAATTCACTCATTCTGTGAAAAAAACAGGTCAAACAGGTATTCCACAGGTAAACAGGTGATGCCATCATGATTCTGTATAAAAAGATATCAAAAGACTCCTGATATCTTATTTCCAGGTACTCTTAGAAGCAATACTATGACCTCTCTGCATTTGAATGGATCTCTATGGGAATTGGGGGGTGGGACTAGATTAAGCTGTAAATTACACGGGAATAGTATGGAACCCATGGTTGGCTAAATGGCTGTAAATCATAAAGGGTCTGAGGTATAAAACGAGCCTCAAACCATCACTCTGCTGCCAGATATGCAGTAGATATGGATGGATAACTTGAAGGGTTGTTTCTCCTGACAAATTTTCCTATTGAACTCTATGGAAAAATAAGTCAGGAGAAGAAACCCTTCAAGTTATCCATCCATATCTACTGTATTTCTGGCAGCAGAGTGATGGTTTAAGGCTTGTTTGATACCTCAGACCCTTGTTGACTTACAGCCATTTAGCCAACCATGTGTTCCATACTATTCCCGTGTAATTTACAGCTTAATCTAGTCCCACCCCCCAATTCCCATAGCGATCCATTAATTTTTTTTTGAACACCACTGTATTTTCAGTCATGCACAAAGAACGTGTAATCACAAGCGCTCTCTACAGAGTAGAGGTCTGATTGCAGGAAATACCCTTAAAAATTTGCACAGTAATTCTGAAACACGAGTAAATATTGATGCATGTTAATTAGGATTTGCATTATTTACCAAGCTTGCATGATATTCGTAGACTCTAATTTCTCCTGTGAAATGCTAATAGCCGCAGCCGGGAATAGTGATAAGAATCAGGACTGACTGACTGACACCAGTACATCTGATGCAACGGCTGTGCTCACTCATCAATCTGGGGGCTTTAATTTCCTGTATGACATTTTCATTTCAGGGTACCCTCCCCCTCTTTTTGTATCGCACTTCCACTGTATCAGATCGCACGAGGGCGCGGCTCGGCACTGGCTATGATGGAAGGCCCGAAATTGGGGTCAAATTTGAAGTGTAAGCACGGGTTCTGTTTCGTGCTCCGCTACGCATACTAACAGGCTTGAGCATCTACAGTATCGTTTCAAGGGCAGCATTCTGATTTCCGTACACACCAGTCCCTAATGCGTGGGGGTTTCTGATCCCACACGGCTTTTCCATTATGGTTCTGAGCAAATTTCAGAAATTCCTGTCAAATTGAACTCCTGGAGAGAGCAGCCGTATCGCTGGTTTTTTGCCTGTAATTACCTAATTAGCATGAACATATACTTAATTTGAATTTTTTCTCTCTGTGTATAAAACAATGCATTTCAGCCTAAGCTTGTTTTCTTTCCTTTACGGTCAATGAACAGGTTACTGAAGTGTATTCTGGGAAATGCACAGATGAATACAGCTATTTGACTAATTAGAGCAATTAAGGCAAGAGAATGTTTTAACAATAACATATTTACAGGTGGCCCTGCAGGAATTGAGTTTGACACCGCTGATTCTTATTTTTGCACAGCAGGGCTCATTATTTATCTCTTTATGCACCGTGGCAAAAGGTAGTCGTGTTTCACGTCGCAGAGCTCAGATCCTGTCCTTTTAATGCGATTTCACTGCATCCGACATTGATTCTTCCAGGACTGCTCTTCAAGGCAACGTTGTGCATATTTGTTTAATTTCCGTAAGCTGTAAAAGATTCATGCCCCTTTCAAAGGCAACTACTCACAGCCTGGGAAGCCATTTAATATGTGTACACGCATTGTGTACCGTAGTACATCCTCTGCAGAGATTTTATATACGTTATATTACATCATATCCTATTGACATTCAGGGAAAAATCGTGAGCGTCGTGTGCTCACTTAATGTGTGTGCCGAAAGGAGCGGAAATATATCTGCGTTCTTGGCGGGAAAAAAACGATCGCTATAGTAATTAGTGGCAGACTGCATGTAAATTGTCATCTTAACAACGCCATTTCCTGCCCCTCTGCGGTTCCAGTGACCGCTTCCACTCCCGCCGGGGCTCCACCAGCTCGACTTCCTCACGCGCCAGATCGTCCTTGAGCGCGGCAGCCCGAGACACGGGGGAAATCCCGCAGCTCCGGGGGGGGCCTAACAGCCGGAAAACGGGTTTACATCCGCGTCGGACCCGGAGAAACGTGCGGGCCAAATGTAATGGGCTCCGTGGCCAATGAGATGGGTGATGTGCTGGTTAACTGCGGGAAACCCGCGGCTTTGTTTTATGACAGCGGTGAGACGTTCCTTAAAGCCGCTCTCCGGCTTTGCTGCTGGAGGAAGAAGATGGCAAGAGGCTCGCTTCAGCAAAGAGCAAAAAACATGCAGGTTCTCAGAGGCAATGAATATAATCAAGAGTGGAAAAAAAGAAGAGCAACCTATGATTTTTAACATTAAATTTTATGATGTAATCCCATGCAGGTCTAAGCAACATCTCTGTTTAAGTATTTATGTATGCACTATTTTTAGTCACTCTGAATAAGAGTGTCTTATAAATGCCAGAATTTGCATGTACAAGTCCCAGGAAATGCAGATGACAGATCCCTCTTCCTTTGGCTTTTTTTTTTGGAGAAGAGTAGGGGCCCATTAAAAAGTCAGGTGAAATTGGATTTATGGCTTCGTGTATTTTTAGAATTCCTACTTCCGAGGGACGGGGTTTGTATCGGTTGATCCATCTTTTTTTATTTTTATTGTGCGAGTCAGACTTGTCTGGAGCGAATGCTTACTTGGGTCACCAGGACCTCATTAGTGCAGTGATCTACCACATCACACACCAGTTTTCCCCTAGCCACCCGGGGTGATTCATCACCCGGAGAAAAGCCATTGGAAATGCACATGTAAATACTGCATTAGGGAAAGTGAACGCCTCGACATAAGATATATCCGTGTAAGATGGAGTCCTTGTAGGAAGGAATTATCCTGAATGTCAGTGTGGCTCTGAATGAGGGGCGAAGGAATGATTCAGTGGGGACTCGCTGTACGTGCCGTCTGCCTGCCGCTTCCAAAACACTCAGCCCGCTTGTACTGCGGCTCTGTGAGCACAATGGAAAGATTTTCAAGGCACATTTTACAGCGTGAAATTATCTTTAAGAGGGAAAATAATATTTTATATTTCACAGCTCAATCTGGTCCCGTTGAAATCCGTGTTAGGGCAGTTCTTTTCTCCGTATAATTGTGCTGTTTTTGCTCCACCGAGTAGCCTCATCTTACACGATCAGTTTTGTATCATGCGAGGGTTGGAAAATGATGCTGTTACACCTACCTTTCCACTCTTTTTTGATAGCTAAAGAAACATTGTAAGTGTGTAAACAGTGATTTCCAGCATACAGAGTACAGATTGAAAAATCTTGTTGCTGGTCTAAAATTGCCAGGAGAGAAGTGGCTTCCAGTATCAACAAGGCCCCCCATGGGAGTGTTCGACAAGGGAAATGGAAGCTAGTTTTTCTTCGAAAAACACAATGCTGGGCTCACAATTGTATTTTATGTTTCAGATTTCTTGGTATTGAAAAGGCACTGTACTGTCAAAGCACAAGGCACTGATAAGGCAACACCAATTTGGCTGGAATATATTTTTTCTTTGCACTCTTGAACTGGATTTTGTTTTTTTCCAGATGTTTTAACTTGAGGTTCCCCATTGTCAGAATGAGATTGAAGTATAAAACTACATTATAACTACCTTGTCACAACATTATCCAGAAAGTTCCATGTAAGAGCTTAAGTGTGAGCCCTGTAGTACCGTGTCATGTGATCTGCTCATGGTTTAGTAAGTTAAGTCAATAAATTGACTTGACTATTGACTGTTAATTGAATCCTATCATTCAGAGTCATAATTGTATGGGGCTATTCTGTCATAGCAAGGGTGTTTGTGGTCCCAAAGAGGGCAGTGTAATCTGCCTAGTACCTTTCAGTAACTAGCTAGTATGTTAACATTAGTACCTTTCAGTAACTAGGTAGTATGTTAACATTAGTACCTTTCAGTAACTAGCTAGTATGTTAACATTAGTACCTTTCAGTAACTAGCTAGTATGTTAACATTAGAAATCCAACTGCACCTGCATAAACAACAATTCCCACCATCATTTAAGATTTCCCATGACATTTGATATTTGAGAACCAGCATTGGGGAAACATGTCATAGCCTGTGTTTCGCTCTTTCCGTGAACAGAAGTGTTGAGTGTCTGGCTCAAGACTACAGTCAGGCATCTTAACATGTGAAAGTTTATATGAGAAAAGCGCAGCGTGCTAAATTAAAGTCCAGTACTCTGAGGCATGGAACGGGCAGTGTCACAGTTGTACTTGATGCTAAAACGGGCTCACTCTCTCCCTTTCTCTTTCTCTCCCTCTCTCCTCCACAGACTCTGAAGATGCACTGCGACAGCTGCGCTCTGGTCACCAGCTCGGGCCACCTGACGGGCGGCGGGCGCGGGGACGACATCGACCGCACGGAGTGCGTCATCCGCATGAACGACGCCCCCACGGCGGGCTTCCGCCGGGACGTGGGCCAGAGGACCAGCCTGCGGGTGGTGGCCCACTCCAGCATGCAGCGGGTCCTCCGGAGCCGCCAGGAGCTGCTCAACGCCAGCCAGGACACCGTCTTCATCTTCTGGGGTCCCAGCAACTACATGCGCCGCGACGGCAAGGGCCTGGTGTACAACAACCTGCGGCTCATGAACCAGGTCCTGCCCAGTCTCAAAGTCTACATCATCTCCCGGCAGAAGATGCTCCATTTCGATGAGCTCTTCAAGAGGGAGACGGGCAAAGACAGGTGAGACATCTCACCCGTCAATTTGTCACTAGATTATGAGATTTTGGGAGCGTTTATAGTCAGTGAAAAGCAGAGATATTAGTAAACTGTAATTATGCCTTTTAGAACATTCTGCCCAGGGGAAATTATGACAAAGGTGGTAGAAATATACAGAGTAGAAAAAACACGTACATCCCGAAATTAAAAAGCAGGTGCCGGATAAAGATTGAAGATAAAGATTGAATGACATAAATAAGAAAAGAATCTGCGTACCGCAAAATGCTCCCTTATGCCAAATTAATTTATTACCAAATAAATGTGACATTTCGAGCTACCATGCCCTTCATCAGACATGTCTGATAATAAATACTGTAAATTTGGCACAGAGGAGCATTTTGCAGTGTGTGGATTCTTTGCTTATACAAAGGTGGTAGAAATACCTTGGCAGTGGCAGTACTGTTGTAAGTTATTAAATAAACATAACTTGTCAACTCTAAACATGAAGCTAGTTGTTGAAACTAGTTGTTGACCTTCGGTAAGCACTTGCTTAGGTTGTACGTCTGCCAAATGAATTGTAATGTAATGTAATGTAATGTAGTTCTTAGGTATGCAGAGAACAGTTTTAAATATGTCTCTTCAGAAATTTAGATCACAACAAGGGGGTTGTGTGTAAGGACATCAGAAAATACACAGCATGTGTAATGTGGTGTGTTGGGTCCGGAGGACCAGACGCGACAGAGAAGGAATCTACAAGTGCTCACCGTAGTGAAAGCACCACAAAAGCGGAATAATCCGCACAAGGAGAGGGAAGAAAAAATAAAGACTGGGAAAAAACTCCCGGCGAAGCCAAAAGAAAACAACCCACAAAAGGTGGGCGAACTTGAGACTCGAGCAGAGCTGGGAATGAGAGAAATACCTCTCACTCTCAATATAAGAGAGTGCACCTAACAGAGGTATTAATCAACCCGAGAGAAAAAATAATAACTACCCAGACAATGGGCGAAAAAAAACTCGTAGACTCGAGTAGAAAAAGGAAAGGAGAGAATAACCTCTAGTTCTCAATAAGAGAGAACACTAAAAGAAAAGAGGTAAATAAAGCAATTGTCTCCGCGAGAACAGTAAGACACTTTAGGAACTAAAGTGCAAACGAGAAAACAAATCCAAAAATAGATGGAGCTCTAAAGCACTAAAGCAAGTCCCGCGTTACTTTTAAGAACTCTTAAAAGCAAAGTGGTCGCTTATCCTATACCTTAACGGCTTCGAAGTTTAGTGGCAAACAACATAGAAGCGCCGGAAGAAGGAAGTGCGGAGCTTAAATAGCCGACAGGACGGAGCAGGAGAAAACCCGGAGCGGAGCGGAAAAAGAGCGTCTAAAGGACGTCGAAAGAGAGAACGACCGCAGAAAATAAAATAAACCTGCCAAACCATGACAGGATGCAAACTTGAGCAGCTGGTCCGGCCGGAAAACTAGAGACGTATGTAAAAGACAGAACAATTATGATTCGCCTCATATTTACAGCAGAGGATCATAGCATTGTGATATTGATGTCTCCTCTTAATCCAAATGGGCCATGACAGTGGCATGGTAATCCCGGTTTAGAATCCGGAAAAGGGATTGTCTTTTAATCCCTGCATTGGCTCAGACATGTTTTCGAATACTTTCAGCATTGGAGAGCCAACAGAGAATGGGTATTAGGCCCAGGGACCGTCACAAAAGTGCGGCCAACGCAAAGGAGGACAAGTGCATTCGCAAGCATGCAGGAAAGCAGGCAGGCGCTATTAAACGTTTTCTTTCCACGCGGCTCTGAGCCAATTAAATTCTGCAACGGAAATAATGGCCACTCAGGAGCCCGGGTGTAAAGCCGAAACAACATAGACGCTTAATGCAGCAAGGGGTAGGAACTGTAATCGGGGCACTTTTATCAGCGCATGTAATATCAGTCTTACACGTAGAGTGGAACCATAATCCCCGGAAGACCTCTGAAGCATAATTCCGAAGCAGGCCACAGATTCCGAAAAGCTAGGAGTTAATTAAGACACCGTAAGTAGCCGGAAGCGTGCACCCGCGGGGGGGGGGGGCCTGGGTCTGTTTTTTTCCCACTCGAAAATGTAAAGCCGAGTTTTTCGGCTTCCCTGAACCAATCTAATTATGGCTCGTATTCGAAAGGTTGACCCTGTACGTAAATTAAAGGCCACACACCGGCACCCGCAGGTACTTTTTTTTTGGAGCGGAGAATATTTTTACTATTCATTGCCAAACCAGTAATTTTAACGCCGAGACATTATCAGTGATTACAGTCTACCGTGGATGAGATTTGCCCTGGGCCAAAGACTTAAGATTCATTCTTGTATTACATTCATTTTAAGGCCCGTCAACTGTACCAATCTTACTTGGATCTACTAGGCAGCCAAAAATGACTAATAGTTTCCATGCGAACCAGATGAGGACGTGACAGGTACATTTGATTGTGTCCACACGGACGGGGATAAAAATGACATCTGCAATAAAACGATCAATGCACGATGCCGGATGTGACAATGTAATCTCGATGATTAAACCCGTTCCTCTGAAGTAAGGAAAGTACAAAATTGCCGGGAGAATTAGGCTGCATGCGAGTTGTATGCACTCGGGCAGTTCCTCTAGAAAAACTCCTTGTTTCCCCCCAGCCCACAGCCCACTGTCACGACCCTCAAACTATCTACTCATATTAATGCTACAAGCGGGATAACTTTGTACATTCGGCTAGCGGGGGAAATTTAGTAGAAGAAGGGGGTTCTCAACAAAAAAAAAAAAAAAAAGTTTATTTCAGGACCTTTTAAAAGCCGACACACCGCCTCGAATGTTGAGGCGAGGTGAGAAACCCAAGGAGTCTTAAAGAGATACTGCAGAGGCTTTTCTAAGGCCTTTTTTACCGCTTTTCTAAGGATTTTTTTTGGGCAAACGATACACCATAATAAGTTGGAAGTAGGCAACGTTTTTATATCATTCGCGAACAGCTGCGTTACCTGTTTTGTGATTTAAAATAATGTTAAAACTGTCCATATTATTGTCTTGGTTTGTTGCACGGTATTCATTATTCACGGTTTTCTCATGTAGCTGCTTACCGAACATTATGGTAGTCGGTCCAATAGTGTGTCAATAGTTTAATCTAAGGGTGCGCATGCTAGGCTATATGTTACACATGAAGTTGAACAGATGTGTCGTGTGATACTATAGCTTTTTTATATTGTGTATTTTAACACGGCTGGAATGCTGTATTGACCAATCTGCATCCCGGAACTATCCGTTTTATAAATGTATGTCGACTAGTCTCACTAGCCAAACGGTCGAGCGCTCCATTTTCTCCCAGGCGAGTGAGCGAGGTTAATTTCATGCCTTGCTTGAGTTTCACTTAAACCGCCCATGTCACGGTCCCCCCATTCCTGGATCCGATCTCGCATTCACAAGTCACTCTGGACAGTAGCAGCCATGGCAGCACAAAAAGCTAGTAAAAACCTTGGATTTTTTCCCGTCTCCTCACCCTTATGATTAGCTCCACTGTACATCAACTTTAAAATTAACGCAGAAGCTGTGACTTTGATTACTTCCTTTTTGTTGTTTATTTCTGCAGGCTGTGTAACAGGCTTTTGTTTTTGTTAATTTGCACGGGTCATTTGAGGAGAGCAATCGGTTCACACTGGAATCAGATATGGGGCACATTAAAAAATTAATGTGAACAGCCAAACAAAAAAAATCGGAATTGAGCACTAAGGCCTGTAGTGTGAACGTAGCCTTAGTAGCTCGATAGTAATATTAACGTTAGCAGTAATACAAAGCAATTCGCATTTGAACTTGAACTAACTAGTTAACAGTACAAGGGTCTCAGTCTCAAAGAGGGAAAAAAAAACCCGTTGGTCTCTGCTTTTATACCACGTGCCCAGCCGAGACCACCCCTATTTTTATGTTAAGGATCTTGTGACGTCACAAATCCCCGGAGCCTTCACAAAAACTCATATAAAACTATTTTGACTAAACATGAGATTTTCGGACATAGACAGTTGTGTATGATTATAATCTAACCCAAAACATCGGTTTTCAACGGGAAAAGTCGGGTTTTTGACTGCAGTATCACTTTAATGGCGCTCGTGGTTTGGGGCTCTCCGTTTAAAGTCTGCAGTGGCACACTCCCCCGGGAGGACCTCTCTCCTGATCGGAGAGGATTTCATCCAATTTTATCTCCCGGGCTATGTAATCAAACTAATTGTTCCATTTACGGAATCAATTTGAGCAGTCTCTCCTGCGCTGAGCTTATTAGTGCCTCAAAGAGACCTGGAAGGAAAGGACAAAGACCGGGCACACCTGATACTGTCCTTCGTCCGGGCCCGGGGTACGCCGCGTTCCTTACCTTTCCACATCAAAATAAGTAGCTCAATGGAAAAATAACTCCGCTCATGGAAGATCATTTTACATTTTTAACAATAAAAGGACTGATGATGGAACTGCAGTCTGCTATGCTGTGCCACTCATAACCTCATAGGGCAGTGCAGTGCATTCTTCCCAAAGAAGAATTATTAATGAAAGACTTATCAGATATACGCAACTTAGAGACAAATGGTTTTCTGTGATTCTTGTTGAAATTTTTTACACGTGCTGAAATCATACATAATTATAATTGACCCTGCTGCTAAAAGTACTGAAGTCACAAAATGTCTATTTTGAGAAAATCAAATCCGAAAATATCATTGATCCATAAAATCAGCCATTAAAAGTTTTGCTGTTTTTATGCATTGCTTAGGCACCTTTTCTGTTAACAATATTTATAGGGTGGACTTAGCTAAACAAATATAACATGTTTCTATGCTCAACCTGAATTGTCTAAAAATGTGACTTCAGTACTTTTAGCACCAGGGTCTTCAATTGGTCTAATAAAGCACCTGTAAGCTGCTCAGCAATTTCTAGCATGTCACACATTTTTCTAAAAATAAATAAATAAAGAAAGGGAAAATAATTTGTCAGATTTGGGTTCTGGCCAGGCCGATGAGAAGGGCTGCCAGCAACATGTCCCAAACAGCTGTTTCTAGTAAGAAGCGGCCAGAGAGCCACGGAAGAAGAAAGGCAGGACGGGAAGGCAAGCAGGACGTGAGCGTTATTGCAATATCGCGCGCGGGCCGCAAGCAGACGACGAGGAGCTCGCCGGATTTTGGCAGACGCGCAGTTGTTTACTTGATCCGTCTGCAGGGACCAGGCTAGCACAACAAATAGCAGAAGCACAATGAGCGGGAAGAAGGAGCTGCTCGGCCTGGTAAAAATGGGTCTGTGATTCTGTGAGTCCACTTTGAACTGTTAAACTGGCGAGCGAGCTAGACTTTGTAGTAGCGATTGTAGCCCTATCCCACGGAGGTGACGTGTACGTTAGTTATTACATTGAGACAGGTGAACTTTCAATCCTCTCGGTTGTGATTTATAAAAATTGTACTGTGAATTGGCTGAGGTATTTACTAATTACTTATCCATGCCCAACTAAATACCCTCCATGTCTGGGACATATTCAATTCGATTCAATTCAATTCATTTCGCATAGCACTTTTTACAGAGAACTGTCACTAAGATGCTGTACAGAGAGAAACAGAAGGAGAATTGGGAAAAAAACCAGGCCTGAACCACCAAACGGCAAATGAAGTTAAAAAAAAAAAAAACTCCCCAGTGGGAAGACTAAACATTCAAACGGTGGCGAGAAAAAACTGACCAATGGGAAGACACCTTGGAAGGAACCTGGCTAGAGAGGGGGAGCCCATCCTTCGCTGGCCGGCCCAGTTTAAAATAAAGGTGGAATGGATGGTAACAGAATGTAATGAGGGATCTAACACGGCAAATAATCAAGTGGGTTGAACATTTTACAGTCTGACATAGTAAACTAGCTGGTAGAAGAAAGTCCAGTGAAGAGATGTATAATATGCAATTCAGGGGGGGGCAATTCTGTATCAGTCAGACACAGAGCACTGGCCTGTTTAGGACAAAATAATTTAATTTTAAAATTAAATTTTATTTAATTACTAAAAAAGTAATTAAATAAAATTGATTATCTCTCAGGGAATGGGGTGCCTATGCCTGATCCATAACATGCCAAGTAATCCTGAGATATTTAGTGGCATATAACTTTGCTGTCTTTCCAGGTCGCACTCCTCGATTGTGCTGTACTTGGTGACATAGAGAATTGTAATAGTAACAAGTATTGTCTGACCCAGGCAAATTCTCAATAGAGAATATCATTGCTTTTTTGCAGATCCTCTTTCCAGTGGTATCATACATGCTTTTGTACCTGACCTAGAACAGGGGTGCAGGGCCAGTGCTTATGCAGTGGTTTGTTTCCACCAGTTACCCTGGCTAAATTAGCTAAATGGCTGCGTACACCAACACTGGTCAACTCATAGATTAGATCACGGTAAAATGTTTTGTATAGGAACACAATAACAGTCTTTGGCTGTCATTCATGCGCTCATCAAAATATTTAGCTGAAATGTCCGGCGGTGTAAATGTTAGGGTTAATTAAGTGATTAAGGCCATAAGTTCATGGTCATGGATACCAGAAACCGATACAGCCCTCATTGCCCACCTCTGGTCTAACACATTTCACAACCTATTCACACTGATTATCTTTGGGCTGAATCACCAAGGTAAAGAATTCAACAGAGGAATTCCTTGCTAGGATTCAAACACACAGTCCCACAGGCCCATGTCTGTATATAGTATGTGCCTGTTGTACCAAAATTGTTGATTAATTATATTTCAGACTAAAAAGTGCCCAATATACCTTGAAGAGTCAAATTAAAGTTTGAGTATCTGATAAATCTTTAGCTCGTCAAACTTTGAAGTGTGCACAGCCAAGCGTTAAATGTTAAACTGTGAGAAGAATGTAATATGAAGTGTTTTAAAGGCCATCATTAGCACTTGTAGCAGACGGTAAGCAACAGAGCTTCAGTCTGAATAACGGTCAACGGTAAAAGGTCTGTTCAAAAGGCTGTGTTGAACCCACATATTGAAACAAGCCGCCAAAGGCTGGCTGAGCGGCTCCACATTGGTCTTTCAGAGAACAATTAAAGTCACCATGAAACGGAAGTTAGAGCAGCACCAACTTCTGCGATATGACGTATACGCGAGCAAAACAAATCTTTCGACGGGAATTTTTGAAGGGTGGGGAGTCGATTTGATTGACGTCAAATGCGAACACTAAGAATACGTGCCACGGTGTAAAAGTACATTGATCGGAGGGAAACAGACATATTTGATCGACATTATTGGTTCCAATTTTGATGCGCGCCCACTGGAACTTGATGATGCAAATTTAAAAGTTAAATCGTTTTCCAGGAAATGAAGGGGGAAAAACTTTGACTTGAAAATACACAAGTATTACAATTTTATAGTTTTTTGGTATATATACTTGTTGTGTTTGTGTGGTTATCTAGAATTGACTGAATTTATGAAAAAGTGAATTTTGAGTTCAGCTTGTCTTTAAAGGTAAAAAAAAAAAGCAGATTGCACAGTGAGAATGTTACTTCCTCCTTTAGAGGAGAAACGCAGATGTGTTTCCAGAGGCAACTATTCCAACAGCAGAAAGCTTCTTCTGGAAAAATGGTTTCAGCCAGTTCCCAAAGGAGGTCTGGGGGACGGTTAGAAGGAGAAGAATATGGCAGCCACGTGTTGGGTATGTTAAGCGTTGGGGGATGGGAATAGGTGTTCAGAGGCGTGTGGGTCTGGTTTTTGCTGATAAAACTCAGGAGGAGACAAGCACGGTACGGAGAGGTTTTGGCACGAAGCGCTAAAATCTTGGCAAAGTAAAAGCACACGCCCCATTCCTCCGAGGGCCTTCGGCTGTGTAGCTGCGAGCAGCGTGTGGAAGTGCTGCCTTATGCTTTTGAGAAAAAAAAGCTGGCGGCGAATAACTATCGACAAAACTCTCAGGAGCCTCTCTCTGACCTACAAAAACAGCAGCTGTTGGATCACTCCGCCTCTTGGTTAAAGCTATACACAGAGGCTTTTTCACCGCACATGCAGGCGAGTTTCACGCAAAAAATGAAAGACATAAGCACGTTCTTATGCAGTTTTCTACACCGTCCTCTTGGGCGACTCGTGGCTGCTCTCCTTTCCACTTGATTGTTCAGCTTTTTTTCACAGCTCTGCTATTGGTACCATTGCTTTTTGTCCCCTGCACAGCACAATTCATGGTGTACATTTAACACCCTAGGGTGTTAAATGTACACCAGCAGTGTTAGATTTACACTGGCATTTTTGCTGTGCCCATGTAGGAATTTCCTCAGTAGCCCTGTGGACTAGCTCACGTGCCTCTCTCAGAATCACACAAGCTGATTCTGGTGTGGAAGTGCAATGTGATTGTCGTGTGCAAGCTGTGACGTATTAGTTATCCACAGACCCCAGCCCCTATATCTCAGAATGATCATATTTATAAAAATAACAAGAGACCAAAAAAAGTTGGCTTAAAGTGGTGTGTCTGCATCTAACACACCTATGATACATAAATCTCAAATTAACTTAAATTTGAACTCCAATAATGAGTGCAGCCATGAATGAATAATAGATTTCTCGTGTAGCACACAATTTATGAGACATCTTATCATGTCTTAAAGAAAATACACCTGGGACTGATCACGACTCTTGCACTCTCCATGCCTAAAATTGATTATCAATGAAATGTTCGTAAAGCATGCACACAGCCCTCAAATGTGCAGTACCTCCACATAACCAGCAGGGAATTAACTTACATCGATTGTAGCCTAAACTTAAGTAGAGATACGATAATATGCACGTCAGCGGGATTTTATGATTAACAACTTAGTCACGGTTTTCTGCATAAGCCGCTGTTTAAGATACCATTTGATCGTAAGACCATTTTATAAACGAGGCCCCTGGTGTTCTTTGCATATTTCTTTTTCAAACTGTAGATTATTATTATTATTATACGGGCGGTTAGTCTCAGGGGGTGGAGCAATGTAAATGAAATTCAGTGCGTGTGATAGTCTTTCGGGCTTCAGCATAGTAGAAAGCAACTTGGCAGCCGCCTCCGTCTGTAACCTGAGGTCAGACTGTGGGGGGGAGAAGGATGTCCATGCAATAGGGGAGGGAGATAGAACTTGATGTTTGATTTATTCTCTTAGCCCCAGAGCTAACGGAGGTTGTTTCCCCTCTCGCGCTATGGGGAACGGTCTCTAGGCATTAGTCGGCGGGTTGCCATGACAGAAACTAACCTGGAACGGCGATCGCCGTCTGGTCTCCGGGGCTCCCCGTCGCTTTCAAAATGAATGGAAGTATCGAACCTCGGCAGGCGGCGGACGGGGACCTAGCGCCGTTCCCCCCAAATCATTCTTTGTCAGGACGGAGCCGTATCTGCGAGTTTATCGCCATTACGTGCTCAAAATTCCACCGTTGACAACGAATTCCACTGTGCGTAAGCCACTCCGATCATCCATCACAATACGCAGTGTTCTCCGGGGGTTTTTTTATACATCCATTCTTCTGTGAAGATGGAAGGCGGATTAAGTAAGAATCGAGTAAGGCAGTAAGCCCTTTTCAGATAGAATTGGTAAGCACACCTTAAAGTCCTGCATCTGCTTTCACCTCTCTCATTTGTGCAAGGTCTTTTCCTTCAAACAAAAAGGTGGTATACATTTAAGTGAACATAATCGAGCTCTACTAGAGATTCAACAGGTTTTTTTTCTTTCTCCATGTGCTCATATCTCCTGGGTTTTTAGTCTTTTTTGATTGATTTCAGGATCAATACAACTCCTTAAGGGCCGCCTAAGCCTCTCCTAACCGTAGACTTGTCTGGCCTTGCCGCTAACACATAGGCCGACAGTAAATGGCCAATCAGAGCTCAAGGGAATTGTTGAGGTAAATTCTTTATCTGCATTAATTCACGAAGCAACCGTGGAATTTCGTACTATTCCCCTTCAGAGTACATAATATATTCTTATTCTTTTATACGATCAAGCAATCTGGCTTTGTCCTTTGTCTTTCGGCCAGTATAAGCCATAATCACCCTCACACACCACGCAAACACTATTTATATCAATAGTGAAGTCTCAGGGGGAGAAAAGGAACATTCTGGCACATTGAAAGTGACATACCTTATGATGTCTATGAAATATATACACCCTGCATGGTTGAGTATTAGAAACCGTGTCCTGTAAGCCTTGAAGCCAACCGTTCTCTTCCTTTCAATGATGCATGCTGGTCTTGGCCAGCCTGAGCTTTTCATTTAGAGTGAACACCATGATGCAAACCCCTGGTGGGTAAAAAAAAAAAAAAAAAAAAAAAAGCTATCTTTCTACAAAAAGTGCCAGGAATTGTAAGCGCTATCGGTGTGTGGCGGGTACATGCAAAGCGTGTTCTCAAACTGAGGGGAAAGCGAGCTGTTTCTCTTTCAGCCTCCGCTGGAAGGATTTGTGTGTGTCATCTTTCGATTCAGTTCCCCTTTCAGTTATCTAGATTTTTATTCACTTCCTGCTTATGCTGCTTCCAGGAGACAGTGGGTATTTCCCTGAGTGCTTCCACACCGTTGCCCTCCCCTGTACGTCCTCACAGTAGCCAGCTAAATGCACATTGAAATAGCTTTACACCTTACAGATCCCTTCAACTCATAGGCCCACAGTAAAGATTCGTAGCTCACCGCAAACCAGACAAATTAAGACGTGAGCTGTTCAACTGATTTTATTTTACATTCATGTTCAGTTCCCTTAAAGAAAATAAAAAATAAAATGCTAAATCTCTGGCAGTCAGAAATCCCTCACTTAATCCCTTGGAGAAGCAATCTGAAACCGCAGATCACATGCCAACGCTTTGAACAAGAATTTCCAGGACGCGGGAGATGAGGACATCTTATTTTTTGGGCCGCACGGTATCTTTGCAGAATCATTTCTAGCACCTTCCAACACTTCTTAGAGTAGCTCAGAAAAAGTACCAAGTTCCTGCTGGAAAGTGAAACGGCGAACAAAGTCAGATAGCTTTCCGAGGACCCAGCTGCTACCCGTTGTAAAGGAGGAGTAATTAACAGTAATGAAGTGCTGGCTGGGAATGAGGCAGCTCTGGAACAAACACTACTGTAATTAAATAAGGGTATGGAGTGTGTAACCATAGCAATGAGTGATGTCGTGGCGGCCAGGTGGAGACATGCATGCAGTTTAAGGGTAATTTACAACCGGTAAGAGTCTCAGAATCAATCACATGTCAAGATTTATTATAAGTTGTTGTTCTCTCCCCACTGGCATTAGGGTCTCTTTATTACCTTGTATTAAATTAGAAAGTAATGAAGACTCAGCCGATCCTTCTTAAGACTCAAATTATGCGGCTGCATGAATGATTAAAACGCAATGCAATCAAAGCTCATTCGTAAACACACCCGTTTCCCAAAGCAAGGACGGATCCATACTAAATGTTAAATATTTTAACGTTTTCGTTTGTAGGACTTTCGACTTTAATGATTTTTTTGGGGTCCCATTGAGAAAAGTAACAATAGATTGGTCACCTGCAACGAAGTGTCAGTTGTAACCTTTTTCAAAATTGATCTTTTGTCCACTTTAGGCATGAGTTCTTTATTTATTTTTATTTTTTTCCACCGGAAGTCCATTATTGTTTTAGTCCACTGGTGGAGTCTCCCAATAACATGCTGCACATTGGTGTTATGCTCTTTGCGAATGACTAAAGATGACCTTTCCGTTTCCGTTTTGTTTTTTTTTCTCTTCAGGAAGATCTCCAACTCCTGGCTGAGCACTGGCTGGTTCACCATGTCCATCGCACTGGAGCTGTGCGACAGAATCGACGTCTACGGAATGGTTCCCCCAGAATTCTGCAGGTGAACCCCGCTCCATTTAAAAGTTGTATCAGCGATTTTGGGTGGAAACATAAATGATCACATTCATCTGATTTTTCCTCACGATCCGCTAGCTGCCCGCCCCATAAGCAGGCCGTCAAAAAACCGCGTCTCTGTAGGCAGCCTATGCTCCGAGATCGTACACAAAAACAAATGGTACTACCAACCACTCAAAACCAAAATAAACAGTATTCCAACCAATCACAATGATCTGCACAAACGCTAATACTCTTATCTCGCTGAAATCTTGACGGATTTACAAACGGTTTGGTTTCTTACAAACGTTATTAACGTGGTTATAATTCTGGATGCTTGAACACTATTTTTTATAATTATTCATAAGTATGTTTGTTTGGGATTTCGCTTCAGAAGTGACGTCACCCAAAATCGCTGATACAACCTTTAACGTTTAACCCTCAAACAGCCGGTCTGCCCCATTACAGCGATCGGTTAGTGGAGCTTGTGACCTGTACACAGGGACTGGTTCTGGGGAACAGTCTCATTTTGAGAACAGAACCGTCAAGAGACTAGGAATGCCCTAGGATGACTTGGAACAAGAATATGAACATGGGAAGCCTTGAAATAGATCCTCTTGCTGTTTATTGTAATTCATATAATTTATGAAAGACCAAAGACTTTTTTAAGACCCAAAAGACAAAATTATAAAGATTAACTACGTTGCTAGAATAGTTTTGTTATAATTTTTAGTCAATTTCTTTTTACACGTACAGCAATGACAGGAAAATAAGTTGTGTAGGTGATCTATAAAAAAAAAGCAGTCACTCAGAAATGATTCATAATGATATTACCATAAGTTGGATCAAGTCATAATAATTAAAATTGATTTGCTAATTACAGTATGCAGACGGCCAGCAAACCACTGCATGTGTCCAACCAGCTGGAGACAATTTACTCATCACTTCTTTCCCATTCATCAAATAGCCCCCTCTCCTAGGCTAGCCCGCTTAGCGTCAGCTTCACACATCTGCTTTGATCAGATCAGTCCGACCGAAACAACAGGGTCCTCCAGCCTACGTGACTCTGCCTCTCTTCTTCTGTGGTGCAGGGAGGCGTCCCACGCCTCGGTCCCGTATCATTACTACGAGCCTTCAGGGCCGGACGAGTGCACCATGTACATCTCTCACGAGCGCGGCCGGCGCGGCAGCCACCACCGCTTCATCACCGAGAAGCGCGTCTTCGCCAACTGGGCCCGGACGTTCGACATCCACTTCTACCAGCCCGAATGGAGCCCCTCGCCCCTCGACACGAACAGGACGTCGCCGCCGGCCCCGACCGGCTCCACCTCCACCGGCCACACGTGACTCCTCGTGCCGCTTGCCAACCGCGCGGGTGTACGGTCGGACTACCAGTGCGTGTGGGCAGGACCACCCCTCCCACAATCCCCTCAACCCCCACAACCATTTTCCCCCACTGGATGGTTCTGCCCTCTAAATATCCTGTCTCTGCTTCTCATTTCCAAACTCATTCTGAGTTCTATGGCTTTTGACCATGAGTTTTTTTTTTTCAAACCCAAGAACAGAAAGAAGAGTAAATAGTTTACATGGTGATTAATGAGTCTCCATTTATTTGCCTTTTGTGTTGTCAAGGACAATAGCTGGGTTCAGTATATTAAAGCCATCAAGTTTGGGTTTCTGCTACGCACTAGTCTATTCTCACAGGATTGCTGCTTAAGCCATTTTTTTTACGTGTTATAAGGATTAGAGACATGCTATGAAAAAGTACTTTTTGCTAGTTGAGAGATGCTAAGACTTGGTGAAGGATTGAATCATGGGGAGAGTATCTTGAACGCGCCAAATATCGTATCGTATTCAATTTGGGGAATTATGTCATTGCTCGATTTAACCATGCTACACTATTACGTAATGTTTTTAATTAATGTTTTGTATGCTAATCATTTTGAATGATTTGTGAAAAGCATTCAGTTCAGTCATTTCAAATGATGTGTGAGCTTGATTTGAAATGGCTGTATTGTCAGGACAATTCCTTGTTTCTTCAAATTACAGGAATGTTGTGTAAATATCTGAGGCACAGCTCATTGAAAAAGTGGTGCTTCTTTTCTGAAGTTACATCATCAATACAAACCAATATTTAAAAAATGTAGGACATTGAATAAAATCAATAAAAATGTTAAACAGGGAACTATAAGAAATTTTAGAAGACATTTATCAGAACACCAAATTCTTGTGTTCTTTTAAATATTTTGATAAACTTTTACAATCCTATCCAATCTGTTTTGTCACTTGAACAACCACGGCTAAGACAGCCATGCTATAAAAAAAAAAAGTTTGTTTTGTTTGAATGTAAAAACAAAAGAAATTTAAATACAATATACACAGAAAAAAGCTAACCAGTGGTCTTCATTGTTTCATTTTTTGGTTGGTGCACTACTTCTCTGCTGGGTTGGACATTCACAATGAGGACTGTGACAGAAATACATGGGCCTAGATTCAGCCTTGAGTCTTTACACACAATTCAACATTTTTTTCCCCACAGGACCAGACATGGGCAACCTCAGTCTTAACCAGAGGGGTATTTCACAAAGCAGGATTACTGAGTTAGCTGGATAACTGCACTGAGTAAACTGAGTAAAACCCAGAACCCTTCCAAATCAGGCGCATGGACTGAAGTAAAAAGAGCTGTTCTGGTTTTTTTCCAGCTAACTTGGCAATCCTGCTTTGCGAAATACCCCCCAGTGGTGTTCGGCTCAGTTGTTGGGGGCCTTGCGTACACCCTCAGGCGAGCCATTGGGCTTAATGAGCCCAATGTCATTCACGAAAGAAGCAGCAGTGTGGAAGTTAAAGTTTGGGAACTTGATTTGGAAACAGGAAGTTGCAGCATGAAATCCAGGGTGTTGGACGCTGCTGTTGTACTGTGCAGCCAGGCTCCCATGCCGAAAGGGTTCAGCAAATAGCCAGCTGTGTAATGGATACAGAGTCACTGGCTTGCCAGGTTGTCTACTGTAATCCGCACACAGCACATATTGCGAGAACTGACAGTATATTACCGCAGAGCACGTTGGGAAATACTGTCAGGCAACGGGAGCAGGTCGGACAAACTTTAGCGCAAACATTTGACTGATCTAAGGGAATGTTTAGAAGTCATGTTCAGCAACGACATGGAATTAATCTTTTCCTAAGGGCCCCTGAGGACTGTTTTAATAGCTAGTATGACACCTCTTACACCAAAGTTATTCTATTATTACAGAAAGATCCCATCTCTGAGTCCTTTCCTGCCTGGTCCCCGATCCTTTGTTGTGGAAAATTTCCATTTGAGAGACTGAAGAACGTAGAGGAGGGGAGCCACCCCCACCCCCCCTTTGAGATTCTCTGTATTCCCACCTCAGCTCCATAAATGATGAGAACATAATTAAACAGATTCTCCACTTCAGCAGAGAAAGGGAGAGAGCCAATATGGTAGCATATTACATAGGAATAATTTATACACACATAATTTGTGGCAATTGTAAGAATGCGCTCTCAGTCCCTGGTCTCCGGGTGAGAAACGGCAGGACAAGAACAACTGTTACTTACACGGACTTGTAATTTTGTTTATAAAAGCCACCATTTGCTAATTAGCTGGTCTGCAGCTCATAAAATATATACCGCGCACCGCACACACGGCGCCGTGTGCAAGCACGAGAACATGCATTCAAATTCGTCTCTACGCAAACAGCCCAAGGCCATGACCGAATTTTATGATCCCTGTTCCCTGTCCACTCAGACCCCTGTCTGCTATGTGCCCTGTCCCCTCACTTTGCAAGCAGTGTGCGAAAGAAATCCCACAAAACTCTTTCCAAACTAGTGAGGAAGTAGTTCATAATATTTTAATTTAAAATTTTCGACAAATTTACGACAATTTCGGGAAGTAAACCGGAAATACGAACTATTACGAACTACTCTCTTTTTATCTTTGTTAATTCTATCTTCATTCATAATCTACACTTTGTAACCATTGTCATATGTAAACTGATTATATTCTCAATAAAAATTTTTTTAATAAAAAATACATAAACTACTTCCTCACTAGGTTGGAAAGAGTTTTGCAGGATTTCTTTCACGCACTGCCTGCAAAGTAAGGGGACAGGGCACATAGTAGACAGGGGTCTGAGTGGACAGGGGGCAGGGGGCAGGCAACAGGGATCGTATTCGGTCACTGCCGATGAGTGTGCTCCTGAATCCCCTCAACAAAACCCCAGATATAAGGGTTTCATCCTGGGATTTTAAGTGCTCCCATTTGTGAGGAAAAGCATTAGCTCACATTGCACACTAGACACCCCAGATAACTACTTTCATGCCACCTGGCTCTGCCCACCCATCCAAAGTTTCTGGCACAGAATTACTGACACAATATCCCTGTCCTTAAACTGCGACATTCCACTATCCCCTTCTCTCTGCCTACTGGGAGACATCTCAGTAATCACACCAACAATCCAAAACACCAAGTCCTTACTGACAGCCTTAACTATCCCCAAAAAACGATCCTCTTACACGGGAAAACTAGAAATACATTCAATAAAACACATTGGTTAAATCTTCTAATAGAATACATTTCAATGGAGAAAATAACTGCCTCTATCCACAATAAAATGTTGCAATTTAGAGAGAACTGGGAACCATTTATCAATACCCTTAATTTACCAATAACCTACAATTCCACCTGAACTTGCCTGTTAGCCAACCCCGCCCTTCTCCTACACACACACACACACACACACGCATGCACGCACACGTGCATCACACACTCATACACATACATAACATTTCATTATTACTATTATATTTCTACATTAGTACATCTCCCCCTATCCACTTTTTTTTTCTTTTGTATTGTCTTGTTTTATGATATTTAGTTTGCTTAACTTTACTGTTTACTTAATTTTGTTTTCTCTCCCTCAGAAAGGCTCCAGCACAAAACCTTTTTGTAAATAACACTATAAAAATAAAGTTGACCTCTGAAGAGGGGGGGTGGTGGCGGGGAAAAAAAAAGAAGAAAAAAAAAAGGAAAAGTCGCCCACTCAAAAACTCTTTGACGAAGTTGACTCAAATATGTGCTCTCAAAGGGGTGAAGGGATCATATTCGGTCACGGCCTTAAAAGTGTCTCGCAGACGTCGAGTTGCCACAGCCTCCCGTGCCTTGGGAGAATGAAGCGACATCCTTATTTACAGCCGTCGAAGCTTAGGGCACACTTAATGAAGCGATAAAGAAGGCAACAAGGTGGAGCGCCGTGTAAATCCTGAATTCGGGAACCGTCCAAACCCGTGAAAAGTGACATCCATCAGGAATTTGTCTGAGATTGAAAGCACCGTCCAAGAGGAAGACCATAAAGATAAGTGTCCGGCAGTCCATCGTGGCATTGTTAAATTTGTCTGTTGTACATGACAGCTCACGTGCTAACCTGCTATATGCGCTACTGATGGGCAAGCGTGCCTGGAGAAATCCAACCATATTCAACGATAAAATGCTCATTTTCCAGCACGCTATGAAATGTGACCTCCGCCAATTCTTTTACAGTGAAAACCAGCATTGTCTCAGCGATCTAAGGCGGGGAGCATTAGCTCAATGGATGGTCCTTGTGATAAGAGTATATACTACATGTGAATAATACATGTGGAGCTTTGCAAAAATATTTCCATTAATCTCCACTGAGTCATGATACAGACTTTTCTCTGGGGAACCTAGATGAATCTGTAATGGCATTCATACCTCCAGCACTATTTTTTTCATAAAGAACGGTCTTAGACATTTAATTTTTGTCTTTTTGAAGCTCACCTGTTTGACAACATTCCTGCCTGCATTGCGGGCAGCCATTTTGAGTCTCAGAAAATATTGTGGTTTTTCAATACCAGGAAAATTTATTAAATCAAGTAAATCTTCAGATGAGACCACTCTCAAAGGAATATTTTGGCTTTTGTTAAAGCTCAAGGCTGCCAATAAGAAACACTTTGTCTCTGTATTTCTATCTGTAAAAACCAATTACTAATATAGGCTACATGACACTTCAGGAAGGTTCAATGCCTCAACAGACGGAATTACTCTGAAAATAAATTATGTCCAATAAACACCTTAATGCGATAATCAGAGCAGTCTTTGTGAAATTGAATTATCACAAGACAACGCGCGCTTCTACCTTTCTGAGAACTTGGACGTGGGCGTGGACGCCATCGTGCTCGGTGCTTACAGGCCATAGGAGTAGATTGACCTTTCCCAAATAGCTCAAAAAGCGGCCTTGCAAAATGTGATGCACGGGCTTTGCCATTTAAACAACCTCCTCACACTCCCAAGGACAGTGTTTACGCTCCAGAACCCCACCTCCTCGTACTGTATTATAAAATCCGACCGAGAGAAGCGGTTCAATATCCTTTATCTCGAGGAGAAGGCCCTTCCATTTGCAGCCATTAACTGCCAGTGATTTCGACCCTTTCCTTTGCGGTGTTGCAATTACCTGGCCTTGCAAACTGGAAAGATTATAAAAGACACGGGGGCAGCGAGAGGACTTTATCACGTGGGGGGGCTAAAAATAATCAGTGACGGGAGTTCATCGGGCTGATGTTCTAGCCTCCGTCTCCCTGCAAGCTCCCGCCCTTTCCACCGGTACGCCTGCGGTGGGGCCCACGGCACCTCGGCCGTTCCCCTCAAATTACATTTCCCAAGTACTAAGGGAAATACATATCAAATAATAAATATTAAATGTCTGAGGGCAAGTAATTGCATCTCCTTTAGCGCATAGACGGCTATCTGCAAAATGAATACGCCGGGAAATATATTGGCATTGATAGTAATGTCAATAATTAAAAACCTAATCAGGGACTTGTTACCTCAGACATGCTTACCTCAGAGGTGATTTAGCTGAATGAAGCGATAATAAAATAATCCTATTTTACAGTGTTTTCCGATTGTGTTCAATAATCTGCTCCCAATTCAGAAGATCTAAGATTTTTCAACTAGATAATCATATGTGCACAGAACTTTCTTCAGCAAGTTCAGTACCGGCTATATTTTATACCCAGATGTACAAAGCAAATGTCTCTCCCATCAGGGTAATATACTGCATTTACGTAATCATGACTTCATATGGATGGCCATTTGAAATCCATGAATTCATGTTTGTGGAGGGGACTTTTAAGACAGACTAGTCTAAACCCCTTTGCTAATCTGGCACTGTTCAAAAGTTTGACAAAAGCTCACCTGAAAATCAGCCAGATCTATGGCACCACACCCATGTTCTTTGGGTCAGTTTTGTTTGCACATTGAATAACACAATTCAATACCTCGTATCCCTGGTGTGGAATGCCAGTAATGAACTGAGTGAGTATAGTGAGTACACAGAGTGGACTAGTCTCGAATGGCACCAGTTCAGGGTCAGACCCTACAGTGAGAGTGACTGGTCAGTCTATAGAAGTTCTGACTTTTGGAAAGGCCTCCAATGCGTGTACTAGGCAACCCCAAACCCGCTAAATTAAACCATCAGGACAGCTGTAAACCTTCCCCACAAGCAAAGAACCAGGGTGTGAAATTAACACCAGCCACATGCTGGTAAAATGTTGATCATGGCTGGTAAGATTATTAAGCCACTCTGGCCAGTAGGTGAAAAAGTTAATTTCATAGCCTGCAAAGAACCTTTCAAAGCATACGGTGACACTCTTGAGCCAAAATGGGGCGACCTTTGAGGTCGACATGACCATAGTATTGGTTTCATTTTTTGGCTCCTGATGAACACGATCCTCCCAACATCACATAGCAGCCAGACTCAAAACCGAGGGAATTACATCGTTTCAATGGACTTCCTTTGAAACAGAGACGCCATTTTAACCCTGACCGGGTGGCCGGTGGCAAAGCCCACTGCTCCTCACTCCACACAACCTTCAAAGGGCGTTCCGTCTCATTTATTCATGGACACCAGGAGGTGTGTGAAGTAGGGCCTCTGTTCAACCCGTCTCGCTCACAGGTGCCGAGAGGTGCGTTACGCAGGGCCTCGTGCACACAACAGAGAAGAGACCTCGCTCAAGTTCGCTTCATGAGAAGCGAGCAAAAACACTATTGAAGAAATATCAGAGAATATAAAGGGAAGGAATCAATAGTCTATTAGACTGTGAGGCGCGCTGCATACCGATTCGGATCTTCGCCGTTTACGAACAGGAGCAAAAGCAATATTGGCAGATGTGTTTGTAATACTTGAGAAGGCCACTCTTGCTCTACTAATAAACCCCACTTATGCCCCAATGTTTATAGCCATGTTGGTGCCTGGAAGACTCGTCAAGTGTTGCATTTTCCGGTGGGGGAGAAATAAGGTGGCTGAACTGAGTTAAGCAGGGGGAGGTACTTCAAATGCTAAAAGATCAACTAAATTAAGAGATTTCTTAATAATGCCCATATCCCGACGTGCAGTCAGAAGCATACGTGGACACTTCAAATGAAACGGGGTCAATAAGTATCATTTCAGCATCAAAGTCGATGGTGCACATAAAGTGATCAAAAACAAATGTCCCGTTTAAGCTGGTAAATGCACTTCATTGACAAAGTATTTTAACAGGCAGTCATTTGTTGAAATAGTAGTGTTTGAATTTACCTGACAATAGCGGCAAATTAGCCCACAATAAATAACGACAGTCAAAAATCAAACTTTCCCCCTTTCATGGTTATAATGCTTTCTTTAATGGAATCTTTTAGGTAATCTTTCATCTCAATTCCACACAGATTCATTAGCATCAGTTTCAATACACAGTAGTCTGAGCACAAAACATGCAAAAGGTCAAAAAGGAAAATAAATAAATAAAAGTCTAGTCATAGCCATAGCCACTAAAGCCCCTTGTATATGTTTTCATTGATAAACTCATCTTCTGAGCTGGACAGAAACCTGACCGTTGCCTTTTCATCCAATTTGTCAATACGAGAGCTGTCGTAAACAATATAAACGAAGCAGGGCGAACGGCCACATAGACCCCGGATATCCATCACGTTGCCCTCTGCTCGGCCATGCTGTGGACAGGCTGTTTATGCCAACGATGATCTGCAAATGGGAGAAAACCCGGAGCGGGTCGAAAGGATTATCCGTCAGAGTGTTAAACGGCAACGTCGCTCTCCGTACGCGTTAGAGGGGCGATGCGAAGCCGTCTCTCCCAGAGGTGCAAAATGAAGCATTTAGAATCCTGTCAGCGTCGTCTTCCTAGCTACAGTCTCCAGGCATGGCACATGTCATACAGACCAAGCGCATTTTGCTCTCGCTCAAGTAAAAAGTTAGCAAAGAGAGGAAAAAAAAAAAAGAAGGGAAGCTTTCAGTGAAATTAAATTTACATCTTTGAACGTGCGGTGGGGGGGGGGGGGGGGGGGGGGGCGGGGGGGGGCGGTCGTTCTGTCCGACCGAGAACGAGGGCACAGTACACACCAAACAGCAGACAATAAATTAAGGAAAGGAAAACAACATTTAGAAAAACAACTGCGTACAAATTATTACAGGAGCCTCAATAAAGAACATTTTGACGGTTAGAAACCCCCGAGCGGCCCGCCTGTTCCCTGTGACAGCCCGCGTGCTCCCCCGAGCATTATTTGCCGGCGGTTACGCAAACGCTTTTACGCTGTTGATGTTGCCGCTTCATTTCCCCCCCCCCCCCGTTTCAGTGGAGTCCTTTCAGCGAACGAATGCGGAGGTCGCCGAGGACGCCGAGCGGCGGAGTCACGTGCGCCGCCGTCCCGGACCGGGGCGAAGGCCTCGGCCTGGAAAACGGACATTTCCGCGCCCGTCTCGGCGGCGCCTCCCGCGGAAAGGCCTATCGGCGCGCCCAACGGTTCGCCAATCGTGCCACCTTACCGCAGTGCATTCTCATCAAAACATCAAGACCAGGGGAACAGGGGGGGGAGGTGGGGGGTACAGGGAAACTAAAATCAGACCAGTACTGGGGCGCGCTCGGTTCCGCGGCCCCCCGACCCCCGGGGCTCCCGAAGGCTCAGAAGATGTGCTTGAGGTGCTTGATGCCGTAGGTCTTGAAGAACACCAGCAGAATGAGGGTCCACAGGCCCAGGATGAAGCCGTCGGGAGGGTGCCAGTCCTTCAGCTTGGGTTTCTGCGGGATTGGGAAGAGTTCTCGGTGAGACCGTATTTCCATACCGACACACACAGAGCCAGGTTAGCACACAGAGTGGAAACTGCCTGTAGGCGGTGTGGCGGCCTGGCTTAAGGGAAAACTTGTACAGGCTCAAGCTGCCATACATTAGGAGTGCTATTTCTGTCGCTTAAGAGGCACTGTGGCTTAACCCCAAAGGACCAACGTAAGGTTTGTAACATGATGACATCAGCTAAAGCATTGTTGATTTTAAGCACTGAGTATTTGATCCTGTTTGTTACGTACTGACCTTAATGTACATAATGATTTATGTGGAGCTACAGCATAAGCCAAGGACACACTTCATATTAATGCATGCATATTTAGCTTTTTAATTTGAATGTGGGCGCACCCTCTTTGCTGCAACCACACCGAGATTGTACATCAAAACAACTAAACTATAGCGATCGCCTGAGAACCGATGTGAAATTCAGACGAATAGCAGCTAAACATCGCCATCCTGGCGTGCTTTTCTAAAACAAAACGCACTCCGGCTCCTCGGTCACGTTTCTGACGCGAAAGAATGTGCAGAGGGTTTTTTTTTCTTTTTTTTTTCCCGTTTTCCTTTTTGAAAACAACGGCTCGGCCAACGTTTGTTTGCCGCTCTCACTTTGTCACGAGTGCGAGGGCTGGCGGTGTGCGCAGAATTCGAGCCGGCCTTTCCCTCCCCGAGCTGTAATCAAGACGAATGTGGCTGCACACAGGCTGAACAGCAGTTAATCCTGGCGCGGGCCACGTATGTTGCGGAAGAAATTACAATTACTGGGGTGGGGGGGGGGGGACGGAGTGCCCGAACCCTTCTCCAGAAACAATGGCTTCAATTAAGGACTCCTGATTAACAAGGTATTAAAGGTTCGAAAACTCATCAAACGGTGGATTTAATCCAGGCCCCAGCCAGTCCTGAGAGCAACGCGGGGCATTAAGAAGTCTGACGTTTAATGAGAAAGGCGGCGGACGAAACGGACGGGGGGCCGTCGGCGCCTTTTTTTCCCCGCGTGTGACGCACGCCAGCGCTCCCACGCTGTGCCGAGTCGCCTCCAATTTTCGCCCCTTCTCCGTGTTTGCCCATTCATATTATGCCTCCGCGTACGGATTTCTCGCCCAGGCATTCCACCTGCACATATTACACGGCTGACCGGGGGATATTTACATTCATTAGAAATGGAAGGTTTGACCTCGAAAAATCCTTCCGACTGCGTCTCTGCATGACATTTTTCAAAACGCTAGCTCAGCGAGCATACACTTAAGACGACAGGAACGGGCAAATAACAGCAGCCTTTTCGGTTCATAGAGGGAGAAAAAACAGGAAGCTCAGACTCTCCATTAATATCACGAGAGCACAGGAGTACAGTAACTACTTGTATTCTTAATTTATGACAACACTGCAAACAAACGGCTCATGGTTAAGGAACTGGCCTTGTGACTGAAAGGCTGTACCCTTGAGCAAGGTGAATCGCTTCAGTATATATCCAGCTGTTTAAATGGATAATATGTAAAAAAAAAAATTTTTTTAAATGCTAAAAAGTTGTGTAAGTCGCTCTGGATAAGAGCGTCTGCTAAATGCCTGTAATGTAATGCTCATCTCCAACCTATTTGAGTTTTCAATGTTTGACCTCTTCACAATGTTTGCCCTCTTCACAATCATGCCGAAATAAGTGAAGTGGTGCGCGACGCGCGTCATATTTACGGTTATGACGTCGCGCGGGAAACCCCCCCCCTACTAGGAAAGCCAACCGTTCGGGTGAAAAGGGAACGAGCGGCGCAGAAATCACCTGGACGCATACAGTGGCGCGCCGGTATTTTGAGAACGATCGCGAGGTTGGAAGTAATCTGGCCTTTGAGTGACCCTGTCTGCTGCAGAGTGCGCTGGGGAAAGTGGGGGGTGGGGCACCATCTGTGGGTATACGCCCTCCGCTTGAACCCTGAGGTACCCTCTGCAGCCCCCTGAATAACAACCCCCCACCCCGAAGCTTTCCGTTGGCCCAGCGACGGAGATCAGGCGCTCGGAGACGACCAGAGGACACTCCCCCCTCTCATAATTACACAAGGCGTCGATTTAATCTGCTTCCGCCAGCGTGCCCGTGCCTGTCCCCACGCCTCCCGATCCCGAACACGCGCCCTGCCGTTCGTGGGGAACCTGGCTCTCCCTTACCCACACCCATCCCCGTCCTCCAGCCGTGTCCGTCACGACTCACGGGAGGGGAGGGGAGAACCCAAATCTGCCCCGGAGACAAAGGCCCGAGTCCACAGAGGGATGACTCAGCGGAAAAGGAGGGCGAGAGAGTCGTGATACTTTACCGTCGCGTTTTAGGGAAATTCATTTGGCTTCCATTTTCGCGAAGCAATTAAAAAATATAACGCCTCGCATCACAACGCAACGACGCTAATTCCACTTTCATTAGAAAGCCTCACGGCTGCCAGCCAGGAGTCTCCATATTTTGTGCTGCAGGAGACTACCACTCCCCCATCTACTTTCATTTCATCGTTTCACATGCAGTGGGAGGCAAACATCACCAAAGGTTTGCCTGACCTTATTGCACATTAGATTTTGCTCAGCCAGAGTAATTTGGCCTGTGCCAATTATCTTGCACCCAGTCCTAATGGCCCTTTTCACTTTGCTTCTGCATATTACCAAAAACAGAAATGAGGCAGAAGGTAATGATGCTTTGCAGTACACTTTTAAGAAAGAGCTCATAAACAGTATCGCCATTAAAGGAGATGAGTTGAAAATGTATTAAAAAATAAATAAATAAAACTTCCTTTTCTTGATTGTAAAGGCCCTAAAGTTCATGTTAATCTTCAAGTGTGCCTCGTTTGCCCTAAAATTAATAACCATGTCCTTGGTTTTGTCCACATTCATCTCTAATTCACACAAATCTACGAAATGAGACTTCTCTCACAGAACCATCCGCGGGTGACTGACTCGTGCTTAAAAGCGAGAGAGACGGAGAGAGAACAAGGAAGAGACTGACAGAAAGAGGGGAGCAACTGTCAATGCCACCGCTCCATGCAGGCAACACGCAGCAGGGCTGCTTTTACCCACTCAGGCTAAAGGTGTACTAGCACGTGTCACAAATAAAGAAAGAAAGTCCAACGCAATTCAAAGCCAACTTCGAGCCCTGAACTTTGTGAGTAAGAACGAGGAAGAGGCCATCGTATGTTCCGCTTCACAATTGTGAGGGGTTGCTGAAGCCGCACTTCATTACCCAGGATGCATTAGGAAACCGTTTGAATTTCTGTCGCTCTCATCGCCGTCCAAGCAAGGTCCCTGTGCAACCCCAGGGCCACAGCTTTAATAAGCTCGTGGGCCGAGAGCACGTTAGCACGTTACACGTTCTGAAGGTTATCTTTTTGTTGTGGTATGCGGCAGCGGCGCTCTCTATGCCGAGAAACGGGATTGTGTTTGCAAGAAGCACAGCGACTGAGCTCGAAGAAGAGCCGCAGAAAAGTCAAGAGAACCTTCCGGTGTGGGGAGCGCACACGTGCGGCCAGTACACCGGGTGCCTACACAGCGGCTGACGGATGAGGTGCGACAGGCCGCGATGTCGGCGGACATGACAGGCCGAGACAGAGGAAGGCGGAGGGAAAGACGACGGGCAACAAAATGCGATCAACCGCCGTGTCCTTTTATGACGAGTTGCAGTACCAAAGGGTGATAATCTCCCCCCATTCCTCTCATGCCGTTTTCTGAAATTTCAGATCACTGAATCCGCTGCATTAAAAGTGACCTTTTAAAATTAATTACGTTTGATTTCCTAATTCATCCCCAATTCAAGTGTTGAAAAACATGAAAATTGCTTCCTGGGCAGTGTACACCGATAAGGGGCTAGTTACAGACGGCAAGAGATGCCCCGCAGTCCAGACAGGAAGGCCCATCGTGCCAGTGCCAAATGTGGCCCTGAGTGCAATTGGCAATAACGACACCCAGGGACAGAGGGCTTTATTTGGCAGGATATGCCCCCAGCCCAAGGCGCAGTAGCTCCAGCCTATCTGTACCAGCACAGCTGATTGGCTCGGCGTGGGGGCTGGCTGTGTGTAAATTGGAGGCGTGTGCTGGTGTGCACTCTCCTAAAGAGACACTGGATGCCACGGTAATGAGAAGGGCCTTAAAATACGACTGGGAACTCTAAACTGGGAGAAAAGTAAAAACAAACGGTTGTTAAAAACTTTGCGAGCGATTACCCAAATCAGCCAATGCGCAAAGTTTCGCCGAAGGGGGTTTAAAGTTTATTAGTCATAATGACTGAAATCAAAGCCGTTTGCGTGTTCACAACGACGGTCCTTAAGCTGTGGAGAACGTCTCGGGCTATTAGTCGAATCGCCGAGTTCCCCGGGAAGAAGACGGCGGCGGTCTAAGCGTTTGTTTTCGGCGATGACTACAACTCTCAGAAGGCAGCTTGTAAAATGTCAAACTGTCAGGGCAATAAACAACAACTGGATATCACAGAAAGGAGCTGTGCACAGAAACCATCAGAGGAAGACAAACTAATGGAAAAAATGTTGTACCTTCAATAGAGCAACCCCCCCTCACCCTGCCACCCTGCCACCCACCACCCACAACCCCCCCCCACGCAGCATTGATTGGAATGCGGTGTGCTCCAGGCGCCACAGCAAGGCTAACCTCATCTCAAGCAGGAGACAGCTGTCAGAGAGCCGGCACATTAATCAACTATTTATTCAAAAAAGGAAGAAGAAGAAGAAAAGAGACACAGATTGAGAAAGTAGTTACCACGGTGACACCTCGAATACTCCCAGGGCTTTATTTTTCGATACCGCCAGCATTGGGAAGGGAAATGACAGGTGTCTTGCACACTTGCCTGATTTAAATGGAAGTTGACGAATTAAAGCATGAAAGCGAGTGTTGAAAGGAGACCCAAAGACGGCTCTTTTCCATTAACTTGTCATTTCCAAAAACTGAAAGACCCAAGTTTTTTTCAGTTTTTTTAAATCGCATTCAGACAGATTATGAATAAGCCCATTGGGGGGAAACACGAGTTAACATACCCAGTAAATACGCAGCGGTAAGCAATGAAATAAATATACACATAAATTATTCAATAAATAAATCAAGTTACTTTTTCACATGCAGAGAACTCATTTTGACCCAATATTTTTTCATACGTTATGACTGAAGTCCCATTTCTTTCTGCAGATAAATATTTATGATGATTTTGGGTGAATTTTCCTTTTATTAAATACTTTAGATATTATTTGATGAAAGGATCAATCAAAAACATTTTCTGCCACAATGTTTCAATCCTGAAAAAAGTTTTTTTTTTAAATTAAAAAAACAAAGCTTGAGAGAGGCTGATAAAACTCACTTGGAAATGGAGTAAAAAAAAGTAAAACATTATATGAATATTAAAATACGAGCGCTATCTTGCTGGCATATATTGTTGAGTAACAGATGGCTCTCCCCACTCTTGTAATGATGGTCTACGTCGCGACCACAGCACAACAGACTCCCTGGACTCCCTACGTTCTCGACGTGAGCAGCACTTGAAGTCCTATTTCGATGCCGTATCATTTCTGAAACCACGGCGCATGAGTACACCTCGCGCGTGTGGCTACTCCGACGATTGTGCTTCAAAGGAGAAAAATCAAAAGGGAAGTGAAATTACGCATCTCTCCGGTCGGGCAATGAAAGCACACTGCTCTCTGCGGCCCTCCTTCGCGATTGAGAAATCATTGTTATAATAAAACTATATTTGAAAGCTAACGAATTATGGCGAGCGTGATTCCATAATGAGCCGCTGGATAGCACGACCCGCTAAAGCACTCAGTGCGGTAAAGTGGCCCGTGGCCTGGAATCAAATCCTGACTGTACCAGAGCCAAATGTGGCCCGTAGCGTAGCGTGATGTGTGTGTGTGTGTGTGTGTGTGTGCATGTGCGTGTGGGGGGGGGGGGGGGGCTCTGGTGGGTCAGGGGCCTGTCGCTGCCAACCGCGTGGGCTGTGCAGCGGCCTGGCGCAAACCCGCAGCCGCATTGCGGCATTGAAAAAAAACGGCGGGCAGCTGACTACATGCATCTCAAAGGAGTTAGCGATGTTAGCGATGGCGGCCGCAAAACCGAAAGAGGCGGCTGGGATTGGAATATGGGGGGGGTGGGGTGGATGTCGAGTCGTGCTTAATGATCTTCTTCTCCTGGATCAAATCCTGATCGGTCTTGCGGAGCTCACTCACATCGGTAGAGCCCAGTAATGACTTCATTTTTGATGCAAAATATTGACTGAGCTTACCGGCTGAGCTTATAAAACAAACCCATGTCCCTTCATCACTCCCAGGTGTTTAAAAGCATACAGAGCGTAAAGCGGGCCATTAGCAAACACGAGCCGCTAAGGCGCCAACAACCCGCTCTATGCGCCGGGCCTTCTCGTTCACTTCCCACTATCCGCAGGCTCACGAGCATGAAATCCCTTACAGTGGATAAATGCAATGCTATACACTTATTACATTATTATAGAAAATATAGCCTGTACTCTTACACACAGCCCTCTGTGGTCTGGGACAGAAAAAATTGTGGTTTTTAGTTTTGATGATTTTGTTCACTGAAGTTCCAAAAAAAAAAAAAAAAAAGCCTTCCTGAGCATCGCAAGTCCCTGTGGGGGATAAATGACTTTTGGAGTTAATTCTACAGACGGGGCAGTGAACGTGAAAGATCCCGTCTCGTAATCCTGAAGTTCGAGTGCAGATGGCACCCGGGCAAAGATATAAGACTGTGAGTTTGGGAAGCGGAGCGTCGCTGCTTTCTAACCTCGGGACTCGGGTGAAAAACGCATTATAAACGCATTTGGGAGAAACTGGTTCATCGCAATTGAATCTGGCCTCACCTGTTATTTTCTTCTAGCATTGTGCCTTGCGCTAAAGGCCATTTTCAAGAACTGGTCCCAAACCTCTTGCATTGTGGGAAAAATCATGGACCATACAGCCACACTGTGCGTGTTCTGTATGAAAGAGATTATTGAGGGGAAATTGCTAGCTCTCTCAGTTCTCTCTCTCTGTTGGATTGTATCCCACACCAGGGGTTACGGCAGCTCTCTCGCTCGCTCTCTCCATCAATAGAGATGTGAGGAGCACTGTGAATTTCTTTTATTTGTAAAGAGGTAAAAGGTATCCCTTTATAAACACAAAAATAAAAGTTGAGCCTGATCGACAGAGGTTTGGCGTTTAGCGGTGCGTGGGCGGCGCTCATGTTATTCAAACCCACGCAGGCCTTTCATCCTGGTTTTCCCTGCTAGCGCTCTCCGCTGCTAGATCTCCCCCTTGGCTGAGGTGAGATCCAAGTGAAAAGAGACGAGTCTCAGCCAACTACACTCCAAGGCCATTTTGGACACAGGACTACAACCCCCACCATGCACTTATGTTCAGCAACCGCCTAACGTGTGGAACATTTTACGGGTCGAACGGAAAGTCTTTCGTCGCGGCCGCCAACTCTGAGTGGCAGTGCCTAACGAGTGCCAGGTTCAGCGAGCGAGCCCGTTCGTTAACAGATAAGAGACAGTTATAACCGAGAAGTAACAAAACGTTTTCAGTGCTCAGGACGAACTGCTGAACATTATTGCGCTCAAATGATTCCCCCGTTTCAATTGCGTCTATTCAGGCCCCTGATATGGCCTGAGGAAAAAAATTATAATAATCATTTTTAAAAAGTAAGGTCAAAGTAGGTCAAAACTTAGGTCAAATTAATTCAGAACAAAGTAAATCTTCAGTCAGTAAATCTGTCGGTTTCACCCGGTGCGGCTCAAGCTAATGAATCAGTATGCTCTCATAAAATATTCTCTTAGGCTCGGCTTGAGCCGCGTGGCAGTAAAACAAAAGGCTAAAGGCAGAGGTACGTTAAGTAAAGGAGGCACAGAATTTTGATGACACACAACTTCAGTCAAGAAATGGGCCAGAGCTCATGGGCTGGAAGGCCCCAGTGTACTGGTGCCCGTTTCCCTCCATTATATTAGCAATGCAGCAGGACGAGCTACACTCACAAACGCACCTGCATCAATGCCCCTCTCTACACACTTTTGTTACTTTGGAAAAGTTTGTTTTTTTAACTTTTGTCCTTAATCCTTATTGCAGTACAAATGCATGCTGTACACATTTTTCCCCCCCAAGTATAAGAATTAAGATAAAAAGAATGTACAGCTTACTGAATTTCACAATGCGTTTTTTCTCTCATGTCTACGGCATTGCAAACGCATGCATCTCAGCCTGGGGAAATGAGGCAGTGGGGTAAAGAAAGTAGAATCACTCGAATCAATAGAAAGAATCACTGCCTGTCCTGTGGAAAAAACTTTCTCCATGTATGTAAAAGGTTCAGTGTGTCCATCCATTTGATCTTACCATTACCATGTAGAGAAGGCAAAAGTATTTCATTCGAATCCCTATCTCTGTGATTAATTACCGTGTGTTACATGTGAAGGTTTATGAAACATTGCTCTTGTCATAATGTGAATGATTTAATGCATGCTGAACAACCCGTTATGGTGCTTTGCGACTTCACATCATGCGTTTTACTTCTTTGGTCATGTATAGGTTGTGGAAATATGGGGAAAAAAACATAAAACGCTAATGATGGTTTTGGGCGAAGTTGACCATGAACCTAAACAAAGAACATAAACATCTCTCTTCGCAAACAGGGAACCTTTAAGAAGAGTATAACATAAACCCTTACCGCTTTGCACTAAACTACCACAATGTCCAAGATGGTGGACATGAACGACATAAATTTACACTGCTGACATCGATGTTAGACAAAGAGACCTGCACTGCAAGCCAAATTACTCAATTACCTGGAAGTCAAGAACCATTACCCCAGTCATCACAATAACTCCCCCTATGGAAAAAGAATATGCTGCAGTATATTGTAAATATATCTAAATTATCTTCACAATATATTTAAAATATACTGCAGTATATTACATTTCCATATAGGTCTGTTAAGATTCAGTCCCAAGAAAGATTCAGTCTCAGCTCCTCAGCACAGAACAGGCTACGAGAGCATGTATGAACTGTGAGTGTATCCAAGTGAGCGATACGTAAAGTCACATGCGAGTGAACGGGAGACTGACCTGATGAATAATTTCAGCGACAGGCAGCTGGTCCGCATACGAGAGGGTCTCAGTCCTCTGCTCGTCCGTCTCAGGCCTAAAAACACAGAAACACAAACGCAAGCGTTATCCATCACTTTCAGAGCCAATCGGGGAGAAGCAACAGCGGCAGATCTAGATATAGTGTCCTTTGATGGCCTCGGTAAAAGGCTGTGGACTCGGAGGAAGTAGATTTATGAGCAGTGCGCTCAAAGACAATGGTCCGGGAGGCTCGCAGGGGAGCGTGGCATTAGGCCTTGTTCTATTAGCCAAGCAAACCTCGCATTCAAAGGCGGGCCCTGAGAGACCAAGAACAACAGTCCTCTCCTTCTCCTCCCTCGCACTGTGTGTGTGTGTGCGTGTGTGTGTGTGTGTGTGTGCGTGCGTGTGCGTGTGTGTGTGCGTGTTTGTGTATGCGCGCGTGCACGTGTGTGTGCGTGTGTGTGTGTGTGTGTGTGTGTGTGTGTGTGTGTGTGTGTGTGTGTGCTTGTGTGCTTGTGTGTGTATGTGTGTGTGTGTGTGTGTGCGCATGTGCATGTGTGTGTGCGTGCGTGTTTGTGTATGCGCGCGTGCACGTGTGTGTGTGTGTGTGTGTTGGAGCCCTGGAGCCAAGCAAACAAGCTGGGCCCAATCTCCTAAACCCTGCCAGAGGAAAACAAGCGGAGGCTCCCTGTCCGGCTCTGCCACGCTCATCTCCAAACATTCACCCCTGCCATTGCCTTCCTCAGTAAGCTCTGTAGATAATCTCGCCTGGCAGACACCTGCTAAATTGCAAGGTGTAGACAGAGTGGAATTTGCACTGTCCCAACTTTATACTCCAGCAGTTTCTGAAATTAGAATGGTGGCTGTTGCTCTCCGTGGGGGAAAAGAAAGAAAGTGGGACTTACCTTTGGTGTGGCAAAAAAAAAAAAAAAAAAGAGTAGAAAGCAACAGTTCTGTTTGTTGCTTCCTCCCAAGGTCACTACAGCGACCTTCAGCTGCAGTGCACCGCCTGTGTGGCAGCTTCTATTCTTCTAGTCTCTCTGAACCTCATACTGTCAGTAGAACATTTTACTCTTTTCCACCTGAGAAGGGGGCCCTGGTTCCAAAAAACTCACAGGAAACAGCAGCAGTCTGCCGCGAGACGTTGCGCCCAGTATACAAGAAATTTGGGCTGATATACAGTTGACCTCTGAATAATAAAGCCATCCAAATAAATCACTCGTAAGGAAATGGATATCCTGGCTCTGACAAACAACTCATCTTTGTCCGACTAAAGTATTGCAAGCAAACTGGTTTGGGAGTTGTGTGGAAACTCTCCCCCCCCCATTTCATATTCAATGTGTGGTTATGGTTTGGATCATGAGAGTGCATCCCCTGGGTGCAAATCGGTTCTTTAGACCTAATCGTTACTAATAACAACGCAATTCTATAAAACAAACTTACCATTGGTCACCAATTTAATTTAATTTGTTAAAATGATTTTAATATTAATATCAATATAACATTTTAAACATACTGAGACAGGAGAGAAATATGCGTGCCTGCATCTCCTCAAGTTTGAATTATGCAGCGACTTGTTGCCTAGCCGTCCGAGTTCATCCCCTTGTCCAATTAGCGGGAAGCCGCCGCAAGGATCTCGACTAAATCAAAACCCAAAAAAACAGCGCCTGTGCCTGCTTCTCCAGCACTGGCTTCACATTAAACACTGAGACCATTTAAAAATTCTGCCCATTCCCCACTGAGGGAGAGGTTTTCACACCTGAGCTACTTCATTATTCCATACGCCACTGCTAGACCCTAACGGCCTGCTGCAGCCGACTAACCTCTCACACCGAACTTTAAAGGATTTTAAACCTGCGGCAGGGCTTCTGGTTAGAGGGCTCTGAAATTACAGAACTCAGCCTCTCTGAAAATCAGAATATACAAAAACAAAATGTAACCAAACACGTCCTCTCTCCATCGCTGCGTGCGGCCGTAGCTACACTCCTCTAGTTTAGCTTTTCCAAGGTTCCAACGCGTCACCTCGTTGCGGGACGAAATCTAATACGATAAAATCTCACAAACCGCCATATCGTTGCCGAGAGCCATTTAGATACCCAAAAAACCACTTCGCTCCGGGTCCGTGCAGAGGGAAACGCTATGCAGCGTTCCCACTTAAATCAGACGTCCGCTCTCTAGGACATTTCAATGGCTTTTTAGAGTCTGTGAGGCAGCGAGGGAACAAGGCCGACTCGTTCTTAATGGCTACATGGATACAATTAACGGACAAAGGGGATACTTTATATTCAACAGCCATCTCTGACCACATACCAACATATTTCAAACGCACTGTGCCGCTGCTTCTGGTATCACTCAAGGTGACTTCACAGTTGGCAAAAATACAATTAATCTTCCCAATGCGCTGCACCTCCCATCGTATTCCCTATAAAACTTTATTTATACCGGATACGATCACACAAGTGCTATGTTGCAATGCCTTTGTAAGGACCACTATATTACATTCAATGTTGATTGATTTCATCATACCAGGGTGAATTTAAGGAGTTCGGTAGATTATTCCATCTGAACTTCCATATTAACTGGTAATTACATGCAATGAAGTTTCTGACAGGGGATTTTTTTATATTTTTAAATTTTAACCAGGGGAACACCTGCACAATGCAACAAAATAGACACTAAAACACAGAAGCGGGCAAATAAAGGAAAGAAATCAACAGAATTTTTTGGAAAATGCTAAACATAACAGACGCTTCCTGATTGTGCAGATAAATATTATTTTTTTTTTAAAACACCATCTTACTGCCATTCTTCCATGAGGTCATTTTTAGGAAAACAATTTCCCCTGGTCTACGGGAGGCGTTTTTGCCGACGGGTCGCTCTTGCATTTCAGACATAACTGCGTGCAAATCCATGGTGAGCTGCCTCCTGGCCGTTGAAGCAGGCACTTTTCTTTAACAGATGAAGAGGACTGTCATTCAGTCACGCACTGTGCCAAAATCTCACCGGCACGCACCGTGCTCTTCTGACCTGTGCGAAGCGTGTGCTTCCTGACAATGGACTGGACCAAATTTGAGCACACTGCATTCCACTGAGATGAGGGCTGTTTTTAATACGTGTACACCACGTTATGTCTGTGCACGGTATGCAGACAGAGCTAAATAGAGCGGACAGATTTTTGACACAAATATACAGTATCACACATGAAACCAGGGTAACAGCTATACTATGATGCATGGAGTTTTAAATCTTGTATCCACCACTGAATACTGCACATGCTAAGCCTTTCCTGTTGCACGCCTTTCTGTGTTCCCAAAACACATCTATGCCTGGGAATTGGCCAACGGGCCACCGGTCAACTGCACAAGGCCACATAAATCCAAACGTGCGCAAGGAGAAAAAAAAGAAATGCGTTTAACGTCCAGCCCTCGACTTGGCCGAGAGCTTATCGATGTGCCGCTTAAATTAAAGCCGCAATTTGTTTAATCAAATCGAGTTTCACAGTTCAGCTCTTTATAACTGCTTGTTGAAATTAAATTACAAACATAAACACGCCAATAGGAACGCAAAGGTTCTGAGGCGAACTCCCTCCTGAAAACACAAATGTAGACCTGCATAAAGAAGAAAGACAAGTTTTGGCTTTGGTGTTTAGCCTACATATCCATCGGAGCCGCTACAGATGGCTAGCTCCTACCCATCGCGGCCTCTTTCTGTAAGCACAAGCTGTCCTTTCTCTTCAATCGTACAGTGCCGAGGCACTGCCGCGTAGAAAGCCTGTGCTAGGGGCCGTCTCAGTGGCGTAGCATTTAGAACGCTCTCCACATGCTCAGTCGGCGGTTCGAATGCGACCGTGCGACCTTTGTCGTGTGCCTCTCCCTCTCTCGCTCCACATTCTTCCCGTCTCTCTACACTGTGCGGTCCAATAAAGCTGAAACAATATTTATTTTTTTAAAGAAGAAAGCCCGTGCAGAAGCACTGAACAGTAAGTGCAAATTAAACACTCGGCCCAAAGTGGAGAACCAAGGCCACCGCAATCTTGAACGCACCAAACCGCAAGTCCGCAAGTTTCAGACTTGCAACATAGTATCTTTAATGAAATTTTTTGGGGGGAATATTTTAATTCAAGTAACTGGTACATGGATACAAAGTTTCTGATTAATATCAGGCCTGGGGTGGTTACTAATAAAGCTTCAGGGCTCTACATCTTGCAGATGATATAGAGGTACATACTCTGTCCTGAATTTACACCTTATTGGGTTTTGCAGTAGATCCATATGGCCTATGCATACCTAGGTGCCCTTTCCCCATGTTGCCTAGAATTCCAAGGCATATCTAGCCATTTTACAGAGACCGATAAAATAGTCCTGCCAGAATTTGGCAACAAAGTTCCATTTCCAATTCGCACTAACATAATTACAGTCATATCTCACGTCTCTCTATGCTTCCAAGAGAAAGAAGCAGTGGGATGTGGAACAAAGGCTCGCTGGCTGCTCTGCTGTATATGCCTTCAGCCACACTGATGATCAATAAGGCCGTCCCGTACGTACCGCGCGCGTGCTTTAATGCGTCTGAGCGGGACGCTGAATCAGTCTGGCTCCGGCTTTTAACAAACCGCCGAGATGCAAACGCACCAGTTGGACACCGCAAGGCGGGAGGGGCCATTTTGAAGGTGCAAAAAAATGCCAATTTGCTCAATTTTATCTTCAAGCACATTTGACGGTGCTGCTCTGCCATTCTCCCCCTACAACAAATCACTGAGGCCTTTGAAGAAAAAGCACAAAAGCATAACTCAAATGGTTGTGAAATATGACCGGAGATGTAATGTCAATTATTAATCAAAGACAACTGCTGTTAAAAGATTTATACGGTCTTTACCCCAACTGAACAGGCTAGAATGACTTAAAATGACTGCATTGCCAAAATAAGTACCGGAGGACAATATATTTCCCTTAGTATCAATATGCAGTTAAAAATGATGTATGATGCAGATAAAACTGTAAAAATGTAAGATTTATTTTTGTAGGCATTTTCGGAGAGAATTCTACAACATACCCATCTGAAATTATTTCCTTGATAAAAATAAATTTTCAAAAAATTATAATTTTATTTTCCTCGTAAAATGACTAATCTTCATGCGATAATATTTCTTAAGGAAATAATTTCCAGAGTGCTATAACAGTGGTCATGGGCAGTAAATAGCATCTATGAGGGAAAAGAGAAGGGAGACCGGAGCATAAATTTAATCTCATCTCACCCTCGAAAGGAAGATTTAAAAAAAAAAAAAGGAGCGAGCTCTATCATTTTTACTGCTTTTACAAACACACATGCATAAATAAGGATCGTAATCCTAATGTTCTCTCCGCTGGTACTGTGGAATTCAATGAACCCTCCACTCAGAACTTGGAACTAGAGCGCCAGCAGGTCCCTCTACACGGAAGAGCAGGGACATCCCTCACTGCATGTCAATATCATAATTATACTCTACGCACGAATTAAAAAGAACACAAATGTTTTCGCCGGGTGAAGACCGAACCCTTAGCCGCCACTTTCAAGCAGAGCCAGGGAACGGTTTCCTCTGCAATACGGCGGCTTTCCTCCTTCCCGTTTAGACACTTAGAATGTGTTTGAATTATTCAGTTTCAAAGGAAGTACAATAGGAGAGAGAGGGGGAGAATGGGAGCATCTTGTTCATTAACAATCGTGCCCCGAGGACAGAGCTGTTCAATGCAACTAAAATCTAATTTGAGATGCTAATTAGTTGTAACCCAACTCTGATTATCTGATTAGCACAATACGTTATTTTCTCAGCAAACACCCTTATCCGGGCAGACGTACGCTGCTCGCCTTGTACACGTTTGCGTATGAGCAGCCAGCGGATTTTATACAGAAGCAATTTAGGTTTAGTGTCACGCTCAAGACAAACATAAACCTGCGGGCCCTCTGGTTCGCCCAAACACTGCTCCAAACTGCTGTTAAATAATCCAAAAACATGGCGCACGGCCAGGACGGGGAACAAATCCATGCTATGAGGATAACCGCGGTTTATATGAGCGGGACCAGCTGTGAAAAGTCCCACACGAATGTCATTTGGGTTGTTCATTTTTTTGCTTAGATTTTTTTTTGCCTAATTTGAATATTAATTCTTGTTTGTTTGCAATTAAAAGATTTTTTAAAATGAATATCTGTATAAAAGCACCTTCGGATTCTGTATTAAGAGTAAAATTGTGCCTGGGAGAAGTTACCAAGCTGTAATCGCAAACAGATTAATGTTTCTTCTTATTTTTCATGACCTTCACATTCAGTATGAATAAGCACAGGCTTGAAAATGGGTTTAACCTTGCTGCAAGTCCCTGAGGAAGGGTCTTGAACATTTCTTTGGTTTACGTTTATCTTTTTGTAAGAAATTGTGTAAATGCTATTATGAAAAAAGTAACCATAAAAACACATAAGTCCCTTCCAACTGAATAATACTTTATCAGAGAGAGAGAGAGAGAGCATGCTCAGGAAAGGAAGATTAATACAAGACACACTACTGCCATCTGGTGGCCGACTGGTGCATAACCTCATCTGTGCAGCTCATTGGATTTGGCAGGAAACGCAGAGCCAGCAGGCTCCCCCCAAACCACGTAAGCGGTCGCTTGAGCCAGTTACGATGCACTTGATCCATTACACGTACTACGGCTAGATCCATTCAGCAGATATGCTTACCCAAAGCCACTTATTCAAAATAACTTACATAAGCACTTTCGAAAGGGTCAATAGGAGTTACAGTCAAACTGAAAACCCATGATTGAAACTTGACGATTGTGCCAGGAACGGTGTAAAAAGAAAGTGCTAGAATCAATTGTAATATTGGCACAGTCATCTCTTCTGATGAACATATTCAACCCAGTAGCATATCTGATATTAAATGAAGTGCAAAAAGAATGCTAGAAAAAACTGATGGAAACAAGCTGGCTTTTAGTGCTTCAGGACATATTAGAAAAGCCATTTCTTATGTAACATGTATTTTATTTTGCTATAGTATTAACAACTCTCTGGCACATCTAGCATACATTATACATGGAAAACTAGCAGCCACATTCTGACAAATCTGGACTTCAGTACAAGGCCATTTCCTTTGAAATTACTGTACATTTTTTCTTGCACCAAGGTGGAGATTTGAGCTTGAAATGGTGACAGGAGTGTATAGTGTGGGCAGTCCTATTACTTCATTAAATAAATTCCTTTGTAACGAAACCGGATAAAGCCTAACAATTTTACTAAGCATAACAACTAAAGCCGCAGCAATTTACAGATTGAGCCGCTTTGTAAAAATCAAGCTTAAAAAAGTGCCGGTTGACTGAAATCACCTCTCTCCATGCGTAGGCACATCTAGCCATAGGGAGCCTCATGCATGCAATCCCATACATGAAAGTGATCCTCTTTACAAGACCCAGCCAATTTGGTCAGTGCTAATTTGGAGTACTTTGAAGTAGTTTTAGAAAAAACCATGCACAACAAGGTGTGTGGATGTTCGTGACTCAAGTAACCCTGTCATAATATTTGGAAAGAGATGTTGCTGATGGTTTTTTACGAATGTACATTTTTGGCACTTTGGACCTGTTGAGGTTCATTCCATCAGGGTGATATCACGGTGAGCTGCAGCGGATATCTACAAAACTAGCAAGTTCTCAGCGAAACTAGCTGGATGGATAGATAACACTCCGGGTATGTAGAATCATATCAAAATTAAATTTTCGGGTGAACTGCCCCTTTAAGACCGTTTCGGCTGGGACAGACTGACAGCCAGAGACTCCTATAAGTTGTCCCAAAGACAAGCCACGTGTACCTCCAAAAGAATACTAGAACTGTAGACAGAAGATTCCTAATGCAGTGGAGGATACTGAGAATGAAATGATAATTCTGAAAAGACGACAAGCATACAACACCGTATCATTACAGCAAGCAAGGTGGCGAGAACTCGGTTTATAATCCCGTTTATAATAAAAAGTGAACCAAACTGCACTTCCTATGGAAGTAATGTAAACAGAATTTTAAAAACCACCTTCGTAAAAAAAGCCAAAATAACAACTAGCAGTTGTTACTTGTAGTAATTAGTTCTACTAAATACTAATTACCACTACAACAATGTACATGCAAAAGATGTCAATTGTCTCATGAAAATGGTTCATTTAAAATGCTAAATGCAAGGTCGATGGGTCAAATACGGTGCTAGGACACCTTTGGGTTCAGATCAATAAGCACATCTAAGCAAACACGCTTCTCAAACTCCCACTGTTTCATTAATAATTAGCATAAATTGATACATCATTAATAATCAAGTCCTCATCAGATGGGGAATATTCCAATTAGCCATCTGCAACATTTTACACAGTTTAAATTGTATAGTATGGTAGCCTTGCAAATTATTAGCACTGTTGTATGCTAACGGTCAATAGGAAATCAATATCCCCATTACAGCTTTTTACCAAACACCATCAGGGCTTTTAATGTGGTAGGCCTTTTTTCACAGTGCCGTTTCCATGGCGCTGAGGTTACTTTGTTCATTTCTAAAGCAGGAGTGTTAAATGCGTTTGCTGGAGGGCAACAGTTTTTAGTTCTAGCACATTCCCTGATGGTATATCTGGCCCACTGCTTTCATTGGCAGAACATAATGTATACTGACACACAATTGCATGACATTATAAATTGCCCACCAAACTGAATTAATAACAAGTTAGTATAAATAATATTTAATCTTTATAGTTTAAATCATTTTAAACTTTAAAATTTAAAATAAATTAATGTGGATGATTTGTGATTATAACTTGGGTTCACAAAGCACATTGATTGTTGAAAAAATGCTGTTAGACCAGTCAACTAATACCACATTAAAAATATTCCACCAAATACTCCAGAAAGAAGTGAAATTTCAAATGTACATTGTGAGGTAAGTACTAAAGACTAGGGTTGTGTCCGAATCAGAGCCCTATCTACTGCACCCTGTGTACTAGTATACTGTGTACTGCTAGTTGCATGTGGTTTCGTGACATACAGTATGCAAATATCCTCCATACTATTATCAGCAAAAACCCAGAAATAAGTATATCATCCGGTGATATAAAGAACACTTCATTTTCAGAATTGTTGTGTACTTAACAGCTTTTTAAAAAAGCTTTTTATACTGAACTGGCATACTTAATAGTAGGCAAGTGTGCTGATTTGCACTGAGTCGACTTACTGGTCCTCCTGTGGAATTATGGGTGATGTCAGATCGATGGTCTCCATGGTGATCTCCACTTTGCGGACACTACCGAAGAAGTCTGTGATGAGGACGCGTCCGGGATCCCTCTGGAACAGGTCGGTACGGTGGCCAGGAGTGGACACACACTGGCTCTTTGGGCACACCTTAAACTGAGACACACAGATAAAACAGCTCCCTTCAGATCTGGTGACAAATTATGAAGGGACCAGACTAAATTTTGACTACCTTTTCATGTTTCAGTTAAAGCACCCTCAATTATGTTGAAGTTATGCCAAAAATTATTGCAAATGCATATCGATCACTCCAGCATCCTTGATTTCTCAGACTGAATATTGAACAACAGGTAATCCCATTTGATTATTTGCAGTGATAAATCCATCATTACATTTCTGCTACCATCCATTCTTGCTTCACTTTAAACCGGGCAGCCAGCAGAGGATGGGCTCCTCCTCTCTAGCCAGGTTCCTCCCGGTGAAAACTTTCCATTGGGGAATTGTTTCTCGCCACTAAGTGCTTTTCTTACCACTGGGGAGTTTTTAATTTGTTTGCTTTTTGGAGATCAGGCCTGATTTTTGCCCAATTTCCATTCCGTTTCTCTGTACAGCGCCTTTGTACCAGTTCTCAGTAAAAAGCACTATACAAATAAAATTGAATTGAATTAATCACAAATTATAACTTCAATAGTTGTGTTTGAAGTTTGTTATGAACCATTCAAAAGCCTCCAGTACGGATTTCGGGTTCTTGTCTATTTGTTTAAATTGAACAGTAGGCACTGTAAATAATAGGACAGATGATGCATGACATTTAATCACTGAAAACTAGCCTCAAAGTAATTTCAGAGCATGAAACTTGAAAAGGGCTTTAATAAAGAAAAAACAGTATTATAAAAAGGTTTCATTAAAAAAAGAGACTTCTCATGTCATGCCTTGCAATGCACCAGTGAAGTGCGTTCTTTCACTTCAAATGGCTTGAAAAAAGAAGTGAAGGTTGACCAAGCTCATTCAGAAATCTGAAAAGTGGAAAAGAGCTTTAAAACTCGTTTTGCAAATAATATTTACTGCAAAATATGAGAGCATAGACTGGTGTTCAAAGCCATCAGATCATATAGATCAGTTCATATGTGGCAATTTTTCAAAGACCAAATGCATTTAATTTGAAAGCAGTTAGTCCCTCAAGTGCTCCTAAGTAAGATTACGAACAGGAGCTCGATCAAACCTTCCCAACCAAGAAGGCAATCCACAACATCAACAACTAATCCCAAATAATCAATGGGGAAAAGTCTTTGAAAGTCTAAACTCGGCAGAGCAACGCCAATCAGCCTGACCTCACCGGTCGACTGTGAAGAGCCGGAGCGAGAGCGGTGGACAGCCATGGGGAATTGCGCCATCTGATCAGGAGCCTCATCTCCCCACGGCCCACAGGCCGGCGAGGGTCGGCGGCTCCAGCTCTTGCGCCAGTGGATTAATGGAATGGAAATTAGACTAAGAGCCTTGGGCCGGCGTCCTCCCCCAGTGTCTTTGAAGTGACCCTGGCTGGCAGGGAGCAACGGCGCCTCCTTTTCAAGTCCTTTCAAGGAAAGGAGGCCTCCGGTCAGCTGCTTTCTTCTCGGTAGCGGGACGAGTTCGGAGGGCCGGCCCTCTTGTCAATTCTCCCGGGGGGGGGGGGGGGGGAACGAAATCCCATTTTGTCTATACAAAAGGAGGCCGTTCTTAAACCCAGGGGTCTTTTCTTAAGCTACACATCAACGGGAGGCGCGGTGGAATGATCTCGCGTCCGGCGAATCTGCAATCAGCGCAACTACTTCCGTTGATAACACACAGATAACACGCAGCTCGCAAAGGCAACACTGGGCCAGAATGTCCATTAATCAGACTCGGGGACCTCTGTCCCTGCTGGACACCAGGGATTCTCTGCACTCCGATTTAAAAACTATTTGAGAAGGAAGCAACATTAGGGGATCGCTGATGTATCCCCTAATTGTTGGTTAATTGAGAACCCACAAGCCGTGAAGTTTGGAGATTATGGGACACACTGGTTGGTACCCAGGGAGTACATTGTGTCCAATTCGATATATGCTTGTGTCTCCTAATGAAACAACACAAGGGTAGGATAGTGACCTCTTAGAAAGGGAAGCATATCAAACATCTGAAGAGAATTTCACTCTCATTATATTTCTTCACAAGTGCGGCAAACCAGGCTGCACCTGTGAAGAAACGCGATGCGACAAAATACAATATATATTGATGAAGCAGTTAGCCAGACAAGAAGCCATTAACTTGCTGAAGAAAATCTGGAGATTAGAGCCACTGTTTATGTTGATGCCAGGTCTACATGTAGAGGTGGACTCAAACATGTAACATGATCAAACCAAGAGCTTAATTTGTAGTCTCCACGTAACTAAGCTTTCCTTAAAACAGAGTACCATTAAAGGTTATAAATAACTTTCCTTTGGAGAAGAACCCATCAGTTATTAATGCAGAGATTCTCTCATGTATGTACAACTGGGTTGGGGAGACCTGAAACCCTACTGGCTATTACTACTTAAATGTCAGCAGTTATTCTAACGTAATCTAGAAACAAAATGGCTGAAAGTGTTTCACAGGTCTTGGGGAGTCCTCCACAGCCCCATGTGCATGGCTGGTCTTCCGTCTTTATAAAACCAAATTCCCAAGGACAAGTATTCAGACACATCAGCTGTCCTCCAGAAGGAAACTTGTCATAGTATCTTAGACCACCGTCGCTGTGAGACAGCACCTCAAGCTAACACGGCATGATCTTCTGTAAAACAGCCACGCAGTTAGAGTACGTCAATTGAGATATTTAATAGGGGAGGGGTAATAAAAATTTAAAAAACAATAAAATCGTCTTGAAAATTTTTACAAATGTTCATTTTACAAATTGAAATGTACAATTAATCCACATTTGAATTTGCAAAAAGGGTGAGATTAACTATTCAATTAAATTTGGTGCTTTAAATCCATTTAGGTTCTGCGCAGAGGGATAGCATCGGACAATGTGGTCTTTGTGTGCAATCAGTGTGTGTAATCTTCACTAGTGTCAGCAAAAACCCTCTGATGAATATCTGATGTGCTGAGTGCAAACGTACAGGAAATTTTCAATTTATATACTACTTTCTTTTTCCGACTCTCCAATGTGTTCAGCGGTTTCTCCTCATTAAGCACATACAGTATATTTGCATTAGCTAAAAAGAAGCAGCAAGCATATTTTCCACACCGCCAGTTTACACGCTCCTTAAAACTTCTTCGGCAACAACTGGTCCTGGATGGGCAGAAGGATAAACACAGGCCCAAGGTACATGAACAAAAACCAGAGATAGCATTACTTTAGGCAGAGGTGTAAAATCCAGGTTCAGAAAGTCCTCGCAAATATTTTTTTCCAATCACCTGGATTTGCTAATTAGCATAATTCTTCAGCCAGGAGGTAGAACTGATTAGTGAAATCAGCTGGCTGAGTTCATGGGTGGAAGAAACACATGGCATGACTTTCACTTTTTGACCCCTGGACTTTCCACCTCTGACTTTGGGATATGGCTAATTTAATTTTTGCGAAACATACTGCTGAAAGTTGAAAGTTGGCTTCTTTACACTGAAAATGTTTTAGTCGAGATAATGCTGAGAAATGCCGAGATACATCCAAATGAAAGAAACATTCCCTGGTTTGACTGACCTCTCCAGGAGCCAATGTGAAGAGCTAGTGATAGTGTGAATGGGTGGTGGGGGGGGGGGGGGGGGGGCGTGGGTGGGACACTCACCAGGTCATTCATGTTGGCCTGGCTGGCAGGGTGTATGTCCTCCAGGAATTCCAGCAGGTAGAAGGTGTACCTGTCCATCAGGTGCACTCCGATGGCCAGGTCGGGCTGGTGCTGAGGGTCAAACCAAGTTCAATTTGTGAGGCATGTTTGCTCCTCACAGATTTACAAATAAATAACATTCGTTAACTGTTATTCAACATATTACATGATTAACTTTGGTACATAATAATAATGCGCTGGTATTCTTGGCTTCCATTCCAAATTTCTCTAACACATTTTCAGTTGTACAAAGTACCCATCTGGGAAATTACAAATATATGAACCCAATTGATAATTTAATAATAGCTCTGCAGTTCAGCACATTTTTAATGTTTATATTACAGTGCCACCACAATCAGAAATTACAAAGGGTGGTGCCTATCCTCACACACTCAAACAAAACTAATTAAATTAAATAAATTAAAATTGTGTAAGTGCAGAGAGCTCATTTGAATCTCACAAGCCCAGAAAGCAGGCGGGACACGGGCCTCGTCAGACCACCTGGGCCGACAGATTGGCCTTAAAACGCGCCGTGGAAGGGCCGTCAGCGTAGGCGAAAATAGCGGGAGCAGCACTTGTTGAGCCTCTGTGTAGGTCTAATCTATAGCGCAAAGCGGAAAAGGATCCGAACCGCTGTGCTGAGTGGGCAAGATAAGGTGCTCGTTAAGTCAACCGTCCTGCGGGACCAACGTGGCACGTTTGTACTTCCATCTTTACTCAGTGGGCAGGTAGCGTGCTTTGGCTTCTGTCTTTAAAACCCTAGACTCAGTCTATCATTCTGCTCTGTGGTTTAACGCTGGCCTTGGCGTCCACACTCACCATTGGGCTCTATATGATTCAATGTGACGGAGGGCTCAAGAAGAGAATACCGTGGGTCCTTATTTCTGTACAGATCAAGTTTTAGCAAAAACGTCATCGTATCTCACCTCACTTCTCGCAATCACAGGATTCTTTTTTGTGTCTCGCCGTCCCCAAGGACAAAAAAATTAACAGGGTAGGTTGACCTTTTGTTATGATGTTCCAAATACCTGGAACAGGCTCCGGCACAACTCCCAATGACAGGTTTTTATAACTTTGGCGAGGATCTTTCATCAAGAGAACTGCTCTTGTTTTGTGCGATTGTTAATTGCTACTGTTGTTTTGTTTTTTTTTGCCACTGCTTTCCAAATGACTCCAAATGGTGGCGCCGTTAACCGCGTGAGCTTACCGAGAGGGAGTCTTCTCCCACTTGGCTGCTTGCCAGGGCCATGAGATTTGGGGAGTAGAATCTCTCGTACATGGACGCCCCCTGACAGGTGTCGATGATGAAGAGCAGCTCGTTGTATCTGCGGAGAAAACCCCGGAATATCAGCCGTTTCCCCCATAACTGTTCCCCCAGTCAAACGGAACGCTCTGCGTGGACAAAGCCGCTTCTTCCGCATAGCCGGAAGTCACCATGGCAACTGAGATTGGCCTAATTTTCCCCCTCAGAGAGGAATTTAAGATGACTCACCTGCCATTTTTTTTTTTTTTTTTACATGCAAAACATAAAAACACCTCTTTTAAAATAAAATAGAAAAAAAAAAAATAAATAACCTCTGCTTTGTTCAGATATATGATATGATCACGCTGAAAAGATAGTGACATATTCATACAAGGAAGGACCACAAGTCATGCTGTCAAAAAAGGCGATAGATAGGGATGATTTTGGCAGATAAACCTGCACAGACAATATTAGCTCAGATTGAATGCCAACAGCTTCATCCACTGCGAGCAACAAATATTCCACAAACAGCATGAAACTGTGCACGTAGTGAAGGGGATGCTGGGAAACTGTAATACTAATTTACTTCTCTCACTAATTACATATCAAGGGATCGCAAAGATATTATGTGTCAATTTAAAAACAAGCAATTAAACACCGAGAAGGCCTTTGGCCTAATTTAATGGGCCATCCTTCTCTTAACCACTCCAAGTCTTTATTCCAATAGAGACAGTACAGAAGACAACTGTCAAATTAATTCTTCGCTCTACCCTCAAGGGTTACGTTTTAGCAGTTACCGCCAAGGTATCTGGTGGCCATCCCATCAAATATGTGATGTGCTTATTAACATTGTTTTTGCCAAAAGTACATGTTTGCCAATACTTTAGCCACAGTGATGTGTGCTTTTTCTGGGTAGTTGAGCCGTAGGGGTGATTTCTCTGTCAGGACTGCAGTTCCATTTATAAGGAATAAACCTTCATTTTGTACTTCGTTTTTTTCACCAATTGTGGCTGTGTAGTTGAAAGAAATACCTGACAATACAGCAAGCTTTTAAAGCATTACACTTCAACATCTGTAACACAACAGGCTTCATTGTGTACCTGACTTTTTCATTCTGTAAATTGCCTGTGACAGATAGAGATATCTGTGTCTCGCTTAAATCATGGATGGCAGTGTTAACAGGTCTTTGTATGGGTGTAAGCAAGTCCCACTCTCTGTACACAAAACCAGGACTCCATTTGCAGACATGGATACCATCTAAGAAAAGGAAATGGGTGGGACCACCTGACAGGTGGAGAAGGGTCGGAAAGGCCCGGAACCCGTATACTCCTGGGATGCAGAGCACTGCTGATGCATTCTGTTATTATGGCACAATAACGTGCATACTCTTAGTTTAGGCAATAAACAAGTATCATAAATGTACTCATTTATCCCATCATCCAAATTCAGATAAAGCTTATTATCATTGACAGAGCGTTAAAAAACTTTTGGTCTAAATTTAGATCTTCAAGTGCATCCACGGATGACATGACACAAATTATGAGCAATTTAAATTCCAATTATTATTCAACCATATCTTCAAATTAATTAGAAAAAAGGGGGAAAGGTGTTGTTTATGAGAACAACTATTAAATGACTTCACAAGGCAAACTTAGGATTGTTTGGTACATGAGGGAAAAGAAATGTTCAAACATTTTCCCTGCACTCATTTTCTGCATAGGTGTCCTTAAAATTGTCCTTCAGTCAGAATTTGCATCGCATGTGTCAGCACAGGTCTACAGGAATAAGAAATAAAACATGCCGAAGCACTCAGGGTAATATATTCAGAGATATTTATGAAGCGCAGGAGGATAAATGACAGCGACAGGGTCTGGTTTTACTCCGAGTGCTACCTGCCTTATCGGGAGCGCTCAATGTCATCACTCGCACCCGCCATTCCAAAAGTCACCCGCCAACACAGAGCCGTGAAGCCGGCAGCAGCATCTATCGAATCCGTTGCAGACGGCTTTTCAACGACAGGCGTCACCTTCACCGTCCATTTCCTTTTCTCCGTTCCGTTAAATCAAAGTCGATATTGAGCTCACAATTCAATTGCAGGCAGAAAAGACTTTGCGCTACTTAATATGTCCGCTTTTGCTTACCGTCTTTTCTGCCACATTTGCTCGAACGCGTCGGCCAGCTCCACGTTACTAATTTCCTCGGAATCCTGGAACTTCAAGAAACCATTTCCTCCGTGACCTGTGGAAGCGAGGGTTCACGCCACAACGGGAGGCGGACAAGGGGGGGAAATTAGTGCAGAGCAGTGAAACAGATACAATAACCCTGAACCTTTGACACCGCCATTTTGGCAAGGCACTACAATTCCCAGGAGCCTACCTGTTAAATAAATAAGGATGTTGCTGCGGTCGTCGGAGAGCAACCGCTTGGACCGAGGGGTACTTGGCGGCAGCCTCCCGGTCAGAACGCGGAGGAAGTTCTCCACGGTAACCTGAAACGGCATAACCCCACCTAAACTTACAGAGGGACAACCACAACAGACCCCTTATGTTTGGCACAGTGTTACAAGAGGAAGAAGGCAAGCAGAGGACGGGGAGCATCCTGATTGTACCACCAGGCTAAGGAAGTCACAACAAAATGTATTTCACAATACAACTGCGCAGTTTAATCATGTCTGTGTCCATTACTACGCTAATATACTACAACAGCTTTCATATGAAATAAAAGCCAGAGTGACTGCTGAAAATCTGCAAAATATCAGATAAATATTCAGCACAAGTTCCCCAAACTGTGGTCAATATTTGTACATAATCCAGATCGTTCTCTGTCCTTTTCAGGCCCTTGTGGGCGCTCACCTCGTAGCCCCGGTAATCCACCTCGACGTCGTCGCCGTACACATTGAGCTCCATGTTCTTGTGGCTGAAGACCGTGGCGGGCTTGGGGTTTCTGTGGCTACAGGCCATGTCGTCCGCCAGCATCAGCACAATATGACTGGAAGGCAAAAACGTCTTCAAGATTAGCGACGGCAGGGTTCCGCGCTACATTACGTTAGCATTGCTGCTTTTTACAGACACTCTTACCCACGGCGACTTGCACGGATTACATTTGCTTTTCTCTACATGCTTTTGCATACAATCAATTTATACAGCTGGGTTTTTTTGAGGTCTAGTACCGCGCTCAAGGAGATTCAGCAGCCACCCCTCCCTCAGATGAGAACTAAACCCACAACTTCAGAGATGCAGGCCCAGTTGTCTGGCCATTATACCGCGCTGTCATCCAACACTATATAACGCTGTCATCCCACAATAACATTCTAATGTAAGTGTAAATCAAATCTGACAATAAGACAGACGACATTACAAATGAAAAGCAGTTCTCATTATTCAAAATATATAGCGCGCGCACACACATACACATATTGGCACTCATAATAAAATAACTCAGATCTACGAAGTAGAGCGCACCATTAAACAAGAGACTCACAGTAACAAACAGTGACATTTTCACCATGGCTCCAGTAATGGGGAGGCACACCCGTAACATTCTCGGATGGCGAGATAATAAATGACTTCCAATACACAGAAAATAAAACTTTGAATATGTACACTGCCGTGAGCTCGTAGAGATAAATGAGATATAAACAGGTTTTTAACAACAGGTTAAAACGCGCTACACATTCCTAAACCCATTGTGCACAGGGAACGATCTCCATGTAATGATGAATAAATATCAAATCACGGCAAATAAAAAGAATCAAGAATCAATAAATAATTTGTGAAAAATACATGGTTCAATCTTTTTGTGCTGAAAGAGGCAGCACTGACAGTACCAGTAACCTCGAGATTTCGCTTTCAGAACAAGCCTGCTTTTGGCAGGAATTCCAACAGGGGGTTCTTTTTGACCATTCAAAATAAATCCATCATAATGTGATATTGATTTTATATCATAAATTCATTTCCAACTGCGCGTGTCACAGGGGTACCTGGAGATAAATGGCGGCTTATGATGGTAAGAAAACGTCTTGGGCAGCAAAATGCCATGAAATGGCCCTTTGTCAAGCGCTAATTCGTGTGCCTCCACTGAAGGATTCTGGTGGTACGGTGCAGTACTGGCAAAGTTGCTATACTACTAGGCAACAGAATACTATGCATTAGAAGCAGGAGTAGAACAGGCAATTGTGATCACTTGCAGCGATTAAGGCTGGTGCAACAGAATATTCAGAAGTCTGAATAATCCATGCATCCATCCATTATCAAACCCGCTTATTCCTGGACAGGGTCACGGGGGGTGCTGGAGCCTATCCCAGCATGCATTGGGCGAGAGGCAGGAATACACCCTAGACAGGCCGCCAATCCATCACAGGGCACACACACCATTCACTCACACACTCATACCTATGGGAAATTTAGTCTCTCCAATTAGCCTAACCTGCATGTCTTTGGACTGTGGGAGGAAACCGGAGTACCCGGAGGAAACCCACGCGGACACGGGGAGAACATGCAAACTCCAAGTCTGAGTAATATTAGATGCAATGATAACTTTGCTATTTTAATGGCAATAACTTCATAACTGAAACAAATATCATTTCATAGTTAAAAAATATGTATGAGCGTATATATCCATGTAAATCTAATATACAATATACGTGTGCGAGTACAGTGAACACACATGCACACAATTGCTGCTACTTAAAAACACAGTTAATAAACAGTTAATAAAACTAGTAATAGTAATATAATTATAATAAACCATGTTTTTCCTTCATATATACCTTGTGTAATACACTATGTATACTTGCTTGTAACTATGATAACTGAGAATAATATCCTTATTGCATCATAACACATCATATTCATATTAGACCACTGTGGATTGAAATGCACTCCTATATTTCAAGATTGTCCACAGGACATCTTTCATAACCATCGGTGAGACACGTCCCGTTTCTTGCACGGTTCATCCTGGTATTGTAACAAACAGTTACACATGGTTCAATGTATTAATTTACCCCAGTAATTAAAATAAAAAGTATAATTAAAACAAAATCCGTAAGACTCCCTGCACTCAAAAAAATATGTAGGCCCAAAAGTTAAAACGTATGCATTTCAATTACATGTCAATTTTCCATCCAATTTGATCACATAACTCCAATGTCAAAGATGACATTTCAATCCAGATTTCAAACAGATTTATGTTGTCTTTAATTTATATGGATAAATAAAATGTTTTATTTTTATTTTTATATACGTTTCATTTAAATTGTATGCTTCATGTTTATGAGGGCCAAGAATAATTTTTTTGAGTGTATGGTACAGAAGGTCTAAGACCCACTGAACAAAGTTACCTGTCTGGGATCCCAAGCCTCTTCACACTCCTGTATACTGAGAGAGTGTTGGCTACATGCCGGTAGTTAAACCAGAACCTGGATGTGCACACCTATGAGGAAAAGGCAAAAGAAGTTAAAACAAACATAACAACATTTAGGCCTTAAAGTGTTTTCCTGCTATAATTGTATAAGCATCATGCAACACATTTATGTGGGTTAGCCATCGCCATGTAGACCGATTTTCATTACTGGAATCGAATCAAATCTTGGGCTTGAATCAAGAGAGCAGAAAATTCAAGCTTGTCGTTTTGCATGCTTATGAATGCAACTGTAATACAGCCTACACAAAATGTCATTTATAATGGGGCCTTGAAATGGAAGCTAAACCAGTTGCTATCTTCTGTGAACTAGTGAACATGCTGTGAAAATCAATGTATTGTTATTCAGCTTATGAGACAGGTGCAATAACGATTGGATACGAGTTAAACTACAATTACAATAACATTTTGAGTATGAATTTCAGACACAACACACAAGTACATGTAAAATTGTAATTGTAATACAATTTTACAGTGCATAACATTAAAACAAGGGAGAAATGGGTTGGAAGAGGAAAATTAAAATAGGTTAAGAACCAGCATAAGACTAAGGAAGATAATTAATTAGGCCTCAATAGTAGAAAGGTCAAGCTTAGAAAGAGAAGTAACCCTTAAAATTATCCGCTTACTCGCGCAGTTTCTTGAAAAGATAAACAGTAGTAACTAAGATACTGAACTTCTAATGTTGCACACTAATGTTAAAAACTGGTGAGTTGGAGAAAAGGAAGACTTGGACCCACATCCAATCAAACCTTCGATCATCACACCCTGCAATCAAAACATTCACATTTCTATCTTGTGAGCAGCCACCGATACTTACCAAAACAGCCCAGTTATTGGTATGACCACTGCTGAAGAACTGACTCGCTTTTTCCTTTGAAAAGAATAAAGAACAGACAGGGCACATTAAATAGATCCGGTTGCACAAAGGAAATCTTGTAAGATCACGCAAGCACATCTTAATGAGAGCACACTAACACAGTGGTCCCCAACCCTGTTCCTGGAGATCTACCGTCCTGTAGGTCAGGGGTTCTCAATCCTGGTCCTGGGGGACCCCTGTGTATGCTGGCTTTCGTTGCAACCGCAGTTGCAATCCCAGAATTTTAACAAGCTGTTATTTTTTCTTAATTAGGTGCTTGTCATGTTTGGAGGAATTATTCACCCTCTTAAGCCACATTATATCAGAAATAGCTATGGATGCCATGTAGAATAAACACCCCATGTTCAAATTGTGCTATATTATTTAAAAAAGATAAGAAAATTATTTAACAGATCCATTTAAAGACTGATTTGAATCAATAGGCTCCTAATTGGTGAAAGTGTGGACACATGGCCACTAAAATTAACCATTTCGTAGATAATGAAGAATTCAAACACAAAGCAAATGATAACGAGCCAAACCTGCATTGTCTTAAGCTTAAAGAAAAAATTGAGTTAAACACGTGTTCAACAACCTAATTAGGAGCCTATTGATTCACTTCACTCTTTCATTTGAGTGAAAATACATTATTTTGTAACCTTTTCTTATGTAATTGTTGCAATATAGCACAATAAGCACAATGTGAACATGGGGAGTTTGTTCTACATGGCATGCATAGCTATTTCTGACATAATGTGTCTTAAGTGGGCGAATAATTCCTCTGTACTAGCTAGCTACATTGATTTAGAACCTGTTAAAATATGACCATGTCCATGGAACACAGGAGAACCACAAAGCAAGCTAGTTTAGGTTGACACTATTGGGTAGCTCTCTAGCTAGCCATTTTGTTTTACTAGGGTGTGGATAGGCAATATAACGCTAATTCCCCACAGGCCGTTCGGAGCAGTTAACTAGAATGTAGCTGGAGATTGCAATATAATCTAATTTCATACTGTGAAGCGAGCATTAAGTAGCTACCTGGGTAGTTTAACTTGCTAACAGACTACAACATCTGGGAGCAGGCTAGCAAGTCGGCTAACGAGCACAACAGCAGCTAGCTCACACAAGAGTCCGCCATAGGATTAGCAAATGAGGGAAAAAAGCAGCATTCATAAGAATGACAGTAATTTACCTCAACGTGGTCACTCGCCGCTGGTAATAATTGAAGAAGAAGTACGGTAAATATTTTCAAATACAAGAAACACCCGCACTTGGCCATTTTTTTTTTGAATGCCAAGCCACAACTCTTCCTGTGTTTCATAAAATCAAGTCCGTGTAGCAACACGGACCTTACACATCGGACCTTAGGTAAAGAACCTGAAGACAGGCATAGCATAGGCTAAGGGCTATGAACCCAGAGTCCCATACTCTTATTAACAAACACTGCTGACGAAACCTGTATTAGGCTCTTATTGTGCAGTCTAATAGTTTCGTTTATGATTGACTTCATTATCATTTATTAGTTTGGTTTTATTTCCACGTGCCCCCAAATATGTTAGATGGTGCTGTCATCAGGCCGTCGGTGTTCTATTCAGATTTCACCGGCAGGTAGCAGTATAGAGTTTATAAAATGAAAGGATAAATCACTGAAAGTTGTGAGATCTGAAACAATTGCGTTCCGTTTGATAATTATGCAAATACAATTCCTTATTGTTATACATTTGAATTTTCTGGAAAAAAATTCAAGTTTATATTTTCTGGAAAATTAAAAAGTAAGAAATGAAGCATATTTCTATAGGCTATGCGCCATAGCAGAGGTGGCCCATGGCCCAACCCTGGTCCTGGAGAGCCGCAGTCAGTGTCTGCTGGTTTTTGTTTTCATTTTATAGAACAACCACTGTGAGGTGACTTAGCTGTATAATCTGCTGCTGTGTGTTAGACAGCTTTAATTGATCAATTAAGTGTCGAATAACAACAAAAACAAGCAGATCCTGCGGCTATCCAGGACCTGCATGGTCGGCCACCTCGCTGTAGCAAATCTGGCCCTGCTGCCAGTAGTGCTGATCCATGCGCTATAGCTTCTTTTGTAATGTAGGGCCAGGCAGTGGCACGGTGCATATCCTACAATGACATCGTTCCCATTTTAATAGGCTGTAAATATTGAGCAATTAGGCTACGGCCTATACGTGAACATTTACTCTTTCGGTGTCATAGACTATGCTACACAGGCTATGTAATATATATTGTAGGCTAGATCTATCTGCAACTAGGCTATGTCATTTCTAAAATATTACAATGATAGGCAACTTTATTGCTCTTTATCTAATGGCCATGCGCAGCCTACCCAGCTAACAAAATTAGGTCCCCGGGACGTTCCCTGAATGTCTCAAAATGTCATCAGGACGTCGCCTTGACGTCTTTCTGTAGGGTTTTCTAAACGTTATGTGGACGTCACAGAGAACGTTCCTGGGACGTTCTAGCAAAGTGCCCCAGTCATTCATTACATGACGTTATATTATAACCAGTAACAGACGTTGCAGTGACGTCCCTGAAAGACTCGTTATGAGCACGACGTCATAGGCTATCATAGCCGGATAGGGACGTTGCTTGAACGTCCCCGAAAAATTCAAATTAAGTGTCATATTGCAACCAAACAGTGACCTTCCTAGGACTTTAATAACGTCCTAGTAATGTTTTTTGGACATCCCTAGCGAACGACACATTATAACTTTGAGGGAACTAAAAGGGGACGTCCCTGGGATGTCCATTTACTGGGTACAGCAATCGACGAGCTTCTACGTAATCAATCAATCTTTTCTCATATAGCCTACTTTTCTCCTTAAATCAGTGAGTGCATCGCTATCGTGGGGTAGCCTACGTGCGTGACATTATCTGTCGGTCCTGTAAATAGCTCCAGGACTTGTGCACAGACGCTCTGTTTAGAAGTCGGCATGTCAGAGCGCAGTCTCTAAAGCGACACAAGGAGGAGAGGCTTTGCATTTTGGTCTCAGCTTTCCGCCCCCAGGGAAAATGCTCTGAGGTTCGAACCGGCAGCGCGCGGAGTTAGGGATCCTTTAACAGTTCAGCCTTCAACGAAAGTGTGCATGAAACAGCAGCACATAACTGAATACAGGAATACATAGATATTTCTCCACTTGCAAGAAGCATGAATACCAGTGATGCCAAGGAGTATCTCGCACGAAGAGAGATACCTCAGCTCTTTGAGGTAAGATAAACGTGGTGTAAGCTACCTGTGGTATAGATCGCGCTGTGCATTTTTAGTTTAATTCTTATTGAACACGGAGGTATGTGATCTGATGTGGCACTCTTGGTCTTCAGCAGATTTGAAATTCTTAAGAAAACATGCAGTGATAATATATCGTGCACTTTGAAAGCGATTTTGTTTAGACAACGAAAGTAGGTTGCGTTTAATAACAATAGTCCAATAGCCGAAAGCAGTCATGTTTTTTCAACATTCCCTAATTTGGTTGTCCGTATATAGCTTCTTTATTCCTCTAGGGCTCTTTAAAATGCACATTTAAGATTGCTTTTAAATGGTTATTATTTGTAGCCATTCATTATTGTGAATTATTCGTAGGAATTCATTTTTATGTTTGTTATCATACGTGTCAAACAGTATTGTTTGTTTGGTTATTTTACATGTAATGGATCAGGATTATGGAAAAATATTTATGTAGACTAACATGAAACTATTTTATGTAACGTAAAACAAAACAATTTTATTTTAGAACCGGTTTGATTGTAAGAATTATATTGCGTAGTCAATATGTGTTGCTCTGCTTGGATTCTATTGTCATTTTCACAGACTGATAGGCTACACTATAGCCTAGAGGAAATTCGTGGTAAAACGTATAGGCTAGTATTTGATAATCCTACTCATTTAGTGGCAGACATGTATAAGGTTATCCAATTTAGTGAAGAGTATGCAGTGACGTGGGAAGTGTTCACATCTGGTCAAGTTGATATATTTTCTTTAAAACCTTGTCCTAACCTGCCAAACTGAGCCGTACCACAGTCATTTGATAATCAAATGTGATTCACTATAATCCGAGCTGTAAATTGAGAGGTATTGTTTTGATTGTGTAGTTATTGAATATTACAGAACTGTGAGCTATATTACACAACATGCAACCTATATAATTCAAGCTGAATATTGAAGAGATATATGATACACTGAATATTGCATGAATGCTTATGAAACAACAGAACCACAGAGTCACACGACTCATCCTTGGCATTTCTTGTTTATGTTTAATGCAAATAAACACAATACACAACACGTAGGGAAGCGTCTTATCGTAGCAACTGAGTATATTTTCCAAAACTGATATGCAGTTGCCTTCATGTAAATAAATCATCAATACATCAAATAAATTATTTAATAAACACAATCTTTGGCTGATAACCCCATCCATTGTCTGTGCTTGGGAAGGTAGTGCATTTTGAACTTGGGGAATGTTGTTTTAAAGGGTGGAATGCATTGTTCGAGCACTTAAGGGTCAACCAGCACAGTAGTTCCAAGAATGAAATACATTTTTTAAGCAGGGAAGGTTTTCAGTATGACAAAGAAATCACTATTTATTAAACGTTGTGAGAACAGGGCAAGGTTGTACAGTAAATAAGCAAAAATAAACTAGAAAGTAAAATTACAACTATAGTCTAATTTGCAAGTTCTTCTATATGTCAGTGAATACACAAAAAGGAGTACAGAGCTTAAAGCATTCACAAATTAAAAAACGGTCGTGCCAAAGTTCCTCCTTTTTTAACTGAGCTGAGCTCCAAGCATCCTGTACGTATGTACTGTATCCAAGATATTTCTCAGATTAATATAAGTATTCTTATTCTTTGTGTTTATTTTGAGATCAGTGGCTGAAATTGATTGTATAAATTCAAGTTGTTATTATTATTATTATTGCAACTAATATTTGTTTGTTTAGATGTATAGATGTTTTTATTCAACATAATACATGCAGCAATGCACTGTTTTTGCAGAGCTTGTTAACAGGTTTGATGTATTATCGGCCGGATGACCCAGTAGAGTATCTGGAGACCTGTCTGAAAAAGGTCAGGGAAATGGGGGGGGCAGATAAAGTCAGATGGGACACCTTTGTGGGACAGGACAAGAAATCCCTCCCACCCCTCAATGGCAGCCAATCACGAAGGTCCTTCTTCAGAAATGGTAAGCCATTAATAACCCTGGAAGCTGAGCCAAAGGGAAAAATTGCCATATTAATGTAAAGTGCCCTGAGGTAAAACTGGGATGGTAGAATCAACTGATGTTGATTAGTTTGCCTGTACCCCGGCAACAGGTCAGGTCAGCAGTTATGAAAACATTATGCAAGTGGGGCTGTATTGTTTGTGAAACCGTACCTAAGAGACTTGAATTTGCAAGGCAGATTTTCCAGAATCAGGAAAAAAACTGCCGCCATATCTAGATTCTGCACGCAACTGAATCTCTGCCTATCCCTAGCAAGGGGGGTATTTTGGTCTCCTCCAGATGTCTGCTCTGAGTGTAGGGTCGGCAGTTCTGTTTTTGATACGCTAAATGGGATTTGCTCCCACAGTGGGTGATATTTTTCTTTGTCGGGGCTGAGCCCCTAGATCTGAATGCCTTCTGGACTAGGATCAGTGTGCAAAAGGTATACTGTAGAGTATTCTGGGGGCAATTGTAACGGGGGGCAATTGCAACACCATAAAATTGCATCAATCTGAAACAAGCTAGAGCTGAGATTCTATCCAGCAAGCTAGCTAGTTTCATGTGTTCAGGGTTGGGGGCAATTGTAACAAAAAGTCGTATTACAATTGACCCCTGTTACAATTGCCCCCAGAGTACTCTACTGTATTCCTAATTGATGTGTGGGAAAAAAGCTGGAGCTGATCCAGGGACACTGTGTTGGGACTGAATGCACTTATATATAAAAAACATAACGATGATTATTATTATGGTGATGAAGCTAATGATAATAATACGTTTTATTTACAAATCACTTTTGCAAATACTAGATGGATCCTGCCGACAGAAATTATGATTACAACAGCTGTACGCAAAAGTTTTACTGAAGCAGTACAGTGTAAGAAGTGGCACACATGCTTCAAACAGGATAAATGCGTGTTTTAAAAAGCTGTTTCTTCAGGCCTCTTTTAAAACGTAATGTTTGCGTGCCCACCTGCGCGCTGTGTCTGCAGTGCTGCCGGAGAGTCCGAACTTCCCATACCGCCGCTACGACCGTTTGCCGCCCATCCACCAGTTCTCCATCGAGAGCGATTCAGACCTGTCGGAGACCGCGGAGCTGATCGAGGAATACGAGGTCTTTGATTCGTCCAGGCCACGGCCCAAAGTCATCCTCATCATTGGTAAAGACAGCGCTCGGCTCGTTAAAGATGATGCGTGGCCCTTTTTTATGTAGTAATATGTATCAGTGTTTCGTGGGCCAATGATGCAATACTTAGACGGTGACCGTATTTTTCCTCGTCTTCATATCTCTTGCGGCTGTCACTAACGGCAACCGCAAGTTGCATACGCCTCGTGTGTGTGTGCGTGTGTGTGTGTGAGAGCCTTCAGGATGACTGCAAATATGACGCCTGAGTCACTTAGTTCTGAGAACCAAAATGTCACTTGCAAAAAGGCTGTCGTGATAATTATAATAAGCCCAAAATGGAGTTGATTGGTGCCTTCTGAATCCGTTACAATTATTTTTTCCATACCAGAAAAAAAGCTTTCAGTTCCAGACCTGATTTTATTTTAGGACAACGTCATTGAAACTTGAAAGGTTTTCAAAAACTTAATTATGTTTCTGGCACGCCGACTACTAAATATAAACCGTTGGTGAGCATAAGCAGATAGGGTCATAGGCCTTGCTCAATTTGAATTCCTAGGAGAAGTGGCGAGAATGAGGATTGAGTGCTTTCTTATGTAATCCTCTTTCTGTCCGCTACACGGCATCCAAATTGGATTCAGATTCTAACCAATGGTCCTCCGCTGCCAAACATTTCTATTCATTGCCAAGGGAGAAAATGTTTAACTGCAAATTAAATTGGAGGTTTCTGGTCACTGCGAAGGTCGCGACAGCCGGAAACATCCTCCATTGACTTAGCTTTCAATTTAATCCTGATAGTAGCAGAAGAGTTGCCGCTGAACGGGCTATAAATGAATATAAAAATGAATATGAATCATCTCGTAACAAACGGAGGACTTTTCAGACAAATGCCGTTTCCTAAAAAACTCCCTGCATTCACAGTGCCTTTTTAAATAATTGCTTGTTGCAGAGGATTACCTGAATATGTTACTGACGGGCCTGTGTAGAGATCAGTCAGCATTGTTTCATTTGCCCTTTAGGTGCTGTATAACACCTATACACATTACAGCGTATTAAAAGTTGTTAATGGCAGACCGATAATGCGTTCCTTGATTAATTCATTGATTAATATTAAATAATACCACTTCGGGGAATCATTTAGCCAGTCTTCCCATGGTTAGAAGCCAGGTGTATATCATCTTTATATTTGATTTACGTGGTATAAATGCACAGATTTATTGCCCGGTTACAAATTAAAAAGTGTTGTTGCTCAAAATATGTGACGGAAAGAGCACCATCGAGTTTGTTCGTTTGACAGTGATTAGCTCAGTTTGTTTCTCCTGATAAATATTTTTCCTTAAAGTACAGATTTGGGACTGTAAAACTGGTCTTGAGAAATTTTTCATGATCTTTCATGTATTAGCTATAAGAGGTTGTACCATAATTGAGATTAAGTTGAGGAAGATTACATTTTGGAAGACGTTAAAATCGTTTCTCAACACGGCTTTATTTGCTGCCACTGAAATCCATTGCAGGTTAAATGCATTGCCCTGTTTTTATGAATGATGCAAACTGCTGTAAGCAATTTAAAAGCAATTTAATCCAAATTATTTTCTCAATTTTCCCCTCATAAGGCAGATGTACTCAATGTACATCTCCGTGATTAAAAACGCAGCCTGCAATATATCGCATGAAAAGATGCCCTTGCCCATGGCCTTTTCATAGCACAGTCCGCTTAATTATTCCCTGCTTTACAGCTTTGGGGAGCGCAGAGTTCATGTGTACTGCCCCTCAGACAGTCTGTATATTCCCCCTCTTTGTTCTCGCTTTGCCGCAGTGCTTAGGTCATGGAAGCAGTTGGCCCTTGAGCCAAAGACACGGGGTTTTTTAAAATAAAATTGCTGGTGGTTTAGAGTTCAGAAGCTGCAGAGACGGGGGCGGGGCTCAAAGGGAGGGCCGGCTTGGCGGCTGGCCGTGACCAGAGTGATCTTTAAAAGGCCGATAGATGCTGGTCTTTGAATATTTCACAAAGGCGGCACGTAGCATTTGGCGGAGGCGCAGGCTATCGACAGCGAGCCCAGCTGACCCCCTGACCTTTTCTCTCATGTCTGGCGTACACGTTTGTTGAGCTTTTTGTGCATCCCAGGAAGAGGTCATGAGCAGGCGATGGTCTGTGTAAAAATAGCCTCTCTCCTGAGCCCGTGACCTTCTAAGCGCCCCTGCTCCCCCCCCCCCCCCCCCCCCCCATTCTTGTCCTCACACAGGTGGGCCGGGCAGCGGCAAGGGCACCCAGAGCTTGAAGCTCGCCGAGCGATACGGGTTCGAGTACGTGTCGGTGGGGGAGCTACTGAGGAAGAAGATGATCCACAATGCCACCAGCAACAGAAAGTGGAGCCTGATTGCCAAGATCATCACCAATGGGGAGCTGGCTCCACAGGTGTGCGCGCGGGGGTGGGAGTGGTTCTTGGGGAGGCAGGAGATTGACACTGCAAATCCAATGGAGGATTTGCAGTGTCAAAGCATTGTATGAGTCACGGTGGCCATTACTGCAGCATCTTTGCAAGGAGCAGCCAATTAGCTGCCTGTAATCCGTGGTAGGCTGCGCAGTCGGGTTTCAGGATATTGGTTACTAATGCTAAAAAGGGCCCTGTTCTTTGATTAAGGATCCTAAGCCCTCCCCCTCAGGCCAGTTCCGCTTGAGAAGCAATAATGAAAAGGGGTCTCTGTACACTTACAATGATGCAGGCAGCACAGCCCAGTGATTAATTGGAGGATTTATTACTAATGAGTTGGGTTGCCTGGTCACATTTTTAATAAACATTCCCCAGATGGTTTTTTTTTTGTAAAAGCGACTGATGTTACAACAATGTTACTTTGCAAGAGCTCTCATTGTACAGACACATTGCTCCTGCTATCGGGATGTTTGTAAAAAAAAATTATAATAATTTAAAAAAAGGTATTTGCCATTAATCTAGTCAGTGGTGTAAACTAAAAATATAGGGTTGCAATTTTGGGACTGCAAAAGGCATATGAGTGATGCCCTAGTGTTTACAGGTGTCTGTACAAGTGCCTTTTTAATGGTTTGTTTGGCACCACAGGTGTCTAAATTCAGACTTTCGGAGAGTCCTGTTCAGCAGGCAGCTGCAGTGCGGTGTGCCAATTGCTGGCTGTTTATGTGTGGTAGTGAACACACTCCCCAGCAGTGTGATTAGTCACAGGATCTGTAGAGTAGCTTTGCTATTGAGCAAGGGGCCTATATTTGGGTACATGGCTCTCCAGGCAAGCAAACGCGCCATATCCCACTATTAGCCGCTTCGGGGCATCTGAGGGGCTTACACCTGGTTTGACAAAGTCACCTATCTTTTTGTAAAAAAATATCCTTAATTTCCCTGGGTAGTCTTTTACTTGAAATGGGACAGTCTGCTGTTTCTCTCATCCTTGGTTGTAGCCACTGCTTAGCCTTTCCTCTCTCAGAAAGAAGAAACAACAGCCACTAAATAGCAACAGCATGTGTCATAAACTTCGGTGTTTTTTTTTTTTTTTTTTACAATTTTGGAAATATCGGTCTTGACTTTGCTGCCACTGTTGTCAAATCGACGTGCTGTTATGTCAAGGTCCTATAGACATGACGCATACGGAGTCGTTTGAGCAGAGCAATGCCTGTATGTCTCCGCTCATAGAGCGTGCATTGGCTCTTCCATTATTGATGAAGTGGAAAAATTGATTTAGTGGTGATGATGAAAGTTCCTCACAGCTGAAAGGACATACACTCTTGCCTGTAGGTCAACAGTGCATCAAATATAGTGAGAGTTTTATTAATTTTCCATATATTCCATTCACATTCCATATATGCATCATAATAGTATTATTTAAAATTAAGTAATGACAATATTTGAACTATTTTGAAACACAGGAAGATGACATTTGATTCAACCTGGCATAATTCATAGAGATGGTTAAATCTTTCTGTCCCCACTATATTCCATAGGTAGTAACTGGGTGACCCAAAACCGTGATACTAAAATTATAGTTTATTAGGAAATATAAGATGCAAGCAAGACTACAATCACAATTATGGTATACTACCTATTGTTATACAGTATCTTACATGACCTAAGGAAGGTTAAATTTATGGGGAATACAATGCAAAAACCTAACCTAAAATCTTATGATATTGTGTTGAAATTTGTTCCACAAAAATATTTTTATTCCTTACCATCCAGCCACGTATTTATATCGATAGCCTGCCATTTTTTACTGACATCTGAAATTTCAATGTTTCTGATTCTTGACTGTATATTCCTTTAGGAAACGACTATAACTGAGATCAAACAGAGAATAATGAAAATCCCAGATGCCAGTGGAATTGTCATTGATGGATTTCCTCGTGATGTCGGACAAGCTCTGTCATTTGAGGATCAGGTGAGCGAGCGTCAATACTGGAACCGATTTACACATTGAGGATCTATTTCATTTGCTTGATTCAAGTTCATTCACCCTTATTGTGCTTTGAAGGCTGTTTCAATACATGGGCAGGTATGGACCAATCAACTGAACCCCGCAAGCTGGTTGCTTGTCAGATGAGGGAATTAAGACCTCTGTGCTATCCAGATTCTCTAATGCTTTTTCCGTCACACTGACTTCAGTGAATTCAAGAAGGTGCAATATTCATTTGTTTCTCACACAATTGGCATCGTTTTCAGCAACTGCCAGGCTCGTCAAGTTGTGAAACAGACTGAGGATCTAACAATGGCAGAATTGTGTTCCTGAAACGGACTTCTCAATTGGTTTTTGGGAAAACCGTACAGTAATGAGCTTGGATGCTGTGTACAAGAATCTGTTATGAGGGTTTCCTTTTAACGGCGCTCATTTTTAATGTGTACTTTTCAAGGGGATAAATGAAATAACAACGCCTCTTGAATGATTGCCTGCCGTTTTTTTTGCCCTGAAGGGAACATGTGTGCCAGGGCATAAAGACTCAAAGGGAGCTGTAAAACATTACTCAAATATTGTTCAGAGGTACACTTGGCAGCAGCACAGGAATACCTCCCAGATTCACTGTTTACAATGTATTGGCTCGTTAAATTTGACAGTTTTTCATTTATAATGAATTATCACATTATCCATATTTCTTCATTTTCTCACACAATGGCAATTTTAAAAAAATCTGTACACAGTATATACAGTACATTCGCCATTTTCCAAGTGAATGCTGGTTTGAAATGAGTGAGAGGTCATTAGAAACCTTTCATCCGTTCACCTGTAATAGTCACTCATAGCCTTGCTATAAGCCAGGCGAAAGCGGTGAAGTTCAGAGCAATGAACTGCCCACATTTCAGTACTTTAGCCCATATATTTCAAAGGAATCCTATCATAGATATATCGATGATGGTGGGATTCAAAGAGAAACGTCTGGAAAGTGCTTTTATAAATGGGGTCTTACCTATTTGAGTCTAGCTTGCTTGGGAAGCTAAAGAACAGTTTTTTCAGCATTCTCCAGGAAAATGTCCACCAAAATTGATCATGGGTGAATGTTGTTTGTGTGAAAGAATGGAGAGAGAAAAACAAGGTAAGAATTTACCTGTAAATCGAGAATTTATGGAGGACCTAACATGCATGCCATACACAGCAGATGGCATGACAAGAGCTATGTGTCATTTGTTTCTTAGTATTTCTGAAATGTATCGCCTGTGTAATTTCATAGCATACTCAACAAATTTTGTAGTTCTCTACCTCGCCAGGGAATAATGTTGCTTGGGGAACATAAACTGTGAATGGCAGTGCTTGAATAGCAAGAGGAGGTATGTGTCAAATGTGTCACGCTTCTCTGAAACCACCCTCTCTACTACCACGTCTGGTGTGTTAAAGTGCTGTTCCCAGACAGTTGAGTCTGTTGATCTGACTCTCTGTGTTGGTGGCTACCTTTGGTAAAAATGCTCTCAAACTCCCAGTGTTTGACTCTGGTAATAATTTTGATGTTGTGTGATGCTGGTGTCATTAGCCAGCTGTTACTGGATGTCCACAGCAGTAGGACAAAATCGGGGTGTCCTACATCCCCCTGGGGTCAGGTAACTTTGGGTGAGTCCCAATATTCTTCACTCCCCACCTCCTTCCCTCCACTCCCCCACTACCACTCCTCTCCTACCCGGAAGTAGGCAAAACTGCCTGAACATTTCCAGTACAAGTATTTGCATGTACAGTATACAATGTGGGGACACACCCTTTCAGTCAGCTAAGGCTCCTCAGGGCGGTGCTTCATTAGGTCGGTCCACTCCTCTCAACAGCATGGCAGGTGCCTAAAGTCTACTGGCAGCGAGAGACTCATCTCCTCCAATCAGCAGTCAGCTCTCCTGTTGTACTGTGCACGTCTGTTGTGTAGGCATGTATGTGGAGCTGTGTCTCTGGAAGCACAATTGGCCATTCTGAAGGGGGGGGGGGGGGGCAAAATTGTCCAAGAAACTAATATGTGCTTTGTTTCCCTCCTAGTGGTGCAATGTTGTTACTTTGTGGGTTCCTTCTATATTGTTCATTCTGCAAGGTTTAAATAAGACATAATGACATGAGTTTGTTTGGACGTACTAGGTCCTGTGGTATGTGAAAGGGCGCTAAGCCATGCAGGGAGAAATCTTCTGTGACGGTCACAAATGCATCGGCCAGTGGAAACATGAGCCTGACCTGTGCTGTTCTTGCCAGCGTAAGAATGCTCAGACTTTGGTGTGATATCGATAGATGTCTGTATCTACAAAGTGCGCACACGGGGTAATTACTCCAAGCTCAAGAATATGTGTTAGGTGGACTGTTCTTGTATGCTCTGTCGGAGCAGCTTATGAAATCATTAAACGCTTTAACCCTGACATAACAAGATGTGAAGCCCTTGTCACACAATCCAGACAATGGCTGGCTTGCCAGAGAGTTTAGCAGGAAATATGTTAATATGGGAAGCAAGATAAACAGTTGGGAGTAATGACTCTCACTTCCCCTTTAAAAGCACGGCCTTTGGTGGTGGAAAATAGTGATGGGAGTTGATTCCAGTGTAACAAATAAAGAGCAAGTAGAGAAAACAGCCCTCTGGTACATAACAGCCTTGTGGTACATAACAGCCCTCTGGTACATAACAGCCTCCTGGTTACATAACAGCCCTCTGGTACATAGAACACTACAGCTAAGGAGAGAGATTTTTTAAAATTCTTTATTTATTTCTTTACTGTTGTTTAACTGTGATTTGCTTTGAGAGAGCAGACCCTGTTCACGTTTTACTTGTTCATCAGAGCAACCCGACAGCCAACTACTGTGCTGTTTTAAATTATATAGGCGCAGAAGCTGAATCCGGGGGAGTCCAGGCAGCATGTGTGATGTGGTCGTTAGTGCACCTGTGGACGATGGAATGTTGGTTTCCAATCACAGGTGGACCACTTAACCTCAACTGGAGTTAAAAAAATAAAAAAAACCTCTTCAAAAAATTAAGATGTAAAATGTACAAGTGCAAATTGAAAAAGGACAACAAAGTAAGTTGTACATTTTAAATGAGTGATTATCTGGTGTCGAATGAGGGGGGGTGTGGATCAAGAAACGAGTAAAATAACTCATCTAGACGGATGGGATTGTCCTGGAGATAAACTGTGTTGGAAAAGGTTTGCAGTTTCCATTTACATTACATCGAGTCTGTTTCCTCCATCTTGCGTAGCTGCTGACCAGGGCTGATAATATGTACCCACAAATGAGGGAAATTGGGAAGAGCCCAATGTAGGAATGAACCATGTTTAAATGGGGGGAGGGGGGGCTATGCACCTGTGGTGTGGTGGTGGCTGCATAATGGGAGTGATATGAAAAAATTCATACTTCAGGCAAAATATGTTCATACTGCAGGCATTTCTATCTGTTGGGTAAGACACAGCTGCTTGCTGCATACAGTGACTGAGGTGGAACCCACTATGGGAGGTACTCAAACCAGCTAGGAGATAGAGAAACAACCCTTAAAGTGATCCATCCATATCTACTGCATATCTGGCAGCAGAGTGATGGTTTGAGGCTTGTTTGATACCTCAGACCCTTGATGACTTACAGCCATTTAGCCAACCATGTGTTCTATACTATTCCCATTTAAGTTACAGCTTAATCTAGTCCCACCCCTGAATTCACATAGAGATCCATTGAAATGCAGAGAGGTTATATTATCGCTTGTAAGAGCACCTGAAAATAAGATATCAAGGGTTTTTTGATATTGTTGGGTCACAGACATCAGGAAGTCATGGCATGCAAAAGATATGCAACCAAATGGTTCAGATGTCTGGAATCACACCTCATATTATGCTCCTATATTCTCTTGCTACATCTTGAAATGTGTTCGTAAAAAGCCAGCAGAGAAATCCAATCTACACTTTGGGAGAACAAAGTGTTATTTGTGCTGCATTTGAAGAGCACTTGAAAAGCGAGGAGTGTTCTTTTTATTGATCGTTTCTTGGGGATTGATATTCAAGCTTTTTCATTTTTGTCCCCACTTTATTTTACTCCCACTTTAACAATTTTTAAGCCTGTCTCATCCCTGTCCAACAAGAGTTTTCACTCTAAAGATCATGTCCTCTGAAATTCCTGCAACCACCTGCTGCTTCAATCCACCAGAGGAGTTTATGCAGCTGGTGCAGTCAGACTGCCGACACCTGATTGGCTAGTGTAGTATCTATGTCACAACGAGGGCGGGATACCCTTGGAAGATTCCGTAGCCAATTATTCGCCATGGAAGTCCCAGGGGCCTCTGAATGTCATTTGGTATGTGAAAATGGGAGAAAGGAAAAATCTGTGATAAGAATGGATTAAAATGTGGAAACCATGAAATGCAGAGAGTCAAGGTTATTGTCAGTGCACTGGGGCTGCGGAAGCAACAGGGACCTTCAACAATGCAATACTGACATGATCCGGCATCTCCCAACATTTTCAGTTCAGCCACAGTATATTCAGTTCAGCCACAGTATATTCAGTATAGCCACAGTATATTCAGTATACATAGATGGTGTGTGATAATATTTTTTTGATATTGTTGGGTCACAGACATCAGAAAGTCATGGCATGCAAAGGATATGCGACCAAACATTAAAAATTACATTATGTTAAACTGTCCAATATTTTTTGATACCCGAAAATGGGGGGGGGGGGGGCTATGTGCCAAAGGTTCTATAATTTCTAAACGGTTCATCCGATATGGATGAAAATACCCTCAAATTAAAGCTGACAGTCTGTACTTAATTTTCATTTTATCTTTTCAAACTCAGTGCTAGATTACAGAACCAAAATAACAAAAACTGTGTCACTGTCCAATGAATTATGGTGCTCGCTGTATATATATATATATATATATATATATATATATATATTCACACATGCAAATAGTGTAGTTCAGCAAATCTTGCTCATACCAATGCCTAAGAAGATTTATTAGAAAAAATTAGGGCAGACATTTGGTAACTATGGAAACATGTTTTTATTGAGCGCAGGTGGCTGTGTCGTACTTGTCTTCATATTTCTGATTGTTTCAAATGTAAACCCACTCTCACATAGCTAGTTTCATGCAGCCTTGTTTCAGAACATTTATTCTTTCTATGTCTCATGGGAATAGGTGATAAGAAAAGATTGGAGGATGTTTCAATGCCAATGTTTCTATGGCATTCTTGTAGCAACCAATATAAATATGAATAAAAAGGTGCTATTTATATTCAATGAATATAATTTTGATTATAGTATCGTAAAAAACAGTGGCACTGTATATTTACTGAGTTAAATTCTCTGAAGCTCTGAGACTGGTGTTAAATGGATATGACACCGTTAAGCTGTATTAAACGACAATACCTTACCTTTGCAGGAAAATACTGAATATTATTGTGGATGTCTGAATTTGTGTGTTTGTGCGTGTGTGTGTGTTTGTGTGTGTGTGTGTGTGTGCGTGTGCGTGTGCGTGTGCGTGTGCGTGTGTGTGTGTGTGCCAGTGTGCGTGTGTGCGTGTGTGTGGGTGTGTGTGATTCTGCACTGTACTGACCTCCTGTACTCATCCCTCGGAGCAGATCTGCACTCCTGACCTGGTGGTATTTTTGGCCTGCACCAACCACCGCCTGAAGGAGCGTCTGGAAAAGCGGGCGGAGCAGCAGGGACGTCCCGACGACAACCCCAAGGCGACCGAGCGCCGCCTGACCAACTTCAAACAGAACACCATCCCACTGGTCAAGTACTTCCAGGAAAAGGGCCTGATCGTCACGGTGAGTCCTGTCAGGAGAGCCAATCACAGCTTTCCCAACAGAGAGGCTCAATACGATTGGATGCAGGAAAGAAGAGGTGCAGCTTTCCTGTCTCTGGAATGCTGGGAATGCAGGAATGTAGCTTTTATTCAGGTTGAACTCTGACTCGGAACTGAAAGTGGTAATGCTCCTTTCTGCCAACTGCGTCGTATTTACATTGCATTTTTCTATACATTTTTTAAAACAGGCAAGCATTACCCCATTTCTCTGCAATTTCCTGAAAGACTAGAGAATCACAGTCTTCCCTACAGCATTCCCCGGACCCATTTGTCTATCGCCTGCCTGCTGAAGTCATCAATAATTTCCGTAGATGAAGCCGGTCGTCTCTCGTTCGCACGCATTTCGAGTCATGTAGGTTCTGTGTTGTCAGCTGCTGGTCTCGATAAATGGGGCCAAGCGAAGCAGCTTCGGTTACGTTGGCAGTCTCGTTCGCTGGGGAGAGGAGCTGGTTTGATCTGGAGGCTTTGCAGGCAGCCAAGCTGGCCCAGATGGAATGGGAGCTTGGGTCCCACCATCACACACACTGTTGGGGCAGTACTGGTGCTCTAGAATTATTACCCATTATACAGTTACGGGGATTGGGCTCCCACAGAGGCATTCCAAACAGTGAAAGCAGCTATTTTTGTATTATTGTGTGTATACATGTGGCCCTGTTTAACCAGACGAGGCACTGTTGCTAATTAAGTTGCATTGTTGCTAATTAAAGTGTTGACAGTAGTGTTAATTACGCTTGCTGTGCTTCTGATTCTCTCCTTGTTCTTGTTCGGCAAGGCGGTTGTGCCAGAAAGATGATGTGCTTTCTACCCTGCCATTACCAGGGCTTAAGCCCCAACCTTTGGTTTACACCAAGTTTTGGGTTAAAGAGCTAAAAAAAACGCAGGGCTAAAACTGGTGTTAAAACTGATTTAACTGATTAATAAACATTTTGTATGTATATATTAACAGATCGATCTGCAAGCAGAATTAGTCGTTATTAATTAACAGGCGGACAAGGCTATGTTGTAAATTGTGGATCTGCATGTAAACGGTAATGCTCTCCTGACACTGGATCACTGCTAATGCACTGGACTGTTCCAGAATGTACTGTGCAGAGTTGGCTTCACTGGGTCATGCTGTTTCTTGCAATGAAAACTAATTTTGTCACGTGCTAGACTGCTACCCTTGTTAATCATGTCCCTTTTAAATGTTTTATAAAATGGGATTTGAGGGATTTCTTTGACAGATTAGGTTATTCTGGAAATTGAATAACGTTGATTGGCTTGTAGTGGCACCTGTTTGGAAAATTAAACTGGATATCTGATCCACCTGTTTCTTGACTGAAAGCCTTGAAAATGTTAATTCTACATAATGCAGTTTTTCAGCTGCCTAATGTTACAGCTAGGTAGACATGAAAGCTAACTGGTCAAATCAGAATAAATGCAGATAGAGGCAGCTAAATTGCTAATTACCTTTGATTAAGCACAATTATTCTTATCGCTCAATTGTTGATAACAGGTTTTCCCACAGATCACTATAAAGTGTGTCATAGCTGTCGAATATATTTATTTTATTATTTTAAATGAACCTCAAAAATGTCATAGCTTTCAGTCAAAGACATTCAAAAAATGTATGAGCCTATAAATAGTGAATGATGGCTGCTACCACTTCAAGAATCATAAATATTAGATCATACTAATATGTACAGTGCCCTCCACTATTATTGGCACCCCTGGTAAAGATGAGTAAAAAGGGTTATAAAAAATTCACCGTTTGGTGAATTAGCTTAATCTCACACTGAAAAAATTAGAAAAATCCAACCTTTAATTGAAGTAAATTTATTATGAGAAATAAAAATCCCTCATCAAGAATTAATTATTTTTAACAAAACCACGTGAATGGACATGATCTATTTGAATGGATCTCTATGGGAATTGGGGGGTGGGACTAGATTTAGCTGTAAATTACACTGGAACAGTAATTTGAGGCATTTCTGCGTTTGTAAAAAGCACACAAATATGCAGTTTTCAGCTTGGGGCAAGATAAGTTTTTTTTTTTTTTTTTTTTTCAAAAAAATAAATGATTAATTTAAATGTTAGTATAAAGTTAGAGTTAATGATTTGCATTTCTGGTCATGCTCAATTTTTCTCTGCAGGCAGTTATTCAGTATTTACATACGTTAGTAAAATAGCTTGGATCTCAGGGTTGGAATTTTGATGTTGAGAAGACAGAGAGAGAGTTCTGAGTTCCGGGACATTGGCATCAGTACAGTGAAGTCCTCTGGACTTTTATAGGATGGATGCATGGATAGTTGTGGAAAAAATGAAGATTTATTGAAATAAATGTTTTGGGAAGGTGTCTGTCACCCGTGCAAACGTACGTGTTGTACATGAAAACATCACTGTGGTTTATTACAGTTCTAGTCAAACAGCACAAAGCGCTGAGGCCAACATTCATTTATATGGTAATCTCTTTCACAGAATAAAAGGTCAAGGGCAAAGTTAACAATTGGATGATACGTTTGTCATAAGACACAGTTAATGCACTGGTATGTCTGACATATGGCGACTTATTGACATTATTATTGGAGTCCCGGCTTTTACCTACAGTGATTCCAGCTCACATACACTGATAAATTCCTCAGCTCTTTGGGAATCAATCCTCAAGTGTGAACCCTGCTCAAACTCATTTGCAAGCATTTCATTAAATAGGACGATATCATTGGCTGCCCTGGATGTCGTAAAACTGAGGAGTCAGGAATTGAAATGTCCGCCAGGAATGAATGTGATAAAGAAGGTGCGTACCGATAGGATGTTAACGTCAACGTCTGTGTTAATTGTGAATATTTGAATAAGGAAGCTATATCCGTGTGTTGCTGGTAAAATCCAAGGACACTCTGTGGAGCGAGAGGGAGGAATTCCAAGTTAATTGACCGGTCAAAGCAGCCAAATCAAATTTCGTGTAGCATTGCGCCCCTTGCAAGAGAAATGCAACAGAAGGCAGCGTTGATTGGTGAAAGCAAAATCAATAATAAGTGCTCTTTTTTTTCAAAAACATAAAGAAAGAGAAGAGGTGTGCTATGAATGGCAGTTGGAGAGAGTGTGCGACTGTGGTAAATGCAGCTGGGGAATTAAGTTTTTATTTTTGTTGTTGTTTGAATGCAGAGAAAGAAAAGGTCACCGAAGCCTTATTCTCCCAGTAATTATGTCTCGGCATGTATTATCGGCACAGAGACATGATGGTGCGAATGCAGCTTTGGCTGCATAAGGCCCGGTGGCATTTCACCGCTTCTCGAGCATGGCATTTGTGGATATTTCTGTGCTCACTCGGCGTCGCAACGTCTTTATTCAAATGCGCCGTACAGTAGCTAGCTAATATATGAGATATTGTTGCACATCGACACAACGCTTATAAATGAACCCTGTCCCATTAATTCTGGCGTGGAAGGAAATTTTAGGTAAACAACTGTAGAATGCTAGAGTGGCAAGAAAACAACAGTCAGCTTTTTTGAGTTCCCTCTCAGCTCATTGCAAAAATTTGATAGGTCACCGTTTCTAATACCCTACATTTACTACTCTCTAAAAGGTAGCAAATAGGCATTGTGTCAACATGTGTTGTCACAGGATTTTAGAGATTCCTCAAGCTCACAAATGGACTCCACCCCGACATTTTAAAATGGTGGTAGCCCAATGAGTGACTGTGAAAACACAGCAAAACTGAGATTTGTTCATCTTTCCCAATTCTCTCTCTCTGTCTCTTTCTCTCTCCCCTCCCTTCACTCCCCCTCCCCCCTTCTCACTCTCCTCCTCCCTCCTTCTGTCTGCTCATGGCAACACAATTTGTTATGTTTTCTTTTTCTTTTTTTGATTCTTAGAAAAGAGGCTGCGTATGCCTTTGACAGATATATCTGATTTTATTAAAATGAAATTGGTTAAATGACAACCTTAAGGTTGTTGCAAATCCTTTTTCATTCAAGATGTAAGATTTGTCTTACATGGGTATTTGTATACTTATAGAATTTTCCTGTATGTTTTTAGCCTAAATTAACCTAAGTTACATATTGATCTGGCTTCTTAGGACTGGTATGTAAGGTACGTCTAATACCACTGAGTGTGGGAAGAAGCTGGTCACTTATCAGCTGTAGTTGCATGGTTATCCAGCGTGCACTGAAAGTGTACTGCAAAGCATTCACATGTAAATTCAGAGATCAAAGCTGAATAACCGATTTCTATCAAACATACTTTTTATCCCACTACAGGGGAAATTAAGAGCTCTTCACTTTATGCAGGTATCAAAATGGAGGCAATGGGTTTAAATGTCATAAATGCGTTATGAAATATTCCACTTGCTTCAGCGGCTGCTGCTGTTGACAAATTTTAATTTCGGTCACGGATTCCGGGCTCTGGCCCTGTGCAGCACTGTTCAATCATTTCTTCACAGGGGATGAAATTGAACCGTTCATTCTTTGTATATGGCTTAGTCACTTCAAGACTTCCAAAACAATAGCCTTAGTCTTCTTTGTTTTTTACGTGTGGGCTGAATAATTAAACGGATACCAATTGCTGGAAAACACCTCCCACAAAAGTGTGAAGCTGAAAGTAACAAACACCCATGCATTTTTTCACAAAACAATGTTTGGATTTTAACAGGTTATTTTTTTCGGGGGAGGAGGGGGTGGTGGAGAGGGAGGGCTTCAATCTGTGGCTTTTCTTCCCGATTAACATAAATATATATGTTTAAATTGGTGGCAAAAAAGCATTTTACAGTATATGCTGTGAAAATACCCCATTAGCTGAGCCTCAATAGGTTTCCATTTGTTTTTTATCAACCGTATCAACACTGCTGCTCAGTTCTGTACGTAAAAGCTAACACGCCATTTATTTTTATTGATTTGGCTTAACTTGCCTAGAACATTCTCGTGGCCTTTATAACAATGAGCCAGCATCTACAAGCCAGCACACACTCATGTGAAAACACGTCAATCAAACGCGTCATAAATGGCGATAAGCAAGTGCAATGGCTTCTCTTTCTTTTCAGAACGACGCCATTATTTTGTCATTCAGAGCTGTCATCTCTGTGGAATTGGTTGGGAACATCGGTTGCGAAATTATTTCCACCTTGGCTGAATACAACACTGTGAACAGTATTACAGGATTTCTTTCACTTCTAGAATAATTAAAAGAGCATGCATGCTCAGTCAACCTACCCTGTATAAATAAAGGATAAATTTTAAAAAGTAACAGCGACAAAATAATCCATCTGAGTGTTCCATAAATATCAACCTAGGTGTAGCTGCACACCGCTGAGTATGTAAAATGTGTTTGGATTTAAGGGATATGTAGGATTTAACGCAAATATACTTGCTCTTCTTGGATACCTAGGATTTAATGAAAAGATATTTGCATTTAAGGGACTCTGAGGAATTCATTCAAATGTAGGTATTTGGACTTAAGGGATCATTGAGTGTAATGCAAATGTATTTGGATGTGTGGGATACATTGAGTTTAAGGCAAGTGTATTTGAATGTCAGGATATCCAAAGAATTTATTTCTCTGAAAAGCAACGGTGCGTAACCACATGGTTACTGATCAAATTATGAGAATGAGATTTGGTGTGGAATGTCAAATTTGCTTGAAAATTACCAATAGTATTGTTACAATTTTAAAATGACCAATTGTATTGTAGCCTAACTTTTATGAACTAAAATACTGCTTAGTGACTTCTGTTAGATGTTTCTGTGGCACAGTCATCGGTGAGTTTGTATATTTTTGCTACACTTGTGTAACAGTCTTATTTCCTGGATATCAGTATCTCAGCCATGTGGGGAAATGGTAATCATGCAGAAAATTTCTATTTTATATTCCTTAATGATAATGGATGACTAGAATAACATGTATTTATATGTAATAACCATTGCAAATTTGTAGTTGTAATAAAATGAGTTAATATATTCCGTGGTTACGTAAAAAAGGACCATATGTAAAACATGAGAGTGGACCCCCCCCCCCAGTACACACTGGCCTCTGGCTTTGGTGGGAAATCTGTGCCACTTTTTATAAGACAAGAAAAGCAACGTCTCCCTGTCCCAGGAGGCGGTTCATTCACGCACTCCCCTGACTGCATTTCAGTTGTATAACAAGTAACTAGGCTTTATAAGTAATTACATTTTCATTACAACCTGATTTTATGTGCAAGTAATTAACTTTCCCAATGAGTCGTGAGATTTACAGAGATGTAAATACAGCCGTATCCCGACTGCAGTGTCTGCAGTGTAGACGGCGCTCGGAAGGCAAACGGTCACGGGCAAACGGACTGCTCAAGCTCTTTCCCCGTGTTTACCATTCTCAAAGAACAACCTTTGAGCCCAAGGAAGGCCACGACCTGGCCCATATACAGCAGGACTGCAGGCGGCCTTTCTCACTGGAAAGGAGAAATTAGATCAGCTGCCATGCAACACTGCTGCCACAACTCTCACAAACTCCCGACAGCATCCATCAATCCAGACTGCTGTATATTCTGAGGAAAATATACTGCTGTACACCGTGTTTATTGGGTTGCATCTTCTGATATGCATTCAGTCAATCACAGATATTTTGAGTTTTGTACTGATAGTATATAGCTGCTCTTGCACTGACATTAATAAAATACCTAATTTCTTCGGTAAGTCAAAGTTAAGGATTCAGTTTTGATTGAATCTAGGCCCATGTCTGAGATTCAGCCAAACTGCGTTGCGCTCTGCCGTTATATTTGTAGATTTTGACTGCCATGCTTCCTTCCTAAAGGATCTTGCTATGCACACACTCTCAGAGGAAAAATGTACGAAAAGTGCCTAAAAAGGTACAAACGCTTGTCACCGGGGTGGTACCCTACAGGTGTGTATTAGTATCCAAATAGAACATCATTGTACTTCCAGGGTACATTTGGGAAATGTGTTCCTTAGAGAAGAAAAATGTCCCTCCACTGTACCTTTATTTACGAGAGTCGCACGCGGGGCCAAAATAATCCGCACGCTATACGTCCAACAACAGAAGACGTGACGGGGAGCTTTAGCACAGGTTTAGCACAGGTTTAGCACAGGTTTAGCACAGGTTTAGCACAGATTCCAGGAGGACGAGCCTCCCAATTAAACACTAATATGAAAATATAAATTCAGTAGCGACTCTTTTTCTTGGCAGAAGCGCGCTCTCAGACCCAAGCCACAATTTGTCCTTTAGATTCATGTTGCTCATGTTGTGTGTCTGTCACTGCTAGAATTAACTTACATTATTGTATATGAACGTGGTGGTTCCTTGACTGATGTGATCAAATTGTGTGTAGCGTATAGCCACTGTACTAGCGCCTGTTTTCTAAGAGGAACACCGAGCAAGTTGAGCGCTCTCGCACCTTCGACACATTTTTTATATCCAAAAACAAAATGCAACGGTGTGATTTATGCTTGCTGAAAGGTGCTATATTTGAAAAGAAACATTTGGTGTGTTATGAAAGTGACCGCAGGATTGCGTACATGGCCAAATTACTCACTTAATGGGCATTGTTTTCAGTGACTAGCCAACAATATCATTATACACTGCCCGGCCAAAAAAAAAGTCGCACACTCTAATATTTAGTTGGACCGCCTTTAGCTTTGATTACGGCGTGCATTTGTTGTGGCATTGTTTCGACAACCTTATGCAATGTCACAACATTTATTTCCATCCAGAGTAGCATACGTTTTTGGCTGAGATCTTGTATTGACGACGGGAGAGTCAAACCACTCCGTAAAGTGTTCTCCAGGACATCCCAAAGACTTTCAGTGCGGTTAAGGTCAGGACTCTGGTGGCCAATTCATGTGTGAAAATGATTCCTCATGCTCCCTGAACCATTCTTTCACAATTTGAGCCCGATGAATCTTGGGATTGTCATCCTGGCATATGCCCATTGATAGGATAACCTGGTCATTCAGTACATTCAGGTACTTCGCTGACTTAATTTTATTGCTGCATAACGTTGCTGAGCCTAGACCTGACCAACTGAAGCAACCCCAGATCATAACACTGCCTCCAGAGGCTTGTACAGTGGGCACTATGCATGACGGGTGCAATGGTGACTTTTCTTTTGGCCGGGCAGTGTATCTGTAAGAGTTTGCTGGCTAAGGCTACCTTTACTCTTCGGTGAACTCTACGTGGGTTGCGACTGATTGTCTTCCTTTTGTTCAAAACCAATCGTTGCCTGAATTCTTTTCCAATCCAGTTTTTATATGTATATTTAATAATGCTTTATGTGCGTTTTCCCTAGTTTCAGGAGTGTGGTACTTTTTTTGTGATCTCGGTAAGATGGTGCAACAGGGTCCTGGTCAGTTCCCATCCATTCCCGTTCAATATTAGCTCTGCTGACATTGATGTTTTATGATTAACGACTGCTCATTACTGTAAGCTGTACTGTACAATAACTGTTTTGTTTGTTTCAAAAGATATAAATAGAATAGATGGGAGTGTTTAAAAATTCATTAGCACACAGTGATTACCGCAATTACCTGAGGTAACTATGACATAAACGTTGGTGAATTCATACCCCTGCATTATCGGTTATTATTCAGCGACCTTCATTCACACACCATTTATGACATACAAGATGTGTGAATGAATATGTTTGGTTTTTCCAGCCTAGCGACGTGTTATATCCTGTGCTTACTGCATGCTTAACTGTTCTGATCTTTAAATGGTATGACTCAAATGTCGGTATGACTCATAATAATCACCCAGCAACAGTTTTTTCTCAGTGTAAGTAGCTATGTGGCTGTTAATATTCACCTGGCAGGTTAGCTGGGCAACTAATAATATGGTGGGTTTTCTGCACATTTTTATAGGGCGGCACGGTGGTGCAGTGGTTAGCACTGTCGCCTCACAGCAAGAAGGTCCCAGATGGGACCTTTCTGTGTGGAGTTTGCATGTTCTCCCCGTGTCTGTGTGGGTTTCCTCTGGGTACTCCGGTTTCCTCCCACAATCCAAAAAACATGCAGGTTCGGCTAATTGTGGGGGGGGGGGGGGTTAACAGGGCGTTGCTGCAAAAGAGCATGTGTGCTCAGTCAACCTACCCTGTATAAATAAAGGTAAATAAATAAATAAATAAATTCTCTTTGGTGCTGACTAGAGCCAGTAAGCTTGGTATCTCAGTTTTGGCTTCATGGGGTGCTGGGTGGCTCATCCTGTTTCAGTGCATGGATGGGATGGGCCCCGCGGTCTGGTACCACAGACCTACAGGTTGATGCACAATTGGCTCCAGGGTCACCCAGTCATTGGAGGGTTTCATTTGGGGAAGATCAAAGAGTGTCATCTCACACCAGCAACACCTGTAAGTCCGTGTGTTACGTTGGACATGAAATGTCTCCACCCCCCCCCCCAGCTCATGTCTGTCGCCCTGCTTGCGAACTGCACTGGGATAAGAAGCAGCGGCCGATGCCATTTGCTTTGGAGGAGACCACATGCTTGTCTAAGTTACCCCTCACACTGACAATGGGGACTGCAGTGAGCATTGCAGCATGATTGGGGATTCCAAAGGGGAACAAACATTTTTTGAACAAACCCCTTTATCGGTCACACAGCTGTTTGAGGGTTAAAATACTGGCCACAGCAGTCTGAGAATTGTAGAATAACGCACATTGAGACATTTTAATCGGCTGCTGGATGTGTACTTCCATAGGTACGCGGCAGTGTAGTATAATGGTTAAGGAACTGGCCTTGTAACCGAAAGGTTTCAGGTTCGATTCCCAGGTAGGACACTGCCGTTGTACCCTTGAGCAAGGTACTTAACCTGAATCGCTTCAGTATATATCCAGCTGTATAATATACCCAATGGATAATATGTAAAAAATTCTAAAAAGTTGTGTAAGTCACTCTCGATAAGAGCGTCCGCTAAATGCCTGTAATGTAATGTAATATAAAATGATTGATTGCGTGTAGAGCATGTAGAAAGGAAGATTCTTGGAGGCGGATGTTGGTGACAACCCCCGACTGGGACAAAGTGCTTAATTTGCACCAGAGGATCTTCATTAGGTCAATCTTCAGTAGGGCTCTGCTAATGACTGGACAGCTGGCCTAATTAATGGAGGAAGGAGGAGAGAGTAGTGCGCTATGTACTGAGTTCACCACTATGCTCCATAATTGCCGCTGGTACGGTATCGCATCTCAGTCAGGGAGTATCCCTTATTACCTCAGGAACAACTGGTTCCTGGGTTATTATTCGGTTCATTTGCTTTAAAAAATAAAGCTTTACAACAGTGCCATGATGGATTTTTGTGAACGGGGGCTGCCAGTGAATTTCATTATTTGTAAGGGTGTCTTTTTGAAACTTCCGTTGAAACTAATGAGGTCAATCACACCGAGACCACCCGGATGTTCTGACATTCTATGGAAGTACACGTCCAGAAGCCGAATAAAATGTCTCGATGTGCGTTAGTTGAAATTGCATTCTAAGGGCTGCTGGAGGGTTCATTCGGTTAAGGCACCGCGCTGCGGAGCATGGATGGGCGTCGCAGCCTCGGATCGAATCCGGACCGTGACTGTGGGTTCAGTTGGACAGGGGTGTACCTCTGCATCGCTTGTGAGACTGCATGTCGACGCTGCAAATGAAGGTCCCTCCTCCAATACCTGTGTCGTGAAAAGACAGCTGTAGGAAGGCACGTGTTTTGGAGGACAGCCGTGGGTGTCCCTGCTCTCTCAAATTGGCAGGGTGGTTTGCACATGGAACGTGACTGTGGTTGCAAACAGTTGGACATTCCAAATTGGGAAGGGAATTGGATATATACAGCCTCGGCTTGCGCAGAAAATTAAAAAAAAATAGCATTCTAATTCATATGGATAGCAACATTAAATGTGAAAAGCTGTAAAGTCAGTATATGAACCTAGTTCTATAGCATGTAATATGCACTGCCTGGCCAAAAAAAAAGTCTCACACTGTCATATTTCGTTGGACCGCCTTGCTCTCGCATTGTTTCGACAACCTTATGCAACGTCACAACGTTTATTTCCGTCCAGAGTTGCAATTGACGACGGGAGAGTCGAGCCACTCCGTAAAGTCTTCTCCAGCACACCACTTTCAATGGGGTTAAGGTCAGGACTCTGGTGGCCAATTCATGTGTGAAAATGATTCCTCATGCTCCCTGAACCACTCTTTCACAATTTGAGCCCGATCGATGGGATAACCTGGCCATTCAGTACATTCAGGTACTCAGCTGACTTCATTTTATTGCTGCATAACGTTGCTGAGCCTAGACCTAACCAATTGAAGCAACCCCAGATCATAACATGCCTCCAGAGGCTTGTACAGTGGGCACTATGTATGATGGGTACAACGGCGACTTTTTTTTTGGCCAGGCAGTGTATAGTGTATCGCGGCTCTTGTGCAGTTGATAAGTAGCGATAGTTACACAGAGAAATGTTGACTAGGATGAAACGAATGGACCTAGAGTATTTATCTGAGCATTTACATTCTAAGAAATTAGATTCACTCACAGGCTCATTTAGGGTGAACCTACATTGAAATCCTTTAACATTAAATCAGAAAATGTCCCTTGTGGAAAAGAGCTTGGCTGCTTTTACACAATCATTTTCTAGATTATTCATTGAGGATGTCAGTCCTCGTTTATCATGGCTGCAGATTGAGATACATTAAGGAAGTTAAGCAGATTTGAGGTGGCTCTCCTAACAGCCTTTCTACACATACAGATTGTTATCTGTTCCTTTTATTTGGAGAATAGATCTGCATTATTTTCAAGAACAGTCGCACGTTGTGACACACATAACGCTGATAGATTTCCTGGAATCGAGCCGTCCGCTCCCACACTAGTAGAGCTGAAGCTGAAGTGCACACACTCTCCTGCGACCTAGTGAATTTACACAGGACACACAGTACTGCAGGACTGGAGGAGATGCACGTATTACACTGATGACAACACAGGCTGCCAGAAACACTTGGCATCTTAAACTAGGCCAGTGTTTTCTTGCCCCTGCAGTCTGCCAGTCGCAGTTGGCTAACGGCGAAGGCCAGCCCTGAACCAGCGACTGCAGGAAACACCTCCGCGGACTGAGCCAACTTCCTTTTCTAAAAATATCTGACTCTCAATTTGAGGATAGGAACGGAAGAACTTGCGGGCCCCCACCCCCACAGTATACAATGGAAGGGTAAATCTGAAAGTGTTGTGGACCCTGGCGAAGCAGTGGACACACCCATCACAACTAGCTATTCCTTAAAATTTCTGACAGGGACAATGGGAGACTATAAATCGTGTACAATTTCACAGTGTGCACGAGAGACTGTGGGTTCAAACTGCCGCTGCACACTGCGTGAGCTCCAGTTATTATCTTACAGCTTTAGTTTTGAAGCTCTTTTACTCTTGGTAATGGCTTGAGACAGTGGTGAAGACGGCATGCCGTTGTGAGCCAGGAGTCTTTTTGGCTGTGGATTTAAGGAGAGCACTGCAGCTGAGAAAACTGCGGAGAATAATTTGCGTTTAGAACATTTCCCAGCTTGCTTGCTCTGCATGAAAAGATTGTTCACCTTGCGCAGATGAAATGTATTGTATTTACCGTTTCCTTCAACATGGGGGAAAAAATGCTTTAAGCCCCTCTTTGAACTAATCGTATATTAAAGAAAGAATATTACTTCATGCTATTCTGTATATAAAATATTATTTATAATATAATTAATAATATTATTTTTCATCCCTTTATTTGTTCAACAAATGAATATACCATTAGCTTAATCCCCTGTGTTTCCTGGTAATTATTATTCTTAGTAATTGTATAAGTATTAAATTATGTACCCTCAAGGCAGATACTCAGGCAATCCATGCTACATAAACCATTGAGGACTATTATACTATAGAGAAATTCAATACAGATTTAAGTGATTTTTGCTTTGTAAGTAATCTGCTAACTTCATCTGCATCTGCTAACTCCCTAAATTGAATATTAACAGGTATAATATGAATGCTTCTTTTTGTGCTGTAGAGCTAAAAAGTTAATCAGCAGCTGCTCCATTATGAGTGGGTGGGCTTGTTTTTGACTAACCGTTTTAATGGAATCCATTCTGTTAATTATAGTTGTTCGATATCTGGCCCAGAGAAATCACAGCCAATTTTATTTAGACTGCTAAGGTAGGAGAGTGAACACCCCCCCCCCCCCCCCTCTCAAAAAAAGACTGACCCCCATTGGATCACCAATATGTTCAATTAGGCTTTATGCACGGCAGACCACAGCCAGCAATGCACACGCTGCACTACAGAGGCTGTGATTAATATTCAGCACCAGTGGTCCACTACAGTACATTTCTTCCTAATGAGATATACTGGTCTGCCACAATGTCCATTCAGAGATTAGCCCCCTATTCTTAGAAGGCCTTTCTCAGTAATGCTACTTCACCCGAGTCCCCGTATGCCACTTAAAGCAGCTGTCGTACACACAGCACAATACGGGGACGCTCATTTACATAGGTTATGATTATGAATATAAGCCATGCTGGCAGGTCTGTCCCGGCTTAACCCCTTTACTTCACTACATTTTCAGTTTTCTTACATTTTAATTACTTATTACGACTTAATTGCTTATTTTATTGCAAGCCGAATTAATGACTTTTCTATAAAAGGATGTTGTTTGTTCTTAACTCTTTGTAATTAGGACATACAGTAAGTTGAAGACTGAGTTGAAGACTTCTTTTACTGTAATTATTTCTTTAAATTAATACTCAACCCATGAAAAAACTACAACATCATGTTAATCAAGTTCAGTGTATCTTCCATTTGCATTTGTGTTTCTCCATGGAGAATCTGAAAGTAGTTAGTATTATATTTCAGCTTATATATGCCCAAGTAGTCACTGCAAAAGAGAATCGAGTTCTCAGTTGACCCAACTGACTGTTAATTGACGGTAAAATAAGAAATAAAATACTATACGAAGATACATTATTAAGGGAGAACCTGAATATATACCAGCACATTGGCCCAGCAGAAAAAAAGTATTTAAATGAGTTTGACATTACAAACTTGCTTTTAAGTACGCTGCCCCCTCTGCTTGGAACACCCTACAGAAAGACTTTGATCTCGTATGGTGAATTTGTTTCAGTCTTAAAGGACTTAGAATGTGGCAGTATTGGACATTGTCTTTGTGTTTAACCATGACATTTTGTAATCCTGAAACTTACTTTTAACTGGATAATCTGTTAAATGTTTGGTTTTTGTATGAAACCTTGATGTTTATTTGTTTTATACAGCCCTCTTGGCCAGGTCGATCTTGTAAAAGAGATTTTTAATCTCAATGAGACTTTACCTGGTTAAATAAAGGTTAAATAAAAAAACAAGGGTCTTGGATGGCAAAGACATGCTGCAGTGAAAATATTTACAAAAATATTATTTATTTTATTTTTATTGAATGCCCCTTGTATTGTAGGTTTCAGCATAGTAGAATATATGTTTCTTCAGATTAATCCCAGAGACTCATGTCCTCTACAGCGGGCAAAAATTAATTGCCGGGTCTTCGGAAGATATTTCTCCTTATGTCAATCCGCAATTTTTATAGCATATTTTGCAACAAAAAAAAAATTGGTTGCAATATGCTTCACATTATACTCCCCAAAAAGCAAGGAAGGGCACTTTTACGGCTGCATGCTCACAGTTTGTGTCTGTATTGCAGGGCAGCAGTGTAGTATAATGGCTAAGGAAATGGCCTTGTAACCGAAAGGTTGCAGGTTCGACATTGCCTTGAGCAAGGTACTTAACCTGAATAGCTTGAGTATATATCCAGCTGTTTGGATATATACTGAATATATAATACTGAATGGATAATATATAAAAAATGCTAAAAAGTGGTGTTTAATCGTTCTGGATAAGAGCGTCTGCTAAATGCCTGAAATGTAATGGCAGCGTTATCGGCAGCGTATCCAACTGGGGTCAGTTATTACTTGTGGTGGTTTTACCCTCAGCCTCAGCTGGGTTTAAATGACCCACAAGTGCGCCATTCACCACTTGAACGAAAAAGGTGTGGATAGGAACGCTCTGTTGTCAGAGATTTTTGGAGTTCACCAAAAGCTTCGTATGCCCTCACTCGCCGGCTTTCAAAGTCAGTCGCGTTTTATTCCTTTGGCCAGTTTTCCCAGAGTTTACGTAATAAAGGAATTTAAAGGTGGAGCGTTGCTGCAATTCTCTTGACAGCTATGTGAAAATAAAAGGGCACACGGACACATTGAAATATGTAGCTACACTGCATTCACTGGTTCCACAGAGCTTGCCTTTAAAACAAAGAGCGAGTGAGAGTAGGTGGGTGGGGGGCATATTGATCTTGGCCTTTTGAAAACGGCACTTCTGGCTAATCCAAAATCCATGCTGAAAAGGATCCCTTAAGGGAAAAATTGAGGCCTCAGAGGTTTGTTTTATTATCGACAGTCTGCGGAACCTCATTTTCAAAAAGTGATAACAGAGCGAAGATTGACAGCAGATCCCACCGGTGACACCAATTATTTCGGTCTACAAAAGGACCACAGTTGCTACAGACATCGCCTGATTGAAATCATAACATCATCTCTCCCCTGATAGCGACCTTACGTATCCTTGTACCTCAGTCAAAATCAATTGTCGAACTATTTCTTTGCATGCTCAGACAGTCTTTGTGTTGCTCACGCTGCAGCATACTAAGTACTCGGCACATATTGAGGTAATTGATGCTGTTCTCCTTTGCTTTGGGAGAGAGCAATTTAAATGAGTTAACTGTTCTGAGGGCAAGTTAATCAAGTTAACTGTTTGTCCTGGAATTAATTAAAATTTCCCTGTTCTTCCAAGAATCAGTCATTTTAATGAACTGTCTGAAACATACACGGTGCATTGCTTTAATGCATGTAGTGTAAATGACATGGAAATGTGAGACTAAATGTCAGGCATGTGGAAAGGAGAAGGTCACCGGGGGAATTGCCTGCGCCAAGCATTGCCATAGACGTGTACAGTAATGGTATGTTAATCGGATGCACACCAGAGGTATAAAAGCAAGGCTTCCAAGACACCTGTGGAAGTCCGAGCCTATCATCCGCAACAAAACCGGCAATACCCAGAGCCGATATCCTCTTCAGCAGACCCGCTGAACTGCACAGTGGCCCTTTCATGTCTGTTACCATGGAAACATCCAGGGTGGGCGTGGGGGTGGGGGGGGGGGGGGGCCTCCCACCTCCTCTTGAGATAAATCTGCAAGATTCTTATTTTTCAAAGCTGTATCGCAGCAGACATATAAAGGCATTCGGTGCCCCTCAAAGCAACAGCAACAGCAGATATGTGGCTGTCAGAAGCGACATGATGAGTGCATCGAGCAGAACCCGGCAGCCGCACGCTCTTCACATGTTTGATTGTACAGTATGACAGCACAGCGGGACACTGGTTTTTCAGGAGACGGCTGTCTTTCTTAATAACCTGACATTCATTTCGGTGAATTAGGGAAAATGTCTTATGTCACACGTGGGTACAATGTGAGCCTGGTAATGCTTTAGCAAATTAAGGCTGGAATTAAACCAGATGGAATTCAGAGTGGAAGGTTTGGTGGTGGTGCAGAAAGCAGGGTTCAGTGCTAGACTGTTAGACATATACAAATCATTAATATTTAATGTTTATATAAACAGCCAAATAAATACATGATTAGCCAAATAATGGGCCTTACAGCCACTAATGAAAGATTATTTTTATCCCTACAGCTTGATGCAGACAGAAATGAAGAGGAAGTCTTCTATGATATCAGCGTAACCGTTGACAACAAACTCTTTCCAACTAAAGAACCAATAGCCGGTAAGTAAAGTGAGCTATAGTGATTTCTGAAGGGCTAAATAGTTATAGTTCACTTGCATTGGACTGCTATGTTTATGCACACTTGAGTCAAATGTATAATACATATTAGAGGAATAAAAATCTTGGACAGATGTAAACGGCGTTTACATCTTGGACAGATGTAAACGGCGTGCAATGACTGAAAGTCCAATGAATGGAACTAGAGCTAGAAACTCCTCCTTTTGTGGCGATTATCAGACGCTAGGCTCTGTCCTCAACAAGGCCCGGCTTTGTAGGGCAGGTCAGTGCTGCTGCAGCGGGGTAGTGGGTGGCAACGCTTCGCGTTTCGCGGGCGGGGGCTAGCCCGCGCGGACGTGAGAAGGCACAGACAGGGCTGTCGTGTTCAGGGCCGGCGTTCTGTAACATGCGCAGCGTCGGATTAATTTGCAGCCGCCTGGAAGTAACGAGTGAGGGAGGTGGAGAGTTTGGGGAGAGAGAAAAACAGGGAGGGAGGACTGGTGATTGGATTCTGATATGTATTCTGAGTGTAAATGTGAGCCTCGCAGCGGGTGCCAACCGTGACCCCCCCCCCCCCATGCATAGTAATGAATAGGTGCAATTTCAGACTACAGATACAGCCAAGGTTTTCCCACCAGATCCAACAGGAAAGTGAAGTATGTGGCGTTCGGAATTAATTACCAATGTGATTTTTTAGAGTGAGAGAGATGCCACTTTTTCTTTTTTTTTGGTGGAGAATACAGTTTGTATTTCCAGTAACATGGATGCTGAGAGATACTCTGAACAGCATTTTCAATGAATGAAATAACGATAATTAAGTTTGAAGGGATGGCTTAAAAAAAAGTACATACAAAAATCTTCATCTTCACATTGCTGTTCATCTTCATTCTCACACACACCCCCCCCCCCCCCCCCCCCTTCCCCTTCATTACCATTAATAACTTGAACTTCATATGAAACTGCGTTAAAAAATGGATGAGTTTTGTCAATTTTCCATCCAATATTTCAGCTGGCACTGGTTTCATGGTGCAGGCAATCTGCTGAAATGATGAAGAGAGAGAAAAGTGCTATTGAGCCACACAGAGGAGTGTCTATGTGAGCTGAATTATCTGCTAAGGTTAGTTGAGGAAGTTTCTGAGTGGCCAGCTGAAGACTCTGTGAATGCATGCCCTTCCAAATTTTGATGATGCACCAAGAAATCCAAAGGCGCCATTTTGTGTCACAGTTCGCTTGTTCTTGCCATCGGCTCGGTTTTGCCTCCTCTGCACATTTTCTTTAAAAGGCCCCTGTGGATTTGGCAGCATCTGAAATGTAATTATGGCCCTTTCTTATCAAGCACTATGTGGACAGTGTATTGAATGCAAAGTGTAATATGACAGGGGGTCAATCTGCGCTGTCCTTTTAATTGAATCACCAGGGCTTATAGTTATAAGTGATGTCATTATGAATGCGAGCCTGCTGGGCTTTGAGTCATTAATGAAAACGAATCGCAACCGTTTCGCAGTTCCCACCGGTGTTTTAAATGGCAAAATAAAGAAATGGTTTTCAGTGTATTGATGCAAACCCACAGTCTGGTGTCGAATCCTGTTTATACCTGTGACTGCAGTAGCTGGTAGTCCTGTAAGGCGGTGTGTGTTACACTCAGCAGGGAAGCCTTTGGCTCTACACACTTTCAAGGTCTGAACCACTTTTTTTTATAGTTATATCAGAAGTGTATTCGTTTCCCCAAATACCTCACCATTTTAAGCCATCGAAATTGCAAAGCATTAACAGCTTTTCACAAAAATACCCTGTCAGACATATGGATACCGGTAGATACCACCAGCTGCCGCGTTGTCAAGCAGCACCTGAGGGAATTTGTCTTCTTCTTGGTTATTAATGGCTCCGCACAGATCGTACAGTAGACCTGACCGTCCCCCGAGAGGCCCGCTCAAGGCTCAGTTTTATCAGGGTGACAACCCCCAGACCTGAGGCAGATGTGAATCTGCTGCAGAGGCAGGTTCAGTCACCTGGGGGCTCTGCTGGTATCACAGACGGTACGGACCTGTGGTGTACCGAGCAGCGAGCCCCTGCAGACACGCTGTCAGGTCCAAGTGTCACTCTGAAGCTTTTGAAAAGAAACATCACGGAGAGAGCTGGAGGTAGAGCCCTTCTTATGCAGTAACCCAGGCCCCTACCTCGCCTACTTTTCCCCCATATTAATTATAGATCATTCTGTTCTTTTGACAGCTTTGTCCTGAGACTGCGTTAAAACCCACTTCAGGGAGAATGGTGTCATTACATGATGAAATTCAAGTCCCCGAACTCCCATGATGCAATTCTGCTCACATTTCCCTGTCATCGAGATTTTCACAAATGTGTCATTCACGAAATTTCAAGATGGCGTGCAGTAGCTCTCTGATCACTCGCTAATGCTGATTTCTAGCTTTCGGGCGATCTCGGGAGCTTAACTGATCTGTCCCAACATTGCGGTCGATTGAGACCATCTGTGACCATCGGTGCCTTGAAGAATATAATTACATATTTCATGCAGGTAGATAGAGAGGTAGGCTGTTGTGCGGTAATGTTGTTCCTGCTGAATAGGTGGCCTTAATAAGCTTTTGTACCGGCATAACCAGGATCTCCATTGCAGGCTTGGAATGAATGGGCTCTTTAAATAGACAATGGTAACGGATGAGCTCCATGGTCTCAGATCAAATTCAAACCGTGGCAGTGCCAACTGTAGCCGGTATCTCTATAGGGCGATGTGCAATTGGTGATTGCGTCGTCCATTGTATGAGAACGTTCATTTGGTTAGGAGGCCGCATTTCATCGCTTTCTAGCGACACCCGCTGATCGATCGGGCGCCCGTGGACTGCATGTTAAAACCGCATGGTTTTAGCTGTAGTCTGCGGTGTGAACAGAAGCAGACTGGCGACACCACATGTTTTCGGCGAGAACCGCAGCTGCCTGCACTCTCCTGAATCGGCAGTGGGGTTCGTGAACACGGCTGCAGTTGCAGATTATTAGAAAATGATAACATGCTTTCACAAACCTCTTCTTGCGTTGGGCTGAAGCAATCAGACAGTGATAGGGTGTCTTGTAATCCCACGTGGACTGGGCATCTTTATGATGTAAGACATCATCATTAATCATCATCATCATCATCATCAGACAGTGATAGGAGTCACGTGTGCCCAGGTCTTAAGGTCTGCCCAGTTCTCCCAGCTGTTGCCCAGGGTAGATACAGTGCCTTGCGAAAGTATTCACCCCCCTAGGCATTTTTCCTATTTTGTTGCAGTACAACCTGTAATTTAAATAGATTTTTATTTGGATTTTATGTAATGGACCAACACAAAATAGTCCAAATAGGTGAAGTGAAATGGAAAAAAAACTTGCTTTAAAAAATAAAAAATAAATAAAAAACTGAAAAGTGGTACGTGCATATGTATTCACCCCCTTTGCTTTAATGTATTTTTAAAGTATCATATTTAATATTTGGTCGCATATCCTTTGCATGCTGTTACTTCCTGAAGTCTGTGACCCATCAACATCAAAAGACTCTCGATATCTTATTTTCAGGTACTGTTACAAGCGATACTATAACCTCTCTGCATTTGAATGGATCTCTATGGGAATTGGGGGGTGAGACTAGATTCAGATGTAAATTACGCTGGTACAGTATGGAACACATGACTGGCTAAATGGCAGTAAGTCATCAAGGGTCTAAGGTATCAAACGAGCCCCAAACCATCACTCTGCGGCCACATATGGAGTAGATGTGGATGGATCACTTTAAGGGTTTCTTCTCCTGACTTTTTTCCCCATAGAGTTTTATAGGAAAATGAGTCAGGAGAAATAACCCTTGCAGTGAGCCATCCACATCTACTCCATATGTGGCCGCAGAGTGATGGTTTGGGGCTCGTTTGATACCTTAGACCCTTGATGACTTACTGCCATTTAGCCAGTCATGTGTTCCATACTGTACCAGCGTAATTTACATCTGAATCTAGTCTCACCCCCCAATTCCCATAGAGATCCATTCAAATGCAGAGAGGTTATAGTATCGCTTGTAACAGTACCTGAAAATAAGATATCGAGAGTCTTTTGATGTTGATGGGTCACAGACTTCAGGAAGTAACAGCATGCAAAGGATATGCGACCAAATATTAAATATGATACTTTAAAAATACATTAAAGCAAAGGGGGTGAATACATATGCACGTACCACTTTTCAGTTTTTTATTTATTTTTTATTTTTTAAAGCAAGTTTTTTTTTCCATTTCACTTCACCTATTTGGACTATTTTGTGTTGGTCCATTACATAAAATCCAAATAAAAATCTATTTAAATTACAGGTTGTACTGCAACAAAATAGGAAAAATGCCTAGGGGGGTGAATACTTTCGCAAGGCACTGTAAATATCACATCATCGGTTAAAATATGTCTGTTTGGTGGCAAAACTGGATTAGGTTCTAGACCTCCTGTTGGGCACAAAAATTTGGTTAATCTCACACCCTTGCAATATGACTGTGGAATATGAGCAGTAAATGCACCACATTTACATAAGTATTGTCAGACCAACTTGTGGTTTGGATACCAAAAAACTCTGAATGGCCAAATTAATTAATTCCAATTTGCCTTACAATGTGTTTTGAGGACACATTTTACCTTCAGGCTCTTTTTAAAAATATTCTTACATTGAATACACTGAATATACTGTAACATTCTTCTCAATATCTATTATATGTCCAGGATCCTTTTCCTGGACCTCAGCTGCCAATGGCTCAAGCTAACGTTGACTTAAGGTCATTTCTCATTTTCTTTCGAATCAAACAATTCGACAAAGGTCATACAGATGACAGATCTATCCATTCAGTAGTGAACCATCAGTTCTGTAAAAGTTTAAACAGTTAAAGGTCACTGCTGTTTATAACCGATGGAACTGGGGTGCGTCTCTACAGTTCCGTCCATTTCTTGTGCTGGGAATTGTGCAGTGCTGCTGAAAGAGTTCTGTGAATCGTCTCGAATCCTCCTGTTGATACGCGGGGGCCAGTAACCTCCTTGATTGACTCAGCTAGACTGTGAAATCCACTTAGCCTCAGTGGGGCACCGGCGTCTTTCCAAATTGTGCTTGAGAACCAAAACTATTTCCAGTGTCTCTCACCGTAGCTGTGCGCCAGCAAGTAATTTGAATATATGTAGCCAGCCGTACAGAAAGCAGGACAAAACTTTCTTCCGTCTGAAGTTTCGCTGAAACTTTCCAACCCACTGGCCAACTTTCAGAATAATTTTTTTTTTCTTGCGGTCACGGACTCATCTCCAGGTAAGTTTTCCGTGTGGAAATGTCAAACCGGGGACCGATTAGCAATTTCGTTGCCCCCTAGCTACTTGGCAGATTATTTCAACCTGCTGCTGAGTGTATATATTGTACCGCTTGGTCCCCACTCAGGGGAGGGTGGTGCTGCACGCCTCTGTCAGTGTCAGTCTTCGTCTGAGGGCAGTCAGCGAGAGCACCGGTGACAGACGCAGCGCCTTTCAGGGCCGTGCTGGTGATGTTCGGCCGAGCCGCCTGAGTCTGACTGCTGCCGTCAGTCGACTGCGGTACGGTGCTGAATCCGTCTTCCCGAAGTTCTCAGGTGGGGGTTTACCTGGTCATGTGACCTCTCTCCAAGGATATGGTTCCTTACAGAGGTGAAGTGTCACCAGACAGGAGGAGGCGACGAGTGGCAAAGCCGCTGGATATTATTTTTTTCCGTGTATACACAGAAGGTCAATATTTGTTTGGGAAACTACCTCACTGGATTGAATGACTTAGTCAGTTCAGCTGAAATCCACAGCCTGAATCCAGCTTTCTTTCAAATATTTATGAAGTGGGTTGACATTTGTTCAGAAATTGTTCAGTGGATTGAATAAGAATGCATTTGTTCATTTTCAAGTTTGCTTTTGAGCTAGCTCTCAAGGTCATTGTTATGCTTTAATGACTGCGTCTTCAATCTGACTATAACTTCGGGATGCCATTCTCCATTTACTCTCATTATTACACCCACGCACACGTAGCGCAAGCAGGGGGTATTGATTTCGCTCCTGTCTGTGTGTGTGTCTGTCTGTGTGTCCCTATCATCAGTAACTCGAAAACTTCTAGTCCGATTGTGATGAAACTTTGTGGAAATGTTGACAGTTGACCTGAATCTTGAATTTTTTTCCCAATAGGTCAATGCCCGACTTCACAGTGCAAGATCAACGTTTTAGGCCCATGCATATTATGTTCAGGGTCGACGTTAGCACACGCGCGGGTGTAGCATCTCTCTGAGTGCCATTCTAGTTACACCTGTGTCTTGTTTTTGTTTTTTTTCCAGAATATTTGAAGTTCTACCCAACACATGTATTTTTTTTATTTTTGACATATTTAACATTTACATTAGATTAATTTAGCAGATCTTCTTATCCAGAGTGACATACAATATAAGAGAAACACAAGTGGATTCATCTTAAATGATAGGTTTGGTATTTTTTAACCCATGCCCTGCTTTCAGATAGTCTGGGATGATGGTAAATAGTGCACATTGTAATCTTGCTGATTGCTTGAGAATTTAGTTTGATACCTCTTTGCTACGTCCTTGGACACGGCTCCAATAGGAATTTTTGCAGCCTTCAAAAACCATGAAAAATTTAATTTTCAAACCTGTCATTTGACTTAATATGTTATTATCTTACATGTTGTAATTGGTTTAAAGGTTCCAAACCATCCAAATATTGGAGCTAGTTATCATAATGCTGCATTAAAGGATTAGTTTCTATAAAACAGGAAATAGTTGCTGTATGATGAGGAATACTGCCCCACATCACAGCAGTGTGGTTTAATAATAATTGCAAATTTAGCCATGATAAGAGGCAGTGTTTGTTTTCACCCAGCTTACTATTTATTACCTGTGGTTAGATTCAAATGTAAGCCAGTTAGAAATGTTTCAGATCAATTTTTCTGGGTAATGTGCTGGAGAAAACATTTAAAACATATTGAACGTGGACGTGAAACATTCAGAACCATTGCCACTATGCCAGTTGGTAGGTGTTGAGTCAGAGGCCAGTGTGGAAGTTTCAGTAATTATAAAAATATAAATTATATAACCTGTATAACCGGAGGGCCTTGTGGCCTTGCTTTTGGCTTAGTTTGCGTGTTGCCAGGAGCTGGAAAGTTTGTGCAGGATAATTGACTGAAGGAATTGACTGAGGGTGTCCTCTTCTGAGAGGAAATTAACAAAAAACAAATTCAGGGAAATAACATTTTAAAAGACTTGATCCACAGTTAAGAGCCTAACACAAAAGGGCTTGCCAGTCTCTCAAGTGTCTTCTCCAGAGATTCCCTACCTCAAAACACTGCAAACTGTGCTTTTATGAAAGGCCTAGTGAAGGCAACAAACAACACCAGGGTTTATAATCCATCGGTGTGTTCCTGTAGGTAACGTCCTGTGTCCTGAAGGCCTAACAGGCTTTCAAAGATAGCAGAAAATGAGACAACAATTAAAGACGAGGACCAAAACTCTGCTCCTCCCACCCCCATCACACGTTAAAAATAAATAAACTGTAGGCTACTGTTGCACACGGCTATCGTGAGCAGGATAAGACACTTTGACCAAAGCTTTTCAGACTTGTTGCCCTGTAAGTACACATATTATTAAGATTCATCTAACAGGAAGTCTGAAATGAAAATCTCTGTTGTGCTCCTAGATAATAATTTCAGATGATTATTTATGCACTTATGCTCATTGGTGTGGTATTCATTTTGAGCTATTAATTTTTTTAATTGTAAATTATATTTCTAACTATTACTAAAGTTTCATGTTCAACATTATATGTCTTGCAATACAGTAGCCTAGTGCAGAACTTTTACCATTATAAAATGTAATGTTTCAGTTAAGGATCTTTATCTCTCTAATATACTCTTAAATTAATTGTAGGATTAGCTGTGTCCGTAACAAGATCTAATCAAAAAGATCAGGTCAAATGGTGAAGATACTGTGAGTTGTGTTCCCTAACAGACTACAATCTAGCTTGGATGACTTGCTGGATGGTTTTATCAAGAATAGGAAAATATGCAGAACCTCAGTGAATGCAGTATAAGGTCAAATGATCAATGGAAATAATATCTACTCTCCATGGGATAATATTTTATAAATTGAGAAACCTGTCCCACGGCGTCATGTTGAAAGATGTATCAATTAATTATTAAGATATTAAGGTGAACAGGTGTTTCCTGCTGAACCACAGCAAAAAAAAAAAAAAGACAGCAAAACCACAAGCCAACAAGAAAGATTCAGCGCAAATGAGGGGAGTGCTAGAAATGCATGTTGTACAGAAGCCGAAGATGAGAACTTGATTGAGCTGTGCCCAGAACATGAACATTTAATTGGTCTACAGCTACCACTGCTGACTGAAGCTGAACGTGGGAGAAAAAAAAAACCCAGCCAGCTTCAAAGAAGCAGTTAGTGACTTTGTGTCCTATATGATCAAAGCTTCATAGCCTTATCAGCCAGCGTCATCCGCCAGTCGGCAGCACTGCATTGGTCAGTAATCATTGCAGAGACCCGAGGTGGCGACGGTACAATTCTCCGGTTTCAAAACTTGTGGCGTAGGTGTCACCCCTTAATCCCCCAATTCTGCGGAAGCCCACTCAAAATGTGTCTCAGGTCCAATCCCTTGTGATTTTGAAGAACTGCACTACGTTTTGCACAAGACCTACAGTAACTCTGGGTGATTGTAAATTTTTCCCACAAAACAACGATTGTTTGCACGTGAATGGATTCTTCCACAACGATATAACGCATTTCTGAATGTTTCTGCCCACCTGCTCTTCGTACCTCCTGGTACCGGTGCTTGTTCTGCTTGTCTCGTTGGATCTGCGTATTTCTCTGTTGGCACATTTCTCTGTGTGCGCAGGGTGCTAAAGCATGAGTACATCCTTAGAAAGTCAAACCAGCGCTCACAAAACGTACGATCGTTTGTAAAGGAAAATCGAATGCAGAAGGAACACGATGAAGCACGTGTTTTCATTCGTAGTCATATCCAATTCCTTTAAGTGTTAAGATGATTATGCTAAACGATTATCATGAGTATCAAAAAAACCTGTTAATTTTCCAAGTTCTTGTTATAGAGGTTGTGATTGGCTTGATGAAAGCATGCACTGAATATATACTTTTTATCTTGGTGTCCCTTCTTGGCAAAATAATTATTAACAATATGAAATCTAAAACCATTATCATGCACTTTCTATATGCTAATTTCATCGTCCGCATTATGTTACCAAATGTTAATGCATTTCAGTTTAAAGAGAAAATACATTTTCAAATGCAGTATATTATGTCTTGCTTTCTGTAAACACCATTGAATCAGAGTGTTGTGGAAATGTAGGTTACATGAAAAAATTAATTTCCATTTTATCATAATTCAATGACCAATCTCATTCAACACTGAAACTCATAATGCTTGTTAATAATGGCTAAAAATCATCATAACCGTGAACTTGAATGATTTGTTACATTTCTCTCCAAGGCTTTTGATTGCATACATGTGAAAGGTTAAAATCAGTTTCTTACCTTGAGACCACTACTATGGAACAGCTCTAAACCTTTTTACATTGAATTATTCACACAGCTTTGAGCATCCCCCATTTGTTAACAATTCACTGTTAGCTCAACTCCCTGACTCCTCGTACCAAAGGACAACTTTAACTCATTCAGAACACTGTTCCTCGGCTGGACTTCATCCTCCCAGAATATTCCCTGACCCTGTCCCGTCCCTCCTGGCCCTTCGCTGTAATCCGATTCCTGGTCGCATCGCAAGCAGGAAATGGTGCTCGCCAAACGGGTAGTCAAGGGCATGGCTCCTTCTTCCTATCAGCCATCCATCATATCTTTTACCCTCACTGCTCCAGCTTTCTGCCCAGCTACTGTAACACAAAGTTCAGCATTGGACCCTTGACTGCAGCTGGGTGTCACGTGCACCAGTGTCAGAAGAAGGGCCCTTATGTTGAAAGGGCTGTTATACCTACGGGTGTAAAAGATGGTGGCGGGCATTTTGGCCAAAAACCTGGTCGTCCCCCAACGGGAGGCTCAACCTTAGTGGGTCTTTCTGCAAGATAATGATCCTCAGCATTCCTCAAAATCAGACAAGAATTGTTGAATAACTGGTCAGAAAATGACTGTTTTGCAGCGACTGTCTCAGTCTCCATTATTATTAGTATTATTATTATTATAATAATAATTATTATTATTATTATTATTAGTAGTAGTAGTAGTAGTGGTAGTAGTAGTGGTAGTAGTAGCACTGTGCACATTTATTTTCCTAATGTAATATGTTCCAACAGTACATTGAGGTCTGTAGTCTGTACATGGTGCTTTTCAGCTTCTACATTGCTCTCACTGTTCTGAAAGTAGTTAACATACAGACAGTAAATGGAAGCAGGAGACATTTGTTTACAGTCACTCACCATTTCCTGTGAGTCAGGTGTACAGTACTCAAGAACAACAACAAAAACTAGGCCAGGTGCACATCACAAATCTCTGTGTGAACAATGGCTGACCTCTTTTTCTGAAGAGAATTGAAGATGATCCGATTCTAACGCGTCTCGTTCTCTGTCTCCAGGCCCCAGTGAACTGGACCTCAGCCTGCTCGTGGAAACTTCCAGTCTAGCGGATGTGGCTTCCGAGTTTGAAGAGCAGGTAATGACGCGATATTTTTCCGCTGGAACCATTGCATCTCCTCATTGGTCCTTGTCAATAGAGGAAAAAGAGATTTCTCAGAAGAGCTGACGGTGCCGGAGGTCCTTGGCTGAATATGTTCCTGCAGTATGTGATGACTTTAAACCCAGCTCAGTTTATTAGCTACCACAGGCTAATGGGCAGAACATAAAAAAACTATTATCTCCACACTTCCCTTTCATCTGGCTGTCATTCTCCTGTTGCCTACCTTTCTGCGATACAGGTTAATGAAGGATACCTGTGAATTTCCCCTGGCAGCTTTAGGTTGCCGACAGCGCTGCGTTTAACACTAAACCTTCACGGCTTAGTCTTAGAGTCGTACAGGCTTTGCCTTACAATTTTACAGGTTTACTATTTCTGAAATTTCTCCATAATTTCTCCATTTCACCCAGAGGCCCTCAACAGAAATGCGCCTGGAAAGTCTAGATTTCTATTTATTATGAATAGGTTGAAATGTGCTAAGACTTTGGTGGCCTTGGCTAGGTTCTACTGTAATTAGAATCTTTCCTAAAAAAGTTAAGAGAAATTTAAAAGATGAGTAGGTGAACCCATGTGTATTGGCACCAAATTAGTTAAAGTATATGGCATGTAATACCTTGGTGATAGGGCTGAATTGCTCTGCCCCATGATCCTGTTTCAGAACATTGTGGTGTCTCAATAAAAAACACTATTTTCAGACCAAAGCAATTGGATTTGGGAGTCTAAAAATACTGACGCATTTACTAAGTTTTAAAGCACCCACCACCACCACCCCCCCCCCCCTCTTCACCACCACCACCCCCCCCCCCCCTCTTCACCACCACCACCCCCCCTCTTCGGAGCGCAACTTTGTTTTTAATTACAATTGTCATTTTCAAAGAAAAAGCCTCTCTAAGGGAGTGATATAACAAATATTTAAAAGGCTTTCTGATTTAATAAAAAAGTATCTTGCTATAAATGGGTGACATGCACAACATCATGAATAAAAACTGAACCAAAAACTGAATCAATGTGCCTCATTGTATTCCCTAAATTTTGCTTTTGTAGCTGCAAGAATTTCAAATCTGACATTCTTGTGTACGGTATGGGAGAATAGATCAATGATGTGATTGATTTGTCATATCGTTATTGTGGTATTTGGTAATGTTGTGTAATATTTGGTCAGAATGGGATAAAGAGGTCTTCTGTGGTGTTTCTATAAAAACTGAATTCAACTTAACAGTATAGTTTTCCCATCCATCCATCCATTATCTAACCCGCTTATACCTGGTCGGGGTCACAGGGGGGCTGGAGCCTATCCCAGCATGCATTGGGCGAGAGGCAGGAATACACCCTGGACAGGCCGCCAATCCATCGCAGGGCACACACACCATTCACTCACACACTCATGCCCACAGGCAATTTAGACTCTCAAATTAGGCCAACCTGCATGTCTTTGGACTGTGGGAGGAAACCGGAGTACCTGGAGGAAACCCACGTGGACCCAGGGAGAACATGCAAACTGCACACAGAAATGCCAGGATTCAAACCTTGCTGTGAGATGACAGTGCCACCCCACCGTGCCGTCCCCAGTATATTTTTTTAATAAATGCATTTTTCAATTCAAATGTATTAAATTGTTATTATTATTTTCAAGCAATAAATAGACCTGTCCAGATATATTGCAATATATTATAGCTTTCATAGATTTATAGTTGTGCAACCTGAGATTCAGGAAACGGGTCTGTCAACTACGAGTATCCATTGCCTCCCACCATCTCATACGCAACGCACTTTCACAGAGACAATATCCTGTTCTTTCACAAGTGTCAGAACATGATATCAATCTCATTATGTCACTACGTGGCCACTGAAATAGGATCATGCATATTCATGGGTATGCATCTCCCTTAGAGGGGATGAGGTGGCACGGATAAGCACTTTTCCACGTGAGAAAATGTTCAAACACCATTCAGCTGTCATTTTATGTGAACGCTGTAACCTGCAAGAAATCCCAGACGGGTTTCTTTCAATTACTCTAATCTAGTATAAAGTGCTAGAAATTAATGAAAAGTGGTCCATGGGTAGTAACTGCTCATCGCGTATGATGAAATAAAATTAGGAGGGAGGGTTTCTTCTACAAAGGAAACATAAGAAACGGGGAAAAAATGTGATACTGTCTTTTGTGTGTCATTAGAGACGTGTTTTGTACATTTTAAAATTCACAGCTTCGAAAGAAAACACGACCGTTCCAAATGCGGCACCAATTGCTGCTGTAATGATTCAATGAGTCAAGATCTTTTTCTTTTTTTTACCTCGTGTAGTCTGTTCAAATGGGTGACTCATCAAAGTCTGCTGCATGCCATATTCTACAAACCAAACCTGCTAATCTTCCAGCTCTGTCCAGGGGCCGATTGGGCAGTTTTCGCCTCTATCCATTTTGTGCGTGCGTGCGTGCGTGCGTGAGTGTGCTTGTGTGTGTGTGTGCGTGTATGCGAGTGTGTGTGGGAGTGTGTTTGTATTTGTGTGTTTGTGTATGTGTGTGTGTGTGTGTGTGTGTGAGTGGGTGTATGTGTGTGTTTCTGCTAATGTGTGTGTGTGTGTGTGTGTGCATGTGTTTGTGTGTGTGTGTGTGTGTGTGTGTGTGTGCGCGTGCGTGCGTGTCTGCGTGTGCGTGCGTACGTGTGTGC